>CM068834.1:31470127-31875127 GCA_028554795.2 Sinohyriopsis cumingii
TAAGCGCCGTTCACTGCATTGATTCACCTATTCTCGTCGCTTCAAGATGTGGACTACAGTTGAGTCATCCACCCTTGTGTCTTCCATGATGTTTCGGACAGACTTGCTTATGTATGTCCGATCGAAGTGGACCGTTGTCCACAGGACCAACACCAGCCTGTGGATACGTAGGATCTACGTCGAAAGACAAGGATGCCTGAAAAGAGTGCTGATGTACGGACCAACAGTAAGACGCAGCCTAAGGAGAAGAAGAAGACCAATGCGGTGCCATTTATGTTTATGAATACATTAACATAAACCCAAAGGCCCTTTTCAGGGCCAGCCATATTTCTCGAAAAGAGATAGTCTTTGAATTGCCTACCCCTTTTTTAAAAAAAATTTTTAAAAAAAATCCCATGTTAAATTCCCCTTGTCCGTAGATTGTCCCACGATTTATTCCCATGTTAAATTCCCCTTGTCCGTAGATTGTCCCACGATTTATTCCCATGTTAAATTCCCCTTGTCCGTAGATTGTCCCACGATTTATTCCCATGTTAAATTCCCCTTGTCCGTAGATTGTCCCACGATTTTTCGCCATGTTAAATTTCCATTGTCCGTAGATTGTCCCAAGGGGTTCTGTAATGCTAATTCCCATTGTCCGTAGGGTATCCCTATATACTACTAACTATTGATTTCTATGGTATTATCAAATTCGGCATACAGGATGACGTTCACCGTTACATCAGGGTCTCGGTTTGCAAACTGAAGTTCCACACGAATTTGACCAGATTTTATAGGGTGGAAATGTCCCTCGTCGCTGCCTTGGTCTGGAGTGAAATCGAAAGCCCACAAAGCATAACCTCCTGCGTAATCCTCGTACGTAATGCCGTGACTGGTGTTGGTTCCTAACTGGCCGGTGGCTTCGTACAGGGACAAGTACGATCTCAAGTAATTCTTCTTCTCAAAGTCAGGTTCGAAAGGTCGGGTACACAAGGTCTTGCCATCGCGACTGACTTCGATCTTTGACACACCAAAGTGTTGAATGTAGAAAGGATTTTTTTCGACAGCTCCGTTGAAGGCTGTATTCTCGACGATACCAACGATTAAACGTTTGGGTACCTGTCCTTGGAACAGATGATCTTCGATCATGGATCGCTGTCCCTTGGGAATGGTGAACGTTTTCACTTCCACGCGTCGTATGGGATACTTGGCGGTCGTTCTGCTCAACGTCTGACTGATGTCGTTACCCACTTTAGGTAACACTTCCACACGGCGTACGTAGAGCCTGGCTTCCTCGATGACAGTTTTGCAAACAGTAGTACCTATCAAATGGAAAGCGGCACTGCTACGATTCAGTCTCAGGCGAACATTCACCCCGTTTAGCAAATATTTCTCTTGCAACCACATGTCCAGATGTAAACGATCCATCAGTTCTAAACTTTGTCCGTTTTTGATTTTGTCTCTTCGTTCTACAAATCCGTCATTGTTTGGTGTTTTGCTTGCATCAGTTTCGAATCTTTCAAACTGGCCTGCTTCGTCAGCTTCCCATAGCACACAGGCATTGAGATGAGTGTTCTTGGCATCTATTCCGTACGTCAAGAGATTTTCCAGGTACGCTCGATAAGGGTAAGTATCCATGCTGCTGCTGACCAGTTTGTTGTTCAAGTACAAGTCCACTCCGCTAAACAAGGAATGCATGAAATTGTTGACGGGAGCTATTACCTCATCGCCATCTAGGGTCGAATTGTCCTCATCGACAACTTTGACTTTCAAGTACAAGTAACTGCTATTCAGATCGATGTAATCTTCGGGCTGTCCTTTGATTTCAAACTCGATGGGAGCTGAGCCTGTCAATGAGGAGACGGGGTGAAATTCCACCCACTGGGATTCTTGCATCGTCATCATGGTGGGGGGCATGGCAAACAGATCCAGTTCCGTCTTGGAACAGGCGCAAGACTCTCGGTGCATCATTTTTTCTATGTTTCAATAATCGAAAACGTCTAAGTCTCGAACGGTTCTTCTTTTCTTGGCCTTTCTCGCTTGAAGTCTGGTGAAAGGGTGTTTTCTGCGTCGTCTCTTTCTGCCTTGTCCTTGCTGAATGCCTGACTCGGTAGCGTGCAGGGCATTTATAGGTGTGTCTCGTCGGCCTAAAATGTCTTTACCCGTTTGCAGCAAGACATTTTTGCCTGCCCTCATGAAGGCTTCTTTAGGGTTTTTTTTGTCGATGATGACATTTTGGAGAAATTCTTTGCCTTGCGTCAGTGCCGCATCTTTCAAAGCGTGCAATCCGCGTGTCAGCATCGGTTTCAACACTGGGGCCACCGAACGAAAGGCCGATTTTAACATGTCTCCTAAACCGTGTCCTCGCTGTCGTGCAACCCCTCGGTACACTGGATACATGACTTACTTACGAGTCGTGAGAAAACCGTTTTCGAAAATGGAGTTTCACCGTGACTTTTCCTTTGGTGAATGGAATATTTTGTCCTAAATCTCCTTTTATAGTAATGTTGACCGTGTCCAAATACGACTTGCTGACAGGCAAATAGTGAGGATGGACAAATTCGCGGTGGACGTGGTAAGTGTTTCCACCTTCCTCGTCAGCGAGCGTGGCAGAATCCACTTTGAAAGGAATGACACGCAGTAACGGTACGGAGGTGTGTCCCACCACGTTGTACTCCACCACATCGGAGTACACGAACATCAAATTCAGTCCTTGGTTCAGTTCTACCGGGGTACGAAAATACTTGGCAAAAGAATCGTTGTCAGAAATGACTGGTAATTCACCTTTTTCTTTTTCTACTTTCTTCCTTAGCTCCATGTCACCGCCCAACATGTCAAACAATTCATGACAAAATAAGAAAGACATGATTTTGGGCCCCTCAGGAAATTTCATCAGGAAGCGACGAGCTGTTTTGTGGTACTCCAGGGTGACACTTTTTTTGACACTTTCCAAAGCTTTCAGAAACACACTATTAAACCTGGTGGCTATGGTGTTGACCAAATGTTGACCACTAAAATAATAGCCTGGGGGAATGAACAAGTGATAGGTGGTCCACTTTAGATTTGGTGTACGGGTTTTCTTGTCATATTTGACATTGCTATCCATCCACTGTTGCATTTGCTCGTCATGAACTTCCACATCAAATTTATTTTCATTGGGAAGGACATTGAGGACTTGGGTCGGGTGAATCATTTCTACTAAAGCCACTTCCCAATGGGCTTCGTGATCTAAGGGGATGGCCTGAGGTAATTTGGCCGTGTAACAGCACAACGTGTTGTGGGGAAACACCTCCATGGAACTGTCACTGGGTAAGGTTAAGTAAAATTGGTTTTGGTGACTCATAATTCTAGAGTTCTGTGGCTGTCCGAGGGGTTAGTGGATGTCAGAGGCGTGTCTCCGCCCAAAATGGGGTTCTGATTGTGGTTGGAGTGGTGACTGGCACTGGCACTGGACACAACGTTCCCGTTCGAGGAGAATTTCAGGGAGGGATTGGGAAGCAGGTAACCGATGCAACTGCTCAATAAAATGGTCCACAATTGTTTGTCTCCTTGTTGCAAACTCAAATTGGCAATGGCTGCCCCGATGACACAATACACCACGAAGATTTGGCAGAAAAAGACGATTTGCGTTTTAGGCACACGTTCTCCACACCACACCCACAAGGGTTGTTTTTGTAAATCTTGCACAGAAGAACTAGGGGAAGAAGGAGTGGTCGACGTAGCTGCGTCTGCTGTGTGAAAGGGCATGATGGTCACTTCTTCTTTTTATAGTCGATGACTTGCGAAGCGTCGATCCAAGAATCGAAACTGGGTGGATATCCTTTCCAACGTACTTTGACTTCTTTGACACGTCGTTTGCCCACTTTACGGGTTCTGCGTTCGAGAATGCTTTCGATGTCGTACACGTCGTCTTCTTTTTTGGTGACACGTTGTAACTCGGGCAAATAAAACGTTCCTTTGAGCACTTCTCCGTTCATGTCTTCCAATTTATAGACGGCAGGATGACGGCCATGCACTCGTCCAGTGACGCGAAACAATTCGGTCGTCCAGTTAGGTAAGTAACCTTTGTCGAAAGTGCGTTTGGTTTTGCCAATGCGCACCCAATCTCCTACGGTCAACACTCCACTTTCCTCGGGGACAGCCCTCGTCGGGGACGTACCGAACAGGCGCTCGAACACCAGCACTTCGTTGTCGGGAGTCACGTCTTGCGGGGCACGTCCGATGCTTCGATGGTAAGATTGGTTGTACGCTTGCACCAGGTGCGGTAAGATGTCGATGTACTTCAGAGTGTGGTGATGCGTAAAATATTTCCACATGCGTTCTTTCAAAGTGCGTTGAAAACGTTCCACGATGCTGGCTTTGGTTTCGGGATTCTCGGTGGTAAAAAAATGAATGTCACGTTTCTTTAATTCTTTTTGGAAAGCTTGGTTCAGAAATTCGGTGCCTTTGTCCGTTTGCCATCGAAGAGGGTGACGACCGCTTTGTTTCAACACCCGTTGCAGGGCTCGCACTAACTCGCTGCTCGATTTGGAAGTCAAGGGCACGACCCAGGCAAATTTGGAAAAGACGTCGATGACACAAAACAAATATTTGTAGCCACGATTGTAGCTGGCCAAATGAGAGACATCGGCTAAATCGGCTTGCCATTGATGATCGATGCCTTCCACTCGGGTGCGACTTCTGGCAAACTTGCGTCGAATGGGTTTGTGTAAACTGTAGGTAGCTTGTTCTTGTAACCATCGTTGCACTTGAGGTAAACGGAGACTTTTCAGTCGAGTTTTGGCAGCACGATACAATTTTTGAACTCCTGCGTAACCTGCAGGATGTGAGGGATCGTAGTAAATGCTGGCTAAGACTTTTTCCATTTTTGTGTTGGTGTGTTAATAAGTCACCCACTCTTCGGTGATGCTACTTTGGGTGGGTCGAAAGGGTGGTTTGGAAACGGATTTACGTGTCCGATGGGCTACGGGAGTAGAAGTCGAAGGTAGTGGTGGTGGTGGTGGTGGCAATGGAATGGCTTTGGTCTTCTTTTCTTTTTTCGCTTCTGGTTTCCCTTCTTTCTTTTTCACTTCTGTCGAAGGAGGCGTGGACATCATCTTTTTAACCCAAGCTTTCATTTCTTCTCGTTGGGGTGTAGGGGACGGGGTCAACAAGGATGTTGCAATCTTACTCGAAATGGGAGCTGCTGACGGTGTTTGAAACACTTCGCGCATCTCTTCTTCCTCAGGTCTTTGTGGGGTAGCATCTCTGGTGACCCTTGGGGATGGTAGTGGTGGTAATGATGATGATGGTGCTGGACTTTTCATCAAGGTCTTAAAATCTTTTAGAGTGGGTAAAGCTGTTTCGTCTAAAGCTTTCTGGTGAAAGAGTTGCAGTCTTTGCAAGAGTTGACCGTACTTTTGCGATTTTTCTGTTTCGGACAAATCTTGGCGATCCATCAAGGACTGCAATTCGTGTTGTAACTGGGACATCTCGCTCAAATTGGGATTGGGAGGTAAATGCGGGGTGCGTTGTTCTTGCCACCGATGGTATTCCATCCATCGTTTGTAAGGCACTAAAGCTAGTTTTCGTCCTTCCATGGGGTTGTCAGGGGTCGATTCTGAGATCTTGGGACTTTCGAAGGCCTTTTTATCTTGCTCCCATCAGTCCTCCCAACATGGTTCCCAAGACTCCTTTCAGTATGGGGCCTAACAAGAGAGGCAAAATGCCTCCACGTTGAACCAACATCTTCTTTTTTTGACGAATGGGAATTTTCTTTTGAACCATTTGGCGAAGAACGTGACGATGTTTGCCTAGCATTGTTTCTGGTGTTTGGACAAAGGGATCGTGCCTTTCAAAACGTTCAAACAACATTCGCACACGGTATCGATGACCTCTTTGGAGGCCGTTTGAATGAGTTTTTTTCGTAGGGGTGGAGAAGCTTTGGACAGGACAGATAACAGGTCCCCATGTTTGGCTAAACGTGGTGGCAGTCCTTTCCTTTTCTTTCCTTGGGGTTTTCTGGAGGGTGACATCTTTGAGTCTTTAGGAGCACCAAAAGAACACTGATACCCTACTTGGTCACAGGCCTTTTTTATACTGGAACGCGTCGCCACTGATTGTCTTTACGGCGTATCAACTTCATGACAGGCATGACACGTCGTGCAGGGGTACGTAACGGACTAAATCGAGTCAGTTCTTGCTTGGACAAATCCAGTAAACTTTGTAACATGCCCGATCTTTCATGGACTTTGATTTTGGGAGAAGGTAATTTGTGAGCAGCAGCCACTGCCGCTAAATTGGAAGGTCCTGCCACTGGGGAAGTTCTTTTGGGGGTCATCAACGGAGAAGTTCTTGGTGTAATCAACGTCTCCAAGTACTCTTCAGTTCCTGGTGACATCAACGGAGAAGTGGACAAACGTGAGGCTGCCGGAGACGCTGTGGCAGGTCGTGGTTTGCGAGTGTAAGGCTGCGTCCTGGCCGCAGTGCCTCTCTTGCGACTAGTTTTCTTCTGTGGACTTTTCTTTTTCTGAGGACTTTTTCTCTGTTTCTTTTTCTGGGGGCTTCTTTTCTTTTTTCGGGGTGGTGTCTGGTAAGAGGAGGGTCCCGCCACTGGAGAAGTTCTTCTCTTTGGGGACCTGGTCTTTTTCTTCTTGGGGCTTCGTTGAACTTTTGTCTTAGGGATAACTTTGGGGGCATTAGGATCCCATCTTAAGAGTGAGCGAATGATGACCCCTCCTAGAGTACCGCTCCCTCCAGGTTTCAAAATGATTTGTTTTTTGGTTTGAGTGTCGATGCGGGGATCGGCCAGTTGGACCAAAGCGACTTTGTTTCGATCGAAAAAGCGTTTGGTTTGATGAGGAATCTGAATGATTCCTTGGAGTAATTGACGTGCCGTCACCGTGAACCATCGTAAGACTTCTTTGAGACTAGCTTCTAAGACACGGGCTCGTGTTTGTGGATCTTTTTCTCGACTGATGCCATACAAGGCACGAATCAATTTGACGGGAAGATGCGACTGAAGGGACGTCATGTTCACACTGTGTGAGACAGACGAAAAAGGGTCTGAGGTTTTTATAGATTTTTTGATGGGGAGTGAAATGAAGTCGAGGACGGAGACGTGTACAGGACAGGCCCTCCGTCTTGGCACCAGTGGTGAAACAAGTGGGTACGAAATCGCAAATCCTCGGGGGTCGTAGGTTTCAAATCGACGAGTAAATAGGCGTGTGGCGTTTGAGTGTCATCGTCGTACGCCTGAGTCAGCCAAGGCGTTCCTAACTGTTTGGCTAAGACTTGCACTTGCGATTTATCTCGAGGGCTTTTAAACAAGACCACGTAATGCGCATTGAGACTGATGGTGCGATGGGCTTTACTTTGTTGAAACAAATTTTGGGTGATGTAAACGACACTGGCATTACGGTGATGCCCTTTGCGCGTGAACCACAATTTAATTTCTTCTTCGTCTTCTCCTAACATGTCGTCGAAAATGACCAAATGGGTTTGACGGGAGTCAGAGACGATGCCGTCGTCTTCTTTAGGAATGCCTTCCACAAACACGATGGAATCGCCTTGACTTTCTCGCAAGAGGCTGTACGCCGATTGCCACTCTTTGTAACACCACACGATCCGTTGAGGGGGTCGATCGATCAAATGATGTTTATGTTCGATCAAACGTTTGACGAATTCGGTTTTGCCAGAACCGCTAGGTCCAGCAATGAGCATGTTAAAGGGATGGCGAAGATACAAAGCCTCCCAACTGGCACGATCTAAGTGTTCGTCGATGACTTTGACAGTAGAGGAAGAGGGAGCAGAGACAGCAGAGGTAGCCATGGTGTGAGAAATGTCACTTGTGACACGAAAAACAAACAAGACAAGAGTTTATATACTTTTTTCAGAACACGTTTATTGAATGTTTCAAATATGAACACGAAAGACAAAAATACATAAAAGCCAAAGGCTTAAGTACAAGAATAAAAGGCACATGATAACGATGAACGTGGAATAAACACAAGTGTCTGTACAACCACATGTTTTGGGTAATGTTCTAACCAGTTCAACAGGGGGTAAAGTCACACAAGTGTCCTCCCGAAAAGGTCTTTCAGGTCTGTCCACGACAGTCCTGTCTTGGGTGACGGGTTCTTCTGGCACCGTCACTAACACGGGTTGAAAAGTAACTTTTTTCCTTGAACAACTCTTGTGCATACTGGGCCACTTCTTGGGTCCAAGCCTCAAAATCCCATTCTTTCCAGGCACGGACATCTGTCCAATGGGGATGTAAGTCACAAGCTACACACACATCGTCATACACGTCTTGGGTAGCTAAAAGTTGACGAATCTTTTTTTCCTGTTGAGGTCGAGAAGTATCCAGATGAAAACGCAAGGCTTTGAGCAAAAGGAGTTTTTCGTGACCATTTAAGGCCATGGAAGTGGTAAGTACTGATCGTAAAGAGTCCACAAAGAATCGGCTGGTAAACGAAATCCCAGAAAACAAGTCACTAAGACACACACCACTTGCCGTCCCAAATTGAATGGATAAAGTTCTTGTAATAATCGATGGTAATGATCCACGGTTCGAATATGGTCATTGAGTTCCTTCCACGGAATCTGTTGGATGACATACGACATAAGCCGTGGCATAGCTGCCTGTTTTTATAGTCTCTTTGTTTCGAAAAGAATACACGTACTTTCTAGCCAGTGATGTTCGTTTTCCAGTGGGTAATGTAAATCTTGCATACTGTAACCGAAACTTCAGAGTTCGATTAGAAGTTTCCTCTTCCGCTAAGTAGATTCCACGGAAAATATGTTGGTAATCCTTTACCTCGTCTTCCTCAATGGGTTGCTCTAGGTGAATCTCGAAGTAACCAAAATGATCAACACGTGAATCATCGGGGGCCTGGAAGTATTGAACAAGGTCTGACCACGGAAACAATTTCTGACGAATCAGTTCTCTTATACCCTTCAGGTACCAGTGGTTAAAGATCTGGTGACGTAACGGATGCAATTGTTCTTTACGTTTCACTTGTATTTTGACCAGCTCTCGGTAAATGCGTTCTCTCAACTCCACAGGCAAAGCACGAATGTTCTCTAGCAAAGTATCCATGAATAGGTCATACTAAATCCTCTTTGGTCTGACACAAGAAATGTACTCTTTGCACAAACATGGTTTCACTTCAGTGTCGAATTTAAATCGTTGAGTCACTAATCTACACATTACAATTCGTTCAGAAGTTTCCTCTTTCACTAAGTTGACATTGTGTTCAAGATGTTGGTAATTCGTTAACTCTTCCTCTGGAATTCGATGCAGTACGTTTACAATGATGTAACTGCAATCGTCCATACCAAACCAATCCTTTTTAAAACTAGAGGATCGTTGATCAATGTCTGTCCGATGGAACACTTTCAATTGAATCAATCCTTGTATAGCCTTCAGGTACCAGTGGTTCAAACACCGGTGACGTAACGGATGCAATTGTTCTTTACGTTTCACTTGTATTTTGACCAGTTCTCGATAAATGCGTTCTCTCAACTCCACAGGCAAAGCACAAATGTTCTCTTGTAAAGTATCCATGAACAGATTATTATGGTAAGAAGTTACTTCAATGTCTCGGTCCCACTAAGGGTAAGTAATGACAATTCGGTGACCATCGAGCATGTTCTACGTAGGCCGAATCTTGCGGTTCCCAGTGGTGAAGTGTCACATCGCAACTGAAGCACTTGACTTTATCTCCTTCGCCCAAGTAGAAAAATCCGGCTCTGGCTAATTCTTCGGGGGTCGGTCCTCCCAGATACTTAGGCCATTTTCCTTTGAACGATTGAAGACGATTTTCAAAGTCGCAGTATTCCGACAAACGCACAGGAAACGAATATTCGTCTTTCACAGGTTCGTTTCGATGAGGGTTGAGTGACATGGGTAGGAGTTTGCTCAGGGCTGGATGACATCCGTAGGGAGGCAAACGTGAAGGTCGACATTCCCCTTTAAACCCGGTAAAATGTCTAAGAGGACGAGCGGCATCGCTTTCGCATCCCTCAGGTTTGACACGCACAGCATCACTTTTCATGATAGGGGCAGTGAGAACAAAGTTCCCATGATGCTTTACGGCATCGCTCAGGTCACAAGGTACAGCATCGTATCCATCGCAAGGCTCACAATCGCACTCGTCTGCAAACTCCATTACGCAATTACAATGGTAACCACATGGACAATCGCAGTTTCCTTCCGGACATTTTCCGTCGCAATGCATGGGTCTTATCCATCCAATATTAGTCACACTAGAGGAAGATACAACTTTTTTACAATCCCCAAACTGGAACGATGCCTCTTTCAAAGTATTCATCTTGTTCGCTCGGTCTTGGTAGTCACGATGAACTATCGATCTTGCCTAGGGTTCCTTTTTATATACAGACCAATACCGACGTGACCGTACGGTAAGGTGAAATGATTGGGAAGTCGAACTCGCTTCTGGTACACGACTTGATAGACTTTTTCCAAGGGTCGACTGACGATGTGGTGAGTGGGTAAACGTACAATCTTGTTCGGTTGATAGGTGGTCACTTTAAAGTTTCCATCCTCTCCCGATTGCAAGGCTTCTTTCAATACCCCAAAGTTGACCACTCGACTGGTACGATAATTCAGAGTCAGTCCTTTCACTTTGCACGTCGTGTGCACTTCTCCTTGTTTGTCCCGGTATTCGTAGCCGTAATTTTTGGGACCACCACTGACGAAACTTAGAATCTTGTCGTCGGGATGCTCGTCTGTCCAGGCTCCTAAACGGTCTCCTTCGATGTTAGGGTGATGTTGAATCGGGTGATGGATGTAAATGCAACTGTCCGTGTCAAAGTACAGGACGCGTTCTTCTAACAGTTCTAAAGCTTCGTACAATTTTAAGCGAGCATGGGCTGTCACGTAAGCCGCAATGATGACATTTCCAAAAGGGTCGTCTTGTACAAAGTCCAGATCTTCTTCGTAATTGACCAAGATCAAATTCTCTCGAACGACGTCCACGTGTTTCATGTATTTGGTTTTGTCGTGAATCATCTGGAAGTAGCGGGAAGGTTCTGTCAAATATTCCGTCTTGGGTAAACACGGTCGTTGTGCCATTTTACCCCACAAGCAATTTAACATCACTTTGGCAAACGATCGCCTGCCTTCGTTTTTCTCGATGTGGTCTAAAGTGATGCCTTCTTGTTCGTAGTATTTCTCTTTGAATTGTATTTGGTCTTCGGGAGTGTGACACCAGGAAGGATAGCCGCTGGCTTCTTGCTTCAGTTTCAAAAAGGCATCCACGTAGTCTGCGAAAATGCCTTTCTGCGTGGGGTCACCCTTGTGGTATTGTTGTGTCTTGGGAAAGTGGCAAATTTCGTACACTTCTAACAGTTGGTATCCCATGTCCAGAGCTTTGAACAATTCTACGCTGACCCAGGTTCCCGTCAAGGCCCGTTCTTCCTGGCTGTGATGGCAAGGTTGGTCTTGGTTGCACGTTTCGGCACAAGTACGGCACAAGGGAAACATCAGTTTGCCTTGACAATGGTGAGGTAAGACGGGATGGTATAGGTTCGTGGGAGGCAAAACTTTACACTTGATCAAGCCTTCGTATTGTCGAATGTTTTTCAGGTCGATGTGTTCCGTCAGCAATTGCGGGTGCCCTACAGGAAAGCGACAATATTTGCACACGTAGGGATACAGCGAACACACGTCCAAGTATTTGATTTCTTCTCCTTTCTCTTCGTCGGCTTGGTACAGCAAACAGGTGGTATTGGTCCTTCCTCCGTACAAACTATCCCTCGGGTTCAACGGGTCCATGAACTGGTAACTTTCCACGAGGCGTTTAAACTCGGGATCGGTTTTCATACGGTGATCGTACTCGTGTTCCCACATTTCCACCACTTGGTATCCTTGCTGTTCTAACTTTAGGCGTCGCTGACAAGTGTCCTGGTACAAGTTTTCCATGGTTCGTTGCAAAAACTGATTTTTAGTGCCACGGTCAGGGTAACAAACAGGACATCCGTGAAATAAGCAACCGTTAAACTCGTACACGATCTTGGGGTTTTCTAAGTCCCAGCCATCGACCGAATGCGTTCCGATGGTCTTTTCGCCCCCTCCGTTGCGGGCATGTTGAATCCACTTGTCTTCCTTGTCGCACAAGTAATGTAACCAACGTAGGGCTTTGACCGAGTATTGACGTTTGACAAAGTGGGTCGTTTGAGGACTGATGACAGCCACGGTGTTTTCAGGCATGAATCGTTGGCGGTACACTAAGGAACACGCTTTGGCAATGGTGCAAGCTTCTTTCAAAGGATCGACCCCTCCGTGTTCCATGAACAGTTCTCGAAATTTTCCACAGCAACGCCGTAAAATGTCCACGTCGGAACGACAATACTTTAGCATTTCTTCCTGAAAGTCGAAAGGGTCCGAGGCGTGAGCCTGGTACCAAGCGTAGAAAGCTTCTCGTTGTTCGGTACGCATGTTGTCGGGGTCGTAATAGTGAGCCTCGGGTAAATGGGGTAGAACGGCGTGTTGATTGGCTTCCGTATTGAAAAAGTGTGGAAAGTACCCTTTAGCCATTTCTGTCATTCCAAACGTTTTAGGCATTCGACTCAAAGGCATGGCGAAATAGCTCATCGAATCTTTAAACTGTACTTGTCCCACTTGCATGAAAATGATTTTGGCCCCGTTCAAAGTCACTTTAGGACGCTCGGTGCCTTGTTCCGTATAGTATCTGAGAAGAAACTGTCCATCGTATCCGGAGAAATTGTGAGCCATCACTGTGGCATGGCGATGACAATCTCCGTAACGTTCGATGTCCTCTTGGCTCCACGTCTTGTCGATGGGGTCTAAAACCCATTGGGCAAAATCGGCTAACGTGTTTGGTCCCCGAAAGATTTTTTCACGCCCTCCGGGAATCTTGCTGCAGTGAGGGCAATGACTGAAGATAGGTTCTTGAATGCACTTCTCGCACGCTCGATGAGCCACGCAGAAATTAGGGATGTGAATGCCAGTCTCTTGCATGCATTCGAAATCGAAAAAGATGAAATTGCCTTTCTTCTTGTGACCGTCCTCTTTCTCTGGTGGGGGATGGTATTTTTGCACGTAGCATTCGTGTTCCAAGTCCACGATGTGATGACAAATGTGACATTTTTTCTTTCCTCGACATACGTGTGCCTTGGCATTGTTGGTACGTATGCCTTGTCCACACGCGGGGCACAATCTCAGCAGTTGACAAGCGCATTTCTTCTGTGAACCTTGCGTCTTCAAATGTTGTTGGTAACAGGTAGGGCTGACAAACGTGCGCAGACAAGTTGAACAAGGCACTGGTTCTTCGCTCAGACAGGGTGGAGAGGCCAAACATCCTGAGCATTTCCATCCACAATGTTTGTGCTGCTCTCGATTATTATAACCATAGTCACATTTCTCACAATAATAAACATATCCCAGGAATCCAGTGATACTGGTAATGGTATCGAAATGGTCATCGTGATGATAAACGTGAATGTATTTTCCGTCCTTAAAATATTGCCCCCGAAACAACAGAGACCCGCGCACTTCTTGAGGGTGCACTTTCAAAGTGTATCGTGGAGCTAGGGCATCTTGCAATTTTTGCATCTCAGGAATGCCACAGGGTGTGTCTTTGGACATGCCAGCTTGTCGTAACAGGAGTTCTGCTTCACTTCGTTGTTTGGCTCGGTCCGATTGTCGAATGTTCTCCCAGTCTCTTTTCCATTCTGCCGTGTCGTTCTTGTTGACATAGGTTCGTCCCACCACGATGGCACGGGCTAAACACATCTGGTCATGAGGATTGTGAATTTGGACAAGGCTACGCTTAATGCTGCGAAGGTCGTTCACCAATAACATCTTTTTGCGTCCGGTCCCTTGAGGAGGAGAGACGTGGGTCATGTCCAATGTGGCTTTTCCATCAGTGATGTCAAACTGGTCATTAGATTGTTGCACGTGTTGAATCTTGTCCATGACTTTGGAAGCGGTCAATTCTGCAGGGGTGCTAAACTCGATCCAAACAGGGGATTTCAAACCGTCGTGTTGTATGGAAAGTCTCAAGCGATCGTCTTCTTTGGGTTGACATTGTCGCTTGAGTGCAGTGAGCAGAGAATTCCACACTCCGGTGATGAACCCTTCTGCTTTCTCTAACGGCACTTCGGACTTGAAATCTTTAAACTTCACCGTGTATTTGTAAGCCGTGGTTCTAAATTTTCTAGAGGAACGCTTTTCCGTCTCTCGAATGGAATAGTATTTTTCAGGGTTGACTAAGGGTGGTGAACTTGGTTTAGAGGGTTGGGATTCTGGTTCACTCATGTCCTCTTCAAAATCACTGGCATGAATCTGTGCCAAGATTTCAGCCCTGGTTCGAGGCGATAGATCACGTTTCTGCCTCTTACTTTCTTCTTCTTTCTTCTCGAACGAATGGGATCGTTTCATCTTGAAAGCAAAAAGTCAAATGACTCAAGTTCAAACACCATGAGCTACTTTATAGTCATAGCAGACCAGCGTATATAAAAGGGTGTGTGTCTTATCCTTTCACTATTCATTTCACTCTCAAGCTGAGCACAACGATGGAAGAGACTAACCAGATGGAACGTTTCGTCAGAGCTTTGCGAGGGGTCATTAGAAAATTCTCTTCAGACCAGCCTACGGAATACTCTCCTTCCTTTCGAGATAAAAGTCAAGATACTTGCTATATCTGTCAGAAGAAAGGGCATTGGTCTTCAGAGTGTCCAGACCGTCAAAAAAGAACAAAAACAGGGACTAAAAAAGACAAAAGTCAAGATACCTGTTATTATTGTAAAGAAAAAGGACATTGGTCTCCAGATTGCCCAAAAAAGAAACAAGAGGAGTCAGAAGAAAAGAGGGATTCTTCAGAAGAAGAGAGGGGTTCTTCAGAGGAAGAGAGGGATTCTTCAGAGGAAGAAAGCAGACAGGTGAAGAAAAAGAAACAGGAGAAGAAAAGAAGAAGGGAAGAAAGTGAGGAGGAAGAAGAGGAAAAGAGTGTGACAGTGAAGAAATTCAAAAAACAGAGAGACTAAACAAGGAGACAGAAGAAGTCAATGAACTTTAAATTAAAGTGTTGAGAATTGTGAATTGGATTGTAAAAAATGGAGAAAAGAATAAATGAATGATATAAGGTAAGAGTCTTTGAGTTTTGATTTTAAAATAAGAAGCTACACTCACGCACTCATACACAGACACGTACTATAAGGGTAAAATGGGTGGGGTTTTTTTGAGTTATTGGCAAATTGAAATTGTATTTCTTTTCTAGAAATGTGGGTGGCCCTGAAAAGGGCCTTTTTTCTTCATGGTGAAAGGGTAAGTTTAAGCAATCAACTTTAACTGCCTTATGCCTTTGCCACGGCCAAGGCCTACTTCTGGACTGCGTAATGTTGATGATGATGATAATGATTGAGTTGAAATCACTAAGGGTGGTACGGTAGGCTTAGTCACAGGGTTGACGTGTTTAGCTCGGGAAGGTCGTATTCTCTTCGGTCGTGATAAAGAAGTCTGATACATTTGTTTCAGACTTCTTAACTCCGCTAAAATGTCCAACAGTACCGTGACCGTTTGATTTTCACCCTCTTGTTTCTTTGCTGCTACTTCTTCTTGCTGTTGCTGCTGTTGTTTTTTTCTTACCTCTTCTTCTTGTTGCTGTTGCTGTAGGAGAAAAGCCTGTTCCGCTTCCTTTTGTCGTTGTATAAATTTCTCCAATTCTTCTTTCTGTCTCTGTCTAAAATTTTCCACTTGCGGTAATGAAGAAGGTAACGAAGGTTCCGGAACAAATTCTTGCGAGGAGAGAAAATCCACAAAATCCCAATTCACCTCTTCTGAAAGTAAGTCCGGGTTCCCTTGGGCGGTCTCCCCTGTTGGTGCACCCCATTGGATCGTTTTCTGAGTTTCCGTCATGTTGAATCACTGTCGCATAGATTGACTGCACACAAGCGCTAGCGAATCTATATAGACTACGTGACGTCACAGACTGCTCTCTTCAGATTGGATGCGGGCTGACTGAATTCTGTAACGCGTGTTCGGATTGGTGAATGAACTCAATCCGTTTCAATCCTTTCTGTCCCTATAAATAAGCGCAGTTCACTGCATTGATTCACCTATTGTCGGAGCCTAAACATGTGGACAGACGTTGAATCTTCAACCCTTGTGTCAACAATGATGTTCAGGACGGACATGCTCATGTATGTCCGATCCAAGTGGACCGTTGTCCACAGGACCAGCAGCAGCCTGTGGATAAGAAGAGTCTATATAGAGAGACAAGGTTGCCTCAAGAGAACTCTGATGTATGGCCCTGCTGTAAGACGAAGTTTGAGGACAAGAAGATGTCGCAAATGCCCTTTATGTTAAGGGCATATTAACATAAACCAAAGGCCCTTTTCAGGGCCAGCCATATATCTCGAAAAGAGATAGCCTTACCATTGCCTACCCCTTTTTTTATTTAGTTTTTTTTAAAAAAATAGAGACCCTCCCTGTTTCAATTTTACATAGACCCGATACAGACCCAGGGGTTTTTTGTCCATGTTAAATTTACATAGACCCTATACAGACCCAGGGTGATTAATGTTAAATTTACATAGACCCTATACAGACCCAGGTTAAGTCTGTAATGCTAATTCCCATAGACCCTATATCGACCCACGATTTTTCTCCATGTTAAATTTACATAGACCCTATATCGACCCAGGGGTGTTTTTAATGCTAATTCCCATAGACCCTATAGTGCCCCACTTCACTACTTACATGTTGGCACTTGTGAACGGTATATACTAATCTATGTTATCAAATAATAACGTAGAGTTGCATAGCTATGGAACTTAATACATTTATAATTTTATTTCTGTTTTTATTTAAGAGACTTGTTTTTTCAAAAAAAAATTATTTAAAAAAATAATTAACTGATTTCTATTGTAGGACTATTGGCTGAAACATTTCAATTGCATAAACACATAAAACTAGTAAAATGTACTTATATTAAATGCCTCATTTACACCTTTTGCACGTGTCTTTGATGTCCACTTTAGCTGCACATAGAATCCAGTAAGTTGAGCAGGCAGTGTCATGTATGGCCTAACATAATTATCTTTTAACGACACACTGTGAGATGTAACTGTCAATGAGAAGGCTCCAGTAGACATATATTCTTATATAAGAAGATTGCAGTCAAACCAAAAACCAGTTTTCTATTCACCGTGTTAAAATTTTCAGTTTTGTGGACGTTTGTGATATCTTGGATATTATCAGAATGGTAAAAAGAAAAGAGCAAGAAACAGTTTCCTTGCGGTGACTGTAAGAAAGCTTGTGAATCGGGCTGTCTTTTACGTGAGGTATGTCATCTTTTGAATTGCATATATATTGTTTAGTTTTCATTTAACAATCTTTAATATATATCATTATTATTATATCATCCCTGCAAATTCTTTGAGCTGTCTGTACAATAATTCATTTGAATATGCAAACCTCCTGTTATATGTGTTTAACATTAAACACTATCTACATACAATACATAATTGCCAATAAAATGTATCATTTGTTGCCATTTATAATAAAAACAGTGCTTCAATAATTTGCTTTCAAATTTTAAAAGGAAGATGAAAAAAGCGATTAGAATTATAAATAATATGTTCCCAAGCGTCTATATGTCCTGTTTGTGTAATGTTAACAACATCACATGTAAACAATAATTAATAACAGTACATTTCTTAAATTCAGTTAAACTTGGTAAAGTATATGTTTTTCAATATTAATTGCATTTTATCATTAGCTTTATTATCGGATTGATTACCGTGTGTCACTGATCGCAAAATGATGATTTTTAGTTTTTAAATTAGCATTCTATCTTTCTGTCTTATATTTGAGTCTTTGATAAGAAAATTTGACCGATTTAATGTTATTTGTTGCCGATTGTATACCGGTATGTATCTTGACAATGGTCAATGTAATAAGTAAAATCAATTTAAAAGAAGAAAATGTACTGAATGTCATAATAACATTTTGGGTGATGAATTCCATTACCTCGATAATACATGTTCTCTATCCATCTCTGTCTCTCGTAATGGTATTCATACATCTCAGCAACTTTATGTCAGATTATACATGATAAGCATATTAGGTGTTTTACTGTAGTAATGTATTATGCTGTTTCTGTATATATTTTTTTTTGCAAATCATCCATGTTGTAATGACTCAAGCTTTTTTTAAATGATGTCGGTAATATGCTCCCTAGAACTATTGTTGAATTGTTGTTTTTAATCAGGCCGTTAAATAAATCATATTTTATCTTTCTCATAGTGTGTTATATTTCAACTCCCAAAATTATCTGCTGGAAATATTACAAGAAAATATTATCTATCTTCTCATTTATTCTTTATGTACATCTATATTATGTACATTATTTTCAACATACTCGATTCTTTTAAGAGCCCACATCACAAATTACTTTTTTTATGTTTATGTCAAATCTTAAATCTGATATATCTAAATTAGATACACCCACCACCTTCCTAGAACTAATTGTACTAGCATCATAAAATAAAGTTATTATTATTATTATTATTATTATTATTATTATTATTATTATTATTATTTTACATACATATAAACGTTAATAGTTTACCCATTTCAATTTGTGACTGCCGGCAGTTTGCATCTATACATTTTGATTCAGGTATGTGATTCTTGGTTCCACTCTACGTGCGAAGTGACAATAAGCAAAGACTTTAAGACCTGGTCTTCCACTGATGAGGGATACATCTGTCGTCAGTGTCGTTCGCTAGGAGGCAAATGTGATTACTTGATGGGTATCACACGACATCAAAATGTAATGAATTATTTTATAAGGATTTAATTGTTTATTTTCTAGGCTATTCGATAAGTTTCTCCCAAACATTTATAATGGTCCTATTATTAGACTTGTAATTATATAACCTCAATTTCAATTTCTTGCAATTTTTCAGGAGACCAAATATATTTTTATTGTAATGATATGTAATTTCAGGAATCTGTAAAGTTACTGAAACTTACTGAAATTTGATTTTTAGTCTATGTGTTTACTTACTTAAATATAGTTATATGTATAAATGTCTTGTATTTATTATTGCGGAGTACATGTTGGATTGTTTCGTTTTAATCAATATATCTACTGTTTAAAAATTATAAAATTCCCAGTATATTATATATCTGGTTGACATGAACTATTTCATTTTTATTGGTACGTTTATTAAATTTCAATTCGTGGTAGAAAACCTAGGTTTGAAATATATATTCTACAAAATAATAAATGTTTATAATATTATACTTTTCTTTTTCTCATTACAACAGGCTGCAAAGATTGGACTTGAAAAACTCAAAGCCTCAATCGAGCGGGAGGCTTTGTTGACTAATGAAAGGTAATGTTCTTGCGATTATGCAAAACCCCAGTCTACCAGTAGATGCAATTGCTGCTGACATCTTGTTCCGGCACCATGCTGAGAAAGGAATACCATTAGGAACAACTGGGGACGGAGACTGTCTTTTCAACGCCTTCTCAATCCTTTTGTGCAGTAATGAATCCAAGTCCATTGAACTGCGCTACAAGACAACTTTAATGATGGTGCTTGAAGAGTCAGCGATTTTAAGGCATCCAAATAGATCATGTATTCAGTTATTATCGCCAGATTATTCCGATGCCACATTAAATTGCGCTCAGATTGGGAGCTTTTCAATGGCGTGGACTGACTGCCCTTGCCATGGTTACGAAGCGTCCGTTACGTAGTGTTTATCCAGCTGTAAACGGGACTAAGGACTTGGCATTTAAGGCCCTAAATTCAACCTTCAACCATGCAGCAGAAGGATCGATGATTAATTGATGTGGTGCAATGTAACCAAACCAGTTAACGTTCTTTTGGTAATAAAAAAAAAAGAACAACAGGGACCCCTAACTATTTCCTGGCATTGGTTGAAAATAACGCCAATGACACACCATCAATACCCAGAACATCAGTGAACCACCAATCAGTCCCAGGACCGTCAGTGAACCACCAATCAACAATCTAGCCATCAATACTGAAACTGTGGGTGAACCGCTAACCGTCAGAGAACCACCAATCATTAAGCCGAACATCCAGTCAGTAACCCAACCGTCACTGGCCCTCCAAGTAAATTCACAGCGTCAGCTAGTATCCTAGCCATCAATGACCATCCCAGTATTTACACACCTGAACTTGACATTAGCAAACGTCCACACCTGAGCGTCAATCAGATGACGGTGACTGGCAGACTCCGAAACGTCGTCGCTGCTCCTCGTGTTAATTAAGGAATAATGATTACACATGCGTAAATTGTTCGAACATATATACCAGCCAAGTTGACAACGATGACACCAATGACCTCGCACTGGAATCAATAAAGCCAAACAAGGTCTGTTGGGACAATGTTTCTGTAACAAATAACGAATCGGCATCAATAGTTGGGAATTCTGGTAAGGTTAATGTTCCTGGGCCTCACAGCCGGATTTTGAAGAATGAAGTTTATGGACATAACAGAAACATTGAGAATTTAAAACCTAAATGAATATCATAGTGCACTACCACGTGTACCGCTTGGCATAAAGGAAAACGTGTTCTTTATAGTTGACAATACACTAAATGAGGAGAGTAGTGTAGTGGACCACCTTAGCGTCAATGGGACTTACCATGCAAAAAACGGTCCATGCACTCTGGCGTCAAGGGGAATTTAACATGGGGAATTTTAACATGGATGGGACTGTATGGCGTCAAGGGCAAATGAACATGGATGGGACTATATAGTGTCAAGGGAAAATTAACATGGGAATATATCGTGGATACGTCTAGCGTCAAGGGAAAATTAACATGGGAATATATCGTGGGTCTGTATAGCGTCAAGGGAAATTGAGCATGGGAGATAGATATAACACAGACAACAGACAAGAGACAAACACTGATACATGAAGAAAAAAAATTGAGGCAAGAAAGTCATTTTCGAGACCAATGAGGGGCCCTGAAAAGGGCCCCTGGCTTCTTCTATTTGCTCCACTTCTTCAGCCATCTCCTAACCTTTTTTTCCCACTATTCCTGTCTTCTTCTTCTTCTTTTGGGACTCTGGCATCCAGGCATGGTGGCCCATTGCTCTAAACTTCTACTGGATTTTCATACAGTTATGATTCAGCCTCTCAAACTCTTCCTTTTTCTTTATATTTTATCTTTCTTTTATCTCTTTTAACCAACTTTCCTTGATCTTCACTTCTACATCTATCACCTTTCCCATCTGTTCTTCCGCTTTCTTCAGTTGTTCACGACCCCTTTTGACAAAGGGCCACTTTAACCATTGCTCTATCTCTTCCAAATAACATCTTACTTCTATTACCTTATCCATAGCTTCTTTTATTGTCCCCACTCTGACATGGGGGGAATAATTAATCCTCTCTACATCTTCACTTCTTCTTCTATTATCCCCTCTATCATCTCCCTGGCTAATTTCAGTTGGTTAATATAGTCAAGGTTCTTTGTTAACAACCATTCTCTTTCAATTCTTTGACATGCATATTCACCATCCACCACCCAAAAGTAACTATTTCTTAAAGTATTGAACAAAGCTGACACTGCCATCTTCTCTGCTTATTCCGTAGAAGGGAGCTAACGACGAACGCTTTGAGTTTTTATATCTAAAGCACGGACGTGAATAAAAACATCCACATACGCCAAGAAGCAGAAACAAACCCACCATTTACTATCCATACACGCGGAGACGTCAAATCAAACCCAAAATCTACCATATACACAAGCCAAGAAGCAGAAACAAACCCACCATTTACTATCCACACACGCAGAGATGCTAAAATGAAACCCCAACATCTACCATCCACACACTGAGAAGCTAAAAACATGACTACAATCTACTATCCACACAAGGTGAAGCAGAAACATAACCAAAATATAATATCCACACACGGGAAGGTTTAAAAAACCATACTCTCTACTATCTACACAAACGTACTTTAGCACTTACAAAACCCAATAATCTACCATCCACACAAACGTACGTGAGCGCTTACAAGCACATACACGCACATAAACACAATCACATCAGGAAAGGAGTAAGTGTTTATAATCACACTATACCACATTCACACATTGGCAAATTGAATAGTGTTTCTTTTCTAGAGTTTTGGTTAGCCATGAAAACGGCTGTTTTCTGGAACTCCAGATACACCTGGCTAATGGTGGCACCTTCCGGGTCTGGCACCACAGACACAACGTCGACTCCAATCATTGTTCCAATTCACTCGAGTGGTTGGAAGAGCAGACGGGGGCTTGAGTGACTTCACTATCTCACTCCGATTGTGGAATAGTGAACACTTGTTGTTCCCTCTGCCTTCTTTGTCTTCTATGCCACAATCGAGGATGAACTGGTCTCATTGCCTCCTGTGGGTCCTGTACTGGTTGTTGTTGTTGTTCTTCACGTTGTGGCTGTGGTGCAGCCATTGCCTGTGGAGGTGCCCTCACCATAGGCTTCTCCTCACAACTTGGCCTCATGAACAGGTGAGGTCGGATCCCTCTCTTCTTTTCCTCCTCTTCTTTCTTCTCTGCTCCTCCTCCTCTTTCATTCTTCCTTCTCCTACAATGGCCTCCACTGCCAGCTCTTTCAGGAGGCGCCTGGCGAATTTCAGGTGCATCTGGAGTTCCAACAGTTTGCTTATTATACTACTCATTCTTCACTGACGTCTCATCGACAATGGGTAGCCAGACTGACAAGTGTTTCTTCTAAATACTTGAAGCACGGACGTGAAAGAAAACATCTCAGAGACCCAAATCTTACATTACCCATATGATCACAAAAAAACGCGCAGACCTAAATGAAACACTTTTTCTACTGACAATAACTTATTCAACATTATTTGACAAGCGACGCAAACGAAGGACTTAGAGTCACACTTTTTAACCAAGATAAAGAAATCATGTGCTTATTGACACACTTCTATTTCGTTCTAACTGACTAACGGAATGGAATGATTATTTCTTTTCGAGAGGATGGGGTAACCCTGGAAAGGGCTGCTTTATTGTGTGAACGAAGAGTGATGGCAATCTTTTAGGATCTAAGATTGCGGCTTTCTCTGGTGTCAGACTTTCCCACAGAATAGGGTCTGCTTCTTCAGAAAGAGAAGAACTCTTTGGTGTCGACACGACAGTCGACAAAGCCTCTGTCAGGTTCAGGTTGCTGCTGCTGCTGTTTCTGAAGTCTGTACTTCTCCGTCCATTCTTCATTTTCCCGGTTTATTTCCTCTCTGAAGAGCTCTTCTATCAGGTCTTCAGTGGCTTTTAACATTCTGACATTCTCTATCGCTTTGCCTGACACGGTGAAAATTCACGTAGGCTTCGTTCAGCTTGGTTAATCTTGAGCACATTTTCGGAGGAGGATGAGTCGACAATGGATGGTCAGACTGGAGACTACCCTACTTTTATTGTAAAAGTGCGGACGCAAAGGAAAACATCCTTCACGGTTTCTAGTCGGATCGCTCAATTAGTGTGATGCGAGGGATAGAGAGAAGTCAAAGAGCATGGTTCATGATACCCATAGCAAAACAAACGAGAAACGCATTTTGTTCAAAACACAACATGTTTTATTCAAGTAACTCAAAACTAAAAATTAACAAATTATTTAACATTAACAATTCAATTCAACAACAATTCTTTTTTCAATTAATAACTATTTTTTGGACAAGGTTGACAACGTTGTGAATGAAATTGAGACTTCCACTGTTGGAAGTCATTGGGCCATTGATGTACACTACGTTTCCTACCTAAAGACAAAAGATAACCATAATGACCTATGCAAAGAAGGATAACAGTCTTCCATGGCTTCTAATAGTCTAGAATGACTTCTCGCAAGCTATTGATTTCTATGGCATTATAGAATTCGACATACAAGAGGACGTTCGCCGTCTCAGGCAGAGGTTTAGCAAACTGAAGTTCCACTCGAATCTGGCCGGATTTTATAGGGTGGAAATGTCCCTCATCGCTCCCTTGGACTGGAGTGAAATCAAAAGCCAACAAAGCGAAGCCTCCTGAATAATCATCGTACGTAATACAATGACTGGTGTTGCTTCCTAGCTGTCCCGTGGCTTCGTACTGTGATAAGTACGACCTCAAGTAATTCGTCTTGGCACTAAAGTCGGGTTCGAACGGTCTGGTACACAAGGTCTTGCCATCTCGACTGATTTCTATCTTGGACACATCGTAGTGCTGAAACTGGAATTTCGAGTGATGTAAACGACACTGGCATTACGGTGATGCCCTCTGCGCGTGAACCACAGCTTAATTTCTTCTTAGTCTTCTCACAACATGTCGTCGAAAATTACCAGATGGGTTTGACGGTGGTCAGACACGATTCCGTCGTCTTCGTTAGGAAGGCCTTCCACAAACTTAATGGAATCGCCTTGACTTTCTCGGAAGAGCATGTACGATGAATGTCACTCTTTGTAACACCACACGATTTGGTCGATCAAATGATGTTTATGTTCGATCAAACGTTTGACAAATTCGGTTTTGCCTGAACCGGTAGGTCCAGCAATGAGCATGTTAAAGGGATGACGAAGATACTAAACCTCCCAACTGGTACGATCTAAGTGTTGGTCGTTGACTTTGAAAGTGGAGAAAGAGGGAGCAGAGACAGCAGAGGCAGCCATAGTGTCAGGAATGTCACTTGTAACACGAAGACAGACAAGACAACAGTTTATATACTTTTTCAGGACACGTTTTATTGATGTTTCAAATATAAACCACGAAAGACTAAAATACATAAAAGCCAAATAGTTATGTACAACGATAAAATGCACATTAAAACGATCAAAGTGGAACAGAAACAAGTCTCTGTACAACATGTGTTTGGTCACTAAGATGTCCTAGGGACAGTGTGTAATGTTCTGACAGGTTATACATGGGGTAATGTCACACAAGTGTCCTCCCGAAATGGTCTTTCAGCAATGTCCATGACAGTCCTCTGAACTTCTTTTGTGCTTCTCTGAAAGAATTCATCTTGTTTGCTTGACCTTGGTACTCACAATACACTACTGGCCTTGAACGTTGTCCTTTTTTTTATCTGCTGACCAATATCGACGTGACCGTACGGCAAAGTGAAGTGGTTAGGAAACTTCACTCGCTTCTGGTAAACGATTTGATAGACTTTTTCCAAGGGTCGATTGACGATTTGGTGAGTGGGTAGACGTACAATCTTCTTCGGTTCGTGAGTAGCCACTTTAAAGTTTCCATCCTCTCCAGACTGCAAGGCTTCTTTCAATACCCTAAAGTTGACCACTCGACTGGTACAATAATTCAGGGTCAATCCTTTCACTTTACACTCCGTATGCACTTCTCCTTGTGGGTCCCGGTATTCGTAGCCGTAATTTTTAGGACCGCCACTCGCGAAACTTAAAATCTTGTCGTCCGGATGTTCGTCTGTCCAGGCTCCTAAACGGTCTCCTTCGATGTCAGGTTGACATGGACCCGGGCGATCGATGTAGATGCAACTGTCCGTGTCATAGTACAGGACACTATCCCCTAACAGTTCTATAGCCTCGTACAATTTTAAGCGAGCATGGGCTGTCACGTAAGCCGCAGTGATGACGTTTACCAATTTCGTCGGCATGCATAAAGTACAGATCTTCTTCCTAATTGACTAAGATCAAATCCTCACGAACGACGTCCACGTGTTTCATGAATTTGGTTTTGTCGTGAATCATCTCAAAGTACCGGGAAAGTTCTGTCAAATATTCCGTCTTGGGTAAACACGGTCGTTGTGCCATTTTGCCCCACAAGCAATTTAACATCACTTTGGCACACGATCGCCTGCCTTTGTTTTTTTTTTTTCGATGTGGTCTAAAGTGATTCCTTCCTGCTCCCAGGATTTCTCTTTGAATGTATTTTGGTGTTTGGAAGTGTGACACCAGGACGGATAGCCGCTTCGTTCTTGTTTCAGTTTCAAAAAGGCATCCACGTAGTCTGCGAAAGTGCCATTCTGAGTCTCGTCACCCTTGTGGTACAGTTGTGTCTTGGGGAAAGTGGTAAATTTCATACACATCTAACAGTTGGTATCCCATGTCCAGAGCTTTAAACAATTCAACACTGACCCACATTCCCGTCAAGGCGCGTTCTTCCTGGGTGTGCTGACAAGACTGGTCTTGGTTACACGTTTCGGCACAAGTACGGCACAAGGGAAACATCAGTTTGAATTGGCAATGGTGATGTAACACGGGATGGAACAAGTCCGTGGGAGGGAAAACTTTGCACTTGATCAAGCCTTCGTATTGTCGAATGTGGTCCAAGTCGATGTGTTCCGTCAACAATTGCGGGTGCCCTGCAGGAAAGTGACAATATTTGCACACGTAAGGATACAGCGAGCACACGTCCAAGTACTTGATTTCTTCTCCTTTCTCTTCGTCGGCGTGGTACAACAAACAGGTGGCATTTGTCCTTCCTCCGTACAAACTGTCCCTTGGGTTCTGGGGAACCATCAACTTGTAACTTTCCACGATGCGTTTAAACTCGGGATCGGTTTTCAAACGGTGATCGTACTCGTGTTCCCACATTTCAACCACTCGGTATCCTTCCTGTTCTAACTTCAAACGTCGCTGACAAGTGGCCTGATACAAGTCTTCTATGTTTCGATGTAAAAACTGATTTTGAGTGCCACGTTCAGGGTAGCAGAGGTGACATCCATGAAATAATCAACCGTTAAACTCGTACACGATCTTAGGGTTTTCTAAGTCCCAGCCATCTACCGAATACGTTCGAATGGTCTTTTCACCCCCTCCGTTGCGGGCGTGCTGAATCCATTTGTCTTTCTTGTCGCACAAGTAATGTAACCAGCGTAGGGCTTTGACTGAGTATTGGCGTTTGACAAAGTTGGTCGTTTGAGGACTGATGACAACCAGGGTGTTTTCTGGCATGAATCGTCGGCGGTACACTAATGAACACGCGTTGGCAATGGTGCAGCCTTCTTTCTAAGGATCGACCCCTCCGTGTTCCATGAACAGTTCTCGAAATTTTCCACAGCAACGCCGTAAAATGTCCACGTCGGAACGACAATACTTTAACATTTCTTCCTGAAAGTCGAAAGGGTCCGAGGCGTGAGTCTGGTACCAAGCGTAGAAAGCTCGTTGTTCGGTGCGTAAGTTGTCGGGGTCGTAGTCTTTAGCCTCATGCAAATGGGTTAGAACGGCATGTTTATTGGCTTCGTTATTCAAAAAGTGTGGAAAGTAGCCTTTGGCCATTTCTTCTGTTCCAAACGTTTTAGGCATTTCACTCAAAGGCATGACCAAGTAACTCATCGAATCTTTAACCTGTACTTGTCCCACTTGCATAGAAATGATTTTGGCTTCGTTGAAAGTGACTTTATGATGTTCGGTGCCTTGTTCCGTATAGTACCTCAAAAGAAACTGTCCATTGTATCCCGAGAAATTGTGGGCCATCACTGTGGCATGACGATGACAATCTCCGTAACGTTCGATGTCATCTTGGCTCCACGTCTTGTCGATGGGGTCTAAGATCCATCTGGCAAAATCGGCCAGCGTGTTCGGTCCTCGAAAAATTTTTCACCTCCTCCAGGAATCTTACTGCAGTGAGGGCAATGACTAAAGAGGTTCTTGGATGCACTTTTCACACGCTCGATGAGCCACGCAGAAATTATGAATGCGAATGCCAGTCTCTTGCATGCATTCGAAATCGAAAAAGATGAAATTGCCTTTCTTCTTGTGGTCATCTTCCTCTTGTTGGGGTTGGTATTTTTGAATGTATCATTGATGTCCAAGTCCACGATTTGGTGACAAATGTGACATGTTTTCATTCCTGAATATACGTGTGCCTTGTCATTATTGGTACGTATGCCTTGTCCACACGTAGGACACAATCTCAGCAGCTGACAAGCATATTTCTGCTGTGAACCTTGTGTCTTCAAATGTTGTTGGTAACAGTAGGGCTGACAAAAGTGCGCTGACAAGCAGGGCAATGCATTTGTTCTTGTCCTTCGTCCAGAAAGGGTTGAGACGCCAAACATCCTGAGCATTTCGATCCACAATGTTTGTGTTGCTCTTGATTGTTATAGCCGTAGTCACATTTCTCACAGCAATATCTTTATCCCAGGAATCCGGTGATACTGGTAATTGCATCGAAATGTTCATAGTGATGATAGACGTGAATGTATTTTCCATCTTTAAAATCTTGACCTCGAAACAACAGTGGCCGGCGCACTTGCTGAGGGTGCACTTTCAAGGTGTAGCGTGGAGCTAGGACATCTTGCAATTTTTGCATTTCAGGAATGCCACAGGGCGTGTCTTTGGACAAGGCTGGCTTGTTGTAACAGGAGTTCTGTTGCATTTCGTTGTTTGGCTCGGTCCGATTGTTGAATAGTTTTCCAGGCTCTTTTCCATTATGCCGTGTCGTTATTGTTGGCATAGGTTCGTCCCACCACGGTGGCTCGGGCTAAACACATCTGGTCATGAGGGTTGTTAATTCTTACGAGGCTTGTTTTGGTGTTACGAAGGTCGTCTACCAATAAGACCTTTTTGTGTCCAGTCCCTTGAGGAGGAGAGACGTGGGTCATAAGCCGTGTCACTTTACCATCGGTGATGTGAAATTGGTCATTGGATTGTTGTACCTGTTGTATCTTGTCCATGACTTTTGCGGGGCTACTAAACTCGATCCAAACGGGTTTTCAAGCTGTCGTGATGTATTGAAAGTCTCAAGCGATCGTCTTCTTTGTCTTGGCATTGTCTCTTCAGTGTGGTTAACAAAGAATCACACATCTCGGTGATGAACCCTTCAGCTTTCTCCAACGGTACGTCGGGCTTGAAATCTTTAAACTTCACCCTGTAAGTGTAAGCTGTGGTCCTAATTTTTCTAGTGGAGCAGGTTTTCCGTCTCTCGAATGTGATAGTATTTTTCAGGGTTTACTGGTGAATTTTGGCTAGGTGAAGACTCTCTGGGCCTGGATTCTAGTTCACTCATGTCATCTTCAAAATCACTGGCATGAATTTGTGCCAAGACTTCTGCTATTGTACGAGGCGATAGATCACGTTTCTGCCTCTTACTTTCTTCTCCTTTCTTCACGAATGGATGCGATTGTTTCATCTTGACTGCAAAAAGTCAAATGACCACATGTTAAACACCATGGGTCACTTTATATCCATGACAGACCAGCGTATATAAAGGGTGCGTGTATTGCCCTTCCACTATTCATTTCACTCTCAACCCGAGCAGAACGATGGTAGCCTACCCATATCGAACGATTCATCAGAGCTTTGCGAGGGGTCATCAGAAAATTTTCTTCAGACAAGCCAACGGACTACTCACCCTCCATTCGAGATAAAAGTCAAGATACTTGTTATATCTGTAAGAAGAAAGGACATTGGTCTTCAGAGTGTCCCGGCCGTCAAAAAAGCAAAACAGGGGTTAGAAGAGACAAAAGCCAAGATACGTGTTATCACTGTCGAGAAAAAGGACATTGTTCTTGAGATTGCCCTAAGAAACAACATAAGCAAGAAGAAGACGAAGAGAGAGAGTTATGGACAGGAAGAAGAAGATGCACCCTCCCCCAAGGAAGAACCCAGACACGTGCAGAAAGAGAAACAGAAGAAAAGAAGACATGGAGAAAGTGAGGAGGAAGTGGAGAAAACAACTGTGACAGTGAAGAAATTTAAAAAAAAAAACAGAGACAGTGAAGACAGACAGAGACGAAGCTTTATAACTTTTTAAAGTGTTATGCTGTGAATTGGATTGTAAAATTTGGACCAGAATAGACCAGGCATAAAACGTAAGCGTCTCTTAGTTTTGATTTTTAGAATAAGAACCTACACTCACGCACTCATACATTCACACATACCATAGAGGTGAAAAAAGTGGGCTTTTGGAGTTTTAATTGATGTTGGCAATTGAAATACTATCTCTTTTCGAGAAAAATGGTTGGCCCTGAAATGGGCCTTTGGGTATTTGTTTGTTTAAATCAACTTTAACTGCCTTAAGCCTTTGCCACGGCCAAGGCCTACGTCTGGTTTGCCTCCTGTCGATGATATTTGGGTAGAAATCAATAAGAGTGGTACGACAGGTGTAGTCACAGGATTGGGTTGTTTAGTTCGGGAAGGTCTTATTCTCTTCGGTCGTAATAAAGAAGTCTGATACATTCGTTTCAGACTTCTTAACTCTGCTAAAATGTCTAAAAGTACCGTGACCGTTTAACTTTCACTACCTTGTTTCTTCGCTGCTTCTTGTTCCTGTCGTTTCCGTCTTGCCTCTTCTTCTCGCTGTTGTTAAAGAAGAAACGCTTGTTCTGCTTCCTTTTGCTGCTGAATAAATTTCTCCAATTCTTCTTCAGTGAGTGGCAAAGAAGAAGATGGTATTGGCAAAGGTACTGGTACCGGAACAAATTCTTGCGAGCTAAGAAAATCCAAAAAATCCCAATTAAAAGTAGCCTCTTCTGGAAGAAGGCTGGTGTTCACTTGGGTAGTCGCTGCTACTTCATCGCTTTTCGTCTCCACAACCGGTGCACCCCCATTCATTGTCTTCTGAGTTTCCTTCATGATTGAAAACGGTGTCGCATGGACTGGCAGCACACAAACGCTAGCGCCTCTATATAGGGGATATGACGTCACAGACTGCTCTCTTCGAATTGGACGTGTGGTGACTGAATTTTGTAACGCGTGTTTGGATTGGTCAACCAACTCAATCCGTTTCGATCCTCCCTTCCCCTATAAATAACCGCAGTTCACTGCATTCCTTCACCTGTTCTCGTCACCAACATGTGGACCAACGTAGAATCCTCTATTTTCGTATCGTCAATGCTGTTCCGTACGGACTTACCCATGTATGTCAGATCATCGTTGGTCATTGTTAGGAGGACGGATACAAGCGTTTGAAAAAGAAGAATTTATGTAGACAAGTCTGTTTAAAGAGAGTTATGATCTACGGAACAGGAGTCAGACAAAGTTTGAGGAAAAGAAGATCAATGATATGTCCTCTATGTTAACGGAAGGATGTTAACATAAACCAAAGGCCATTTTCAGGTGCCCTCATTGGCCCCGAAAAGAAATGACTTTCTTGCATCAAAATTTTTTCATGCTGTATCAGTGTTTGTCTCTTGTCTGTTGCCTGTGTTATATCCATTTCCCATGTTCAATTTCCCTTGACGCTATACAGACCCACGATATATTCCCATGTTAATTTTCCCTTGACGCTATATAGACATACGATATATTCCCATGTTAATTTTCCCTTGACGCTATCAGTCCCATCTATGTTCATTTGTCATTAACGCTGTCCAGTCCCATCCATGTTAAAATTCCCCATGTTAAATTCCCCTTGACGCCAGAGTGCATGGACCGTTTTTTGCATGGTAAGTCGCCTTGCCGCTAGGGTGGCCCACTACACTACTGAGCAGAAAACGAAAACTGGTAAGAGGAGAGAGTTTTGGGATGACTGTGGCACGCGAGTGAAAGTTACTTCTCCCACAAATTACTTTGCTACACTAAACGAGAAACTGGTCAACATTATAAAGAGAGACGGACAATATTGCACTGAATAATAATTAAACGGTGTGTGCGTCTATTGTCCACTTGAACCACAACTAGATGCTTCTGACATGTTGGTTTTGCATCGGGCATATAGCAAGCACAAGAACTCAATAAAATACAAGCAACGTGTAATTTGGATAGGAAATGTGTCATACTCTATGACACTGTCTAAATTTGTCTCGATTATGGAGTATGTTGGCGTATTTCCCGGGAGGACAATTCATGGAAATGCATTAAAACCATAAGTACACGAAGAATACATAAGAACTACACAACGCGTAAAAATTGTGGCTGCAAGTATGGTAAAACAGGACTCCGCAAAAAATGTGTACGACAAAATAAACCAAGGAGAAGACGTTTATGACATTCCCAGAAATATCAAGGTTGTCCAAAATATTAAACACAGACAAAAAAGACAAGAAAGACAACCGGCAAAAGACGTTTACAACAGAAATCTGGCCGAACACATTCTTAATGTAGAAAGTAAACTGTATCCTCAGCACCCTTTCATTAGAGTTGTCCGATACGTTGATTCTGGTCCGTCCATCATACTGTACATTGACGCATAGATATAGGATATTAAACTATTCTGTTGTACGAAGGAGGGAACGTTATTAGGTGTGGACAAACCATTTAATCTTGGAGAAATGTACTTAACATCAACAGTTTTCAAAACTAGATCACTTTTACGAAACGATACCGGAGAGTCTCATATTTTTTTTTTCGGCCCCTCTTTTCTACATGGTAAATCTGACTTTGAAACTTACCATGCTTTCTTCTCACAAATTGCCAGTCATTTCAGAGACGAAGAAACAGAAAATATGATTGTCGGCTCAGATGACGAAACTGCGATTCGTAAAAGTTTAAAGCGATCATTCCCTGGAGCGACACAGATTGTTTGTACATTTCACTTGAAGAAAAATGCCACTGATTATTTAAAAAATAGGGTCGGCGTCAACGTGCAAGATAAAAAATCAATGTAAACACCCTTTCCGGTGACGAAGGAATTGCACAGGCCGATAATTCTGTAGTATTAGAAGCAAGAATAAAACAGGCAACAAATGTTATTTCGGAAAAAGCGTCGGGTTTCCAGCCATACTTCGAAAAACGAATGCTACTAATACTGAAAGATCATGTTAACTATCCTGCGAAGGTAAAATATGTTGACGCTCACTGGACAAATAATAATGCAGAGTCTGCGAATGATATCACGAGGATTGGAACCAACTGGAAGTAAAAAAAAAATATATCCGATCTGATAAACGTACTACAATCGACTGTCAGTTCCCAGTATAAATACGCCGAATGATCATTGATTGGAAGCGTCAATTTCAAGCTGGCATCCAATTATATGCATCACAGAGCTTATATTGACATGTGGTGTCAAGAAACAGAAACTGAACGAGAAGCAATATTTAGAAAGTTTCTCAAAGACAAGGGTACAAATAAGTTAACAGTAAGGTCGACAAATGGCAAAATCACTATACCAAAGACACCTTCAGGATGGAAAATACCTCACCAGAGAAAAAGGACGAGAGCTGTGCCGAGTCAGACTAGAACAAAATAAAAAAGGTGGACAGTCTTAGTAAAGAATATATATATATATATATATATATATATATATATATATATATATATATATATATATATATATATATATATATATATATATATATATATATATATATATATGTTGTTGTAGAGTTTAACGCCATTTTTAAAACCCGGGAAAACCTCGGAAAGAACCACCGACCCACGAGAAGCTACTGGCAAGCTTTCTCACATACCCACGTTGGCTGAATCTGAGACGCAGACAGAGGTGAGATGGCAGTGATCCGTAACAGAGAGCGCTCTAGTCCACTCGGGGCCCCAGAGCGAAATAGACAGTGACAGAGATAAAGAATACAGTGAAAACGACATTAAGACAGGAACGGAAAAGGAAACTGACTCAGAACTGGCGGAACACGAAAATGAAACGGAAATGTACACAGAAAATACCACAGACAGGACAGAAGAAAATACAACGGAGGAAGTTACTCCAGAATATAGTAATGGGGGGGGGGGTCCAGTGCCCCCTCAAACAAAAACACACAAATTATCAAATTAATTAACATACATACTATACATTCATAACTATATTTAAATAATAATCACTGTATAACCGAAATGCGGCAACCTGGAAGGAAAATGAAAAATGGAAGGAAAAAACCGTGTTTCATCTATAAATGTAAATGGGATTAATAGGGATAAATTAATTAAATTATGTAATGAAATCATAACGACTTTCTATTTATAAAAGAAACATAATGGATTCACTAAAGAGTTACTGGCGTTATGTGAGGAAAAAATGAATGGTATACTGATTTTAAATGATTTTAAGGGGAAAGACGTAAGAGGAGGGGTAGCAACATATATTAAAAATAAAAAGGGAGTAAACTGGAAAAGGGCAAATGAAGGGGATTTTTAAAAGGGAGAATAATCCACATTATAATAGAAGGTGTCCACCTTTTAAATGTATACATGCCGGCCAATAAATACCACAAACAACAATTTTTATAAAACTTATCAAAATACATGGAAAAATATACCATGGAAAATTTAGTTTTTGGGGGCGATTTTAACTGGGTGGGAGAAAATATAGATAGAGTAGGGGAATTAACTACACATGATGTAAGGTTTAAACCAGAGATGGAATTTTTTCCTAAACAAACACAAAATGGTAGACGTATATAGGAAATTAAATTTACTTCGGAGGGAATACACACGAGTACAAAATATACAAAGGGAGTAGATTAGATAAATTATGTTGTACCTACTATGAAAAAAAAAAAGATATATAAAGAGCAGGAATTACAGATTTTAAAGTTTCAGATCACAAGTTAGCATATTTAGAAATAGAATTGAAAAATAAACTTAAATGGGATGAAGGGAACTGGAAACTGAATAACAAGATTTTGGATGAGAAAGATTTTATCGAAGAAATTAAAGGAGGAAATAAAAAAAAATTATAGATAAGGGAAACATATATTTTAAATGAATGGGATAAATTAAAAACCTATTTAATAAAAAAGCTATTACTTATTCAAAAATACGGAAGGAAAAACAAAAAATGGAAAAATACGCGATTATAATACAGCTAGATAAAATTAATACAAATGAGAGAGAAAATACACTTAAAGGGAAATTAAATCAGATATTAGATGAAGAAAACAAAGGGAGAGAGATAAGGGCTGGAAAATTTACCATAGTATATTAAAAAAAAGCGGATGGCCTATAAAAGAGAGGTATTATAGGGGTGAGGAGAAAAATATACTGAAACTTTACAAATTAATGAAGTAAAGGTATCCGACATAAAGAAAATTTAAAAACATATTTAAGATTTTTATAGTATGTTGTATACCTCACAACGTATTAATAATAACACAACAGAGGAACAGATTGCGAGATGATATCATCAGAACCCAGGAACTTGTGTGATGATTTCATCTCAAGAGAAGAAATTTTAAATAGTATAAATAACATGACTAAAGGAAAATCAGAGATTGACTCACCGCGGATTTTTATATGAAATTCAGTGGCGAGTTGTCGCCCATTTTAGAATGGTAATACAACAATATCACTGGTCAACAGTGAAATCATTACTGACTTGAAAAGGCCCTAATCTGTAGTATTTTGGTGTGCCGAACACGAATATAACCGTGAAAAATTTGTATTGGCTCTCGTTTTGAAGATATTCATATACCTCATTTTCTATGTTTCACTGTGTAAATTTCTCCAGTAGGACTGCAGCAACATCCGGAATAATGATGTAACATTGCATAATACCATCATGCTCACATCATCCACAGTTGATTGCATCATTTTCTGATGCAATGCAATACTAATGCCATGCGGCTGCTGAAGTAAGTTGACGTCAGCAGTGTACTATACATGTGTAGGCCTATTATACTAATGTCAGGCGGCTGCTGAAGCTGACGTAAGCAGTGTACTATATAAAGCCCAATCAGATAGGTTCAGCATTTAAAATATTTTAGACGTTGTGCGAGACAGTTCAAGCTACTGTTACATAAAACTTATTATTTTATCCATTTACGTACAATAAAGAACAGTAATGCCTCGAAAGTGTGTTAATACCGCGGACAATTTTTGCTATATTTGTGGGGAAGTGACATTTGCCAACCAGAAGAAAAGTATCAATTCTCAAGTGAAGAAGGCATATCATCTTTACTTCGGATGCAAGGTTGGTGACCAAGACAAGCCTTGGGCTCCGCATATATGCTGTGCTACATGTACAACACAGCTTTCACAGTGGTTGAATTGCAAAAGGTCATCAATGCCGTTTGCAGTCCCAATGGTGTGGAGAGAACCAAGCAACCACCTAAATGACTGTTACTTCTGCTTGGTTCCTCCTCTTTCTGGCGGAATAACGAAGCGAAAGAAGTCGAGAATAGTCTACCCAAACATTCCGTCTGCATTGAGACCAGTTCCACATGGTGAGGGACTTCCTATTCCAGAACCTCCAGCAGAATATTCTCTTGATTCATCTGACGAAGACAAAGGTGAGTCGACCTGTTCTTCTCCTGGTCCATCAGCATGCAGTGATCCAGATTTTCACTGTGGTGCATCATCAACCCCACACAGAATAACACAGGAAGAACTAAATGACCTGATTCGTGATTTGGACTTATCAAAGAACAAGGCAGAATTGCTAGGATCAAGACTCCAACAATGGAATCTTCTAGAAGAAGATGTCACAATTACTGCATATCGAAAGCGCCACCAGCAATTGGAGCCTTTCTTCAGAAAGGAAAGTAATCTGATATTCTGTTCCGATATTGAGGGCCTCATGAATGCTTTAAAAATCACTCATGACCCACAAGAATGGAGACTATTTGTGGACTCTTCGAAACTGAGTCTCAAGGCTGTGCTTTTGCACAATGGAAACATTCTTCCATCTATTCCAGTAGCGTATGCTGTCCACATGAAAGAGACATACGATAACTTAAGGCAGCTACTGAATTCCATTGAGTATAACAAGTACAGCTGGCACCTCTGTGGTGATTTGAAGGTAGTTGCCCTTTTAATGGGACTGCAGCAAGGATATACAAAATACATGTGTTTCTTATGCGAGTGGGATAGCCGAGCAAGGGAAATGCACTACATGAGGAAGGAATGGACTCGCAGGCAGAATGTAGCCATTGGAGAGAAGAATATCCAACACCCAGCTCTGGTTGAGGCTCAGAAAATCTTGCTACCACCCCTTCACATCAAACTAGGTTTGATGAAGAACTTCGTGAAAGCCATTGACCGGACTTTGCCAGCATTCCGATACCTGCATGAAAAATTCCCTCGACTCAGCGAAGCAAAGATTAAAGAGGGAGTTTTTGTGGGTCCTCAGATTCGAGAGCTTTTCAAAGATGACCGGTTCAACAACTTGCTGGAAGGTGACGCGAAACAAGCATGGAATGCTTTTCGCCTAGTTTCTACAAACTTCCTCGGAAATGTTAGGGCAGAAAACTATAAGGAACTAGTAGAAGACATGTTGATGAAGTATAAGAAACTTGGCTGCAATGTGTCTCTAAAGATTCACTTCCTTCATTCCCATTTGGATTTCTTTCCTAGCAACTGTGGTATTGTTAGTGATGAACACGGCGAACGTTTTCATCAAGATATCGCAACAATGGAACAAAGATACCAGGGAAAATGGTCCACTACAATGCTGGCTGACTACTGCTGGACACTCCTCAGAGATGCTCCCGAACAGCTGTACAAGAGACAGGCGAAGAAATCTAAGATGTAGTCAATGACTTGATTTTTTATAGGTAGGCTATTACAGTTGACCTTTTACTATTGGAATGCATTTCGTTATGTAAACATTAATTTCTTGCAGATTACAAAAAAACTAGAGCCAATTTTGCAATTTGACTGTCATATTCATGTTCAGCACATAAAAATTGATAAGAATTGACTAATTTTATTTCAGTAACATGACTTTTGTAAAAATTTGTTGTCCAGTGTATTCATTCGAGAAATGATACTATGACAGAAAGCATATGGGAAGGGATTATAACACTAATATACAAAGGGAAGGGGGACAGGGAACATCTAAAAAAATTGGAGGCCCATCTCCCTCCTAAATACGGACTATAAGTTAGTAATTAAATTTTTATCAGAAAGAATTAAAAAGGGAATGAATAAAATCATAAGCATAAATCAAACATGTGGGGCCAAGGGGAGGGACTTTCAGAATAACATTTTAAGTATTAAAACAATTATAAATTATGTACAGGAATGTGGGCTAAAAAGTGATATCGTACTTTTTGACCGAGAAAAAGCATTTGACAGATTAGAACACAACTATATACAAAAAGTCTTAGAAAAATTTGGATTTGGAAATAACTTTCAAAAGTGGACTAAAATCCTGTACAACAAAATAACCTCAAGAGTACATGTCAATGGAGCGAACGCGGGAAAATTAGACATACAAAGATCAGTGAGGCAAGGATGCCCACTATCTATGCTATTATATGTAATAGCAATTGAGATCCTAAGATTAAGACTGAACAGTAAAATTAAGGGTATTAAAGTTCCAAATATAAAGGATGAAATTAAGATGCTACGTCATGCAGATGATTGTACTAACTTTATAAAAGACCCAAATTCCTTCAAACACCTGGAAAAAGAATTTAAAAAATTTGGTACGGCTTCAAGGTCTAAAATCAACCATGAAAAAACAGAAATATTAAAGATAGGGAACTGGTGGGGCAATCACTCCGGACTAACTACCCCCCACCCCCACCCCAATCTAATCAAGGACCGAGTTAAGGCATTGGGAGTCTACTTTGGGAGAAGTGATGAACAGGAAAACTGTAAAAACATGAAAAAGAAATTAGAATATCTGGGCACTAACGCCACTTTGTATAATGGAACCGGCCCAGGTGGCCTAAACATACATGTACTCTAACATAAACTATATTTTAAAATCTACACTTTAAAAAAATAGATAATTATATTATTAATTATATATGGGAATATAAAACCCACTACATAAATAAAGAAACGTTATATAGAGCGAGAGAACGGGGGAATTAGCATTACCTAATCCCATTTTAATTAAATATGCCAACATTTTAAATAGATTTAAAAGATTAAAATCTGAACCCAACCTACCGTGGGAAAGGATATATATATATATATATATATATATATATATATATATATATATATATATATATATATATACTGGTACGGTTTTACGATGAGGAATAGGAGTGAAATATATCAAAATAATAAATTAATTTTAAAAAATTAGAAATACCTAGAAAGTTCAGGCATATTAAAGAATTACTAATTAAATATCGTGATAAAACAGACTTTGGGAAAAGGATGAAAAAGATACATATCAATGGATAAGAGAAGATACAACAACAACAAAAAGTAGGAGTAAAGTAGAACAAGAAAATTTAGAGGTAAATTGGGAAAGAACCTGGCGGCACTGGAACAAATTAGAATCACTTAAAATTCAAAGCCTCTGCTTCAAATACATGCACAATACATGGTTGACAGGAGAGGTGGCAGTGAGACGGTACATGATCAGAGTATCGCCATAATGTCCACTGTGTAAAAATGCCCCTTTCAGTAAATACCATACTATGACGCAATGTGAAAAAAAAGAAAAGAAGAAAGACTAAAGTTAATAGGGGAAATATGCAAAAAGGAAAATTACAAAAGAGAAAACATTTTATTTTTAGATGGGAAATTTGACAAAAATACACTTTATAAAATTACAGATTACATTGTTGGAACAATGAGGGCCTGTGGGCAAATAATAGTGATATGCAGATAACTATGAAATAACTTGTTAAAAAATTGGTATTTGGGGGAGAGGAGGGAACATAAAGGGGAGGGAGAGCATTGGTTGGCTACCCATTAGGGTAGACCAGCAAATTATTCTCCACCTTTTTTTTTTTGACTGGCCCCAGTCCAAAAAAAAAAGGTGGAGAACAACTTGCTGATCTACCCATTAGGGGTGTGATACTGTCGGCGCGCAGGCCAGAGCCTCCAACTCATTCCCCGACCCAGACATGAGCCGCACCAAACAATAGGACCCAATTTCTAGTCTTAACAATTTTAATTTTTTGTTTTTGTTTTGTACTAAAACTCATATACATAATTCGAAAATCTACTAAATCTAAAAATATTAAACGACAGGGAATCCACTAGGAATCTATATGGGGAAAGTACAAGGCGATGACATCATGGGGCTACATCACATGGCGCTACGTGAAGTGGTCAGGCCTATGAAAGAGTCTTGGAAAAACACCACATGTAGAACATAAACAGACAAAACAAAAACACAAATACAAACAGAGAATACTACATAGTAAATACCCCACTGACCCCTTTTTTATCTCAAACCATGCAACTCCTGTACTAACAGAAAACTGTAACCCTAACCTATGATACACCTATGGCAATTCACAGGATTCCGAATTTCTCCCAAACCACTAAAACAATTTTCATGAACCACGTACCGATCTTCAGTTCTTGCGTTATTACCAGAAGCACATAACCCTAACCCTAAGTCAAACGAATCCGATTTTCTCATGAATGTATTGACTGGTTCTCACCAACAAGGTACAGTTGGATTACTCTCATCAAGACGCATCTTTGGATGTATGTATCAAATAAATCCAATGATCTGTCCACTAGCTAAGTACCAAACACTCATTTCACATTAAAGGGGGCAATGTATGTCACAGACAGAAGGACAAACCATCTATACGTTTATGACTCACCAAGGCCAATCTAGCCAAGCAAACCGCATAACAAATTCCAAGGTGGTGCTGAGATAATGAGAAAATTGTGATCTGGCAACTTGTCCATTTTACCTCAAACAGACTGTCTTATGGTGCTAGTTTGGAAGACAGACTTTATTACAATTTATGTTGTACAGGGTCTGTTTTGTCACTCAAATCCAAGAAACTCCATAAGCCCTCAAGCCACTTTCATAGGCTAGGTGTCTCTGTGCATAATTTCCGGGCTCATCTGGCAGGCCAGTGACAGCGAGCAATTCAAAGGGGTTACCAAGATATTTACTGAAAGTCTAAATCCATCTAAAAATGAAGAAGTCAAACTTTCTTTGGAAAGGCTATAACTTAGCCAAAAAATCAAGCTCTCAATCTCAACAAGGTATTAATAGATTTATCTCCTCAAGATCCGTCTTTGGACACGGGTATAATAAAACTCTGATGATCCATTTCTCACTACAATATCAAACACTCATTTTGCATTATAAGGGGTGCTGCAGGTTGCAGAAAGACATACGCACCATCTATACATAGGTTTTCCCAAGGCAGATCAAGCAAAGCAATCGCATTAAACATTTCCAAGATCTTGAGAAAATAGCTACTTCATGGGTAACCCTAAATCCTAACACATTAAAAAAAATTAATTTGTGCTCCAAAACCTCTTGACCGATTTTCATGAAGCAAGTACCTATCTATCGGGCTCCATGAGACACATATTGCATGAATAGAGCATAAAAATTGTTGGGTCCATTTTTACGTTATTACCATAAAACTGCAACCCTGACCCAAACCTATGATAAACATATGGGAAATCACAAGAACCCAATTTTCTCCCAAACCACTTGACCGATTTTCATGAACGAAATACATGTACCTATCTATCGGGCTTTATGACACACATACTGCCACAAAATGCCCCAAATCGCCGGGTCCATTTGTACATTAATACCAGAAAACTGTAACCCTAACCATAACCTAAATAAACATATGGGAAATCACAATAATTAAGTTTTCTCATAAACCACTTGACCAATTTTCATGAACAAAATACCTATCCATCGGGCTTCATGAGACATGTATTTCAGTGAAAACTGTTTCCAAAATGGGACTATCTGTTTGTTCATTACTACCAGAAAATTGTAACCCTAAGTCATAAGAACACAATTTTCTCACAAATGCCTAAACTGATATTCATCAACGAGGTATCATTGGATTCGGCTCCTCAAGACGCATCTTTAAATTGTAATTTCTAAACTTGATTATTTCGACTCCAGTCTCTCTGTTTTACCTCAGTACATAGTACAAAAAAATCCAAAAGGTGCAAAATGCTCCTTATTTTGTCAATGAATTCTTTTCAGAGAGTACTTATCTTCTATGTGTGGCATCCTTCACAGGTTCTGGTTATATCAAGGATTAAATAAAAAGTGACTTCTCTGTTACAACTTTTTTCATATGTCAAACCCAAAGTACACTGTTGAATTCATCGTGTATACACCTTTCCAGACACTTGCACTCATCTCCTGTATCCATATCATCATTACTCCCAATGTTAGATTAAAATACTTTGGAAAAGATCCTTTGATTATCAGGACCCAAATCTCTAGAATAGTCTGCATCTTGAACTTAAACATAGTAAAACTATGACACGTTTCAAGAAAGCTCAGACAGCTCACCTTTCCTGGAGTGAACCAACTTGAGCTATTTTTCACTTGTATTCTTTTTCTTAAGCATTTTGTCTCAATATGTGGTATTTTCCATTGATACATTTATCCAGACAATAATAATACTTGGATTTCTATTATTATTATTAGTAGTAGTAGTAGTAGTATTTATGCATACAACTCACATTTCTGCTTTGCATTGCATGTGTCCTTTACATGTTACACTGCAATCTTATTTTGTATATAAATGTATTTTTTTTGTGTTTGTTGACTAATTATCTTGTTTATGTTAATTCAATTTAGATTAATTAAAAGAGCTTTCTATTACTGGAAGATGATTTATGTACCCTTTAACAACGTTCCTCCACTTAACCACTCGTCATTATTTGTGCAATGGTAGCTCACCATGAAGTGTATTAAGTATTTTGAAGGAAAGATGTAAGCCTTCTTCTTTAAGTCAATGTAAACAATGATGGGACTGAACTTTGGCCTTATGTGCCCAAGTTAAATACAAATGTTCTATGCAGATGCTGTAAGAAACACCCAAGAATCTGTCTTCCCCAAATCATGTGGACGTTTTTGGCAACTTTTTCCCATTAGATGTGTTACATCAGCTAAAACACACATAGCGGTAAACTTAAAATTCAGGATATACTTCAATTATATATATATATACTAGAGCCAAACTTGAGTGTTACACACAAACATGGCATCAGTTCTATGAACCATTTAGTTTGTGGAATAAATCCTCAAGCCCCTTTCAGGTAACAAATAACCACAATTCCTTGTTCTATAAGACTGATATTAATGATTGTTCTACTTGACTGATATTAATGATTGTTCTACTTGACTGATATTAATGATTGTTCTACTTGACTGATATTAATGATTGTTCTACTTGACTGATATTAATGATTGTTCTACTTGACTGATATTAATGATTGTTCTACTTGACTGATATTAATGATTGTTCTACTTGACTGATATTAATGTCATTTTCATTCACTTAGTCAACCAATAATATCAATCTTAAATCTGTTAACATGTTGATTGCCTTCATGTTTCAATCATTCTCCTGTTCTCACCATGAAAGGAAGTCAGCATATATACATTGTATGAAGCTGCTGTAATAGACAATATATTTTCGTCAATACAGGACCAGCACTTGGGAGAAGTAGACAGTTACGTTTCTAAAGTTTCAACTCGGGGTGAGGTGGGGTTGGGTAATGAGTACAGTGCTGTTCTTTTAGCCATTTCAACATTTGTAACTGTACTGAATTGGAGAGGGAAAATCATATGCTGTTACTGTCTGTGAATTTAGTATGGGAAAAATTCTTATTGTCCTGCATGCCAACTACCAATCCAACAAAATGCAAGAAATTATTTTGTTAAAAGACTCTTTCTATGAAGTGAGGTGTGGGGCGGGGGGAAATAGAAAAAATAATGGTAGAATGATATGCGAGAAGCTAAAGAAATCAGCTGAGGATCTCACTCCAATATATCAGAACCCTTTCTTTACTATAATTCCTACAATACAAATGTCGGAATTGATAGCGATGGAATATAATTACAGAGTTATCCAGGTTTCTGTGAGTTATCCAGGTTTCTGTAGAGGGCAATGAATGATGTAGTGAAGTATGAACATCATGATTCAGCAGAACATCTGAGAAGTCTCAGTTAAATGAATACTGCATGAAAACTTGCTTGCTCAATAGTAAATCATACATTTAAAATGTAGTATCCCTAAGCATCGATTTTATTCCTACTGAATGCTTTTCCAACCACTTTAACCTCTTTCCCCCCAACCCAAAAAACTTAATGGATTTGCACAGTTTAAAAGACTGACCGGTGTGTAAATTCTGAAGATGGAATTTCCATCATGTGATGGAGAACCTTCCCCCATGTATACACGAAATTCTGTGTTAAATAGCAGGAATGGGATGAAATAAAAAGATGAATCGTGATCACTCTTTGCAACTTAACAGAGTAACAAGACTTGCACGACATTAATCATCTTGTGATCTAACTTAATGATTCATGCAAGTTTTCAAAACTGACCTGGTTAATGGTAGATACAGTATACCAAGAAGTACATATTTTTGAAATTCAATATGTCTGAGTTCTGTAGAATATCGTTGATGGTGGAAATAGAAGAAGCTTTTAGTGTGTTTATAATGGATAGGTTATGGTTCTTGTCAGCAGGACGAATTGTTTCATACCAAATAATATACATGTGCTGTCAAGAAACTAAAATTTAGTAGCCAAGGCTATTTTAAGAAGTTTTGATTATTACAAGGACTTCAATTATAATCTACTGATCAGTGAATGGAAATCAATTCAACAACAGTACTGTGATTGGTGAAATATGCTACTGATATATCTGAAATTATTTTGCGGAGCGTCTTCTGCTGAAGTATGACTGATTTAAGTCCAGCTAGACTTGATATGGTAATCACCATTTTTCCAACAAAGTTATGGGCTTTATGTATTGGCATTGTTAATGAGAGTGTATAAACCCAGAGCTTGTATGGTGAGGTCTTAAACCAATCAGTCACCATGGGCTTGTTTATATTGCTGTCCAGCACTGGAGCATCATGATGAAGACATTTGGCATGATATCCCTCCCAGTCACATTAACCTGACACTGAGCAACCAGGAAGTAGTCTTGTAATATATATATATATATATATATATATATATATATATATATATATATATATATATATATATATATATATATAATTTAAAGAAAGGAAATTATTTTGCTTTAATTATCATTTCCCATTATTAATTTTATGTCTAGCCTTTGCACTCTATATATAGTGACTGTGAGAAGATAGTAGACATACAATCAAGAATGGAAACAGATAATTCAAGGAAAATAATTTCTTTTGATTCAATTTTTTCCCTTTTTGAAGAAACATATTGTGGATGCTTAGAATTATGACAATGTGTGGCCTATAGGTATGGTCTTATGTACATGCAAGTAATAAAAGAAATATTGTATGATGTTGAAGGAGTTATTTTTTTATTTTACACAGAAACAGTAAAAACCACATCTGATTACAAACAGAATCTGAAATCACACATTGAAAAAGATTTCAAATAATTAAGACAGACATTGCTATTTTTCATTTCTTTCTTTAATACTTATTACAAGACCTCTTAACACGTGAAACAAGCCTTGCTAAACACTGTATACTTATAGAAAAGAAAATTTACACTTACAAGGAATGTACCTCAATAATTTTAATCTGCACCCACATTTTTTTTCTCCAGAGGTACACTGTACCATTATTTTAAAAATTCATGTGGAACACTTAACACTTATACTGTACTCTTACATTAAAGACCTGTCAAATTTGCGATTGCAAAATGGCCTGCAGTCACAATTAGAAATCTCAATGGCCATGTTTGTACTGAATACAGAAAATATATACATTTCAAAATATGTTAAACTAGGTAAGTAAATTATGACTGGAAAATTGTTAAAGCTATGTTAAAAATCTAAATCACACACACACACACACACATGCTTTTCTAAGGCAAATGTAAACATTTATCTCAAATAATAGTTTTAAACATGTGCCAGCAGCTAATATTTAGTAGACTTTAACATGGACAAAACTTTAATAGTCAAATGTCAGCCAGTGACTAAAACTATGATTTCAACCAATCAAACTGTGGAAAATTGGAATATTATCAGCCTTGTCTCTTTTGGAATGACTGGATCTTAATTTTTATCATCAGTTTGAATATCATCCAAATCATGAACCTTAACAGTTCTTTTCTTGGATGACAATTTTTTTTAAGGTGTGTGCAATTATGTGACATTACAAAAGTAAAGGACAATAGGTGTCAAAAAGGCAATCCATGTGTCTCTTTGTTCATCGGAATACAATACACTGTTCCAGTCTGGCAAGGTATGGCTTCACAAATTTGCAGGAGGCATCAGGGTCTGGAATGCATAATCTGTTGGAATCATGAGATAAAAGAACTGGTCATGTCAGAAAATGAAGAGGAGAATATTTCATTCACAAAGTGCACCATTGGCAATAAAACTAAAACATACCACACTTCAAAATTTTAAGTAGATGTTGGCTCTGCCTGACATGGCATACCAGCCACTTTGCATCTAACTCGGATGCTGGTTATCTTTCTGACTTGACTACTCTTCATAAACATCAAGGAATATTGACACCTACCGCAGCAGAACATGCTTAGCAGTCACCCTGCCACAGCCACAGGCTAATGCTTTTTGAATTTTATTCAAACCCCCACTCCACTCAGTGCATACATACTTTATGCAGAACATATTGGTGTGGCAGAAAAATCATTAAGTGACAGAATGAACTAATCATGTCACAATCACAAGACAGTACATAAATTATTATATAATATACAGGTGACAGCTTTGGTGGCCTAGTGGTTAGAGTGTCCGCCTCGGACATGGAAGGTCAAAGGTTCGAACCCAAACCGAGTCATGCCAAAGACTTACAAAAAGGGTACTAACAGCTGCCTCGCTTGGTGCTCAGCATTAAGAGGTTAGTGTTAGGACAGGTCAAGATAATGTGACTGGGTGGGACATGATGCCCCAGTGCTAGACATCACTATAAACTGTCACACTGCAGACATCGTAGCGATATGACTTGAAAATTGTTAAAGCTATGTTAACAATCTGAAACACACTACAATATACAGGCAAATGTACATTTATATGGATGTGTTATCTGCAAAACTCTAACAGTAATGATTCTTATTGTCACCAGATATGAATGAGCACCGACAAAGTGTTATCATTCAACTTACCGCATCCGCTGAACAGACTTCTGATGTTAATAATCAGCTGATTGTAAAATATTAATACAATTACCATCAAGGTTGTAATATGTTTGTTTTAGCAGATTTGGACGAGTGTATGGATTTTGGTACATATGGGATATGGGCAGATTTGGACGAGTGTATGGACCCCGCAAAGTCTTTACAACTACTACAGTAACACACGTTTGAGTGATGTAGCTGTATAATGTATAGTTATCGTTTAAGCAGACCAAAAATGATCTTAAAACTTGTGTAGTTATGCCACAGAATTTATGAGAATCAGACAATTCAGTTTTTTGATTTAAAATGATTACAAATTACAATTTTTTCTTTCCTTTTGTTTTGATTTTCTGTTCTACTATACATGAGTGCTATGATATTTCGGGTCTTAAAGTCTGCAAACAGCAAATAAGTAAATAAAAACAATGACCCTCAAGATATAAATTAAGTCTGTTAGTTGTTTCTTTGCATTAAAATGATCCACTTTAAATTAGATGACTGTGGGAAGCTAACATTAAAAAGATGCTATGTGCAGTCAGTGCTATGAAAAGGGAGTTACTCTGATATCACAGTAAGACCAACAACAACAAAAATAATCTGATGATGGCATTATACTTGTCTTAATGGGGGGCCCTGAGTGGCCGAGTGGTCTAAAGCGCTATCCGTTACGGATCACTGCCATCTCACCTCCGTCTGCGTAGGTTCAAGTCTCGGATTCGGCAAATGTGGGTATGTGAGAAAGCTTGCCAGTAGCTTCTCGAGGGTCAGTGGTTCTTTCCTGGGATTTTCTGGGTTCTTCCTCCACCATTAATACTGGCCGCATGTATAGCCTATAGTGTGTTGAAAAATGGCACTAAACCCTAGAATAACAACAACAACTTGTTTTAATGTTGGAAACTTTATGAATGTGTTGCACAAAGTGTAATCAACTTGAAAAATGGATGCTATGTCTATGGCACTCATTATGTCGCCTGTGCCCTTCAACAGAAACGTATAAGAGAGAATTAAAGAAATGGATCTGTAACTAACCACCCATGATGAGGAGAGTTGCACTGGGATTGTTGCTGAGAATGGACAATCAACATAAGCATGAAAGTACATATCAACCTAAGGCTGCTTGAAAAACAACCCATGTTCCAATGAAAAGTAATAAATCGTGTACAACACAGCTTTCAAGTCAACACCTGTTAAATGTGAAACAATGACATTAACATGCTTCACATTTTTACCCTTATTTGCTACCACAGATTCAATCTCCTAGTCCTTGACCAACACAGTAATCATGTGATCTAACTCTTATATAAACATCACTGGACATTATTATACAAAATAACTGGCTACACAATTTGTAACATTTGCAATTTTAAGAAGATATAGATTCAATCTCAGAACCCCATGTAAGGATATTATTTTGAAACAGTAATATTCATGGGTTAATTTTTAAGATAGTGTACTCGTCAGCAATCCCCACATTTTCCCAACATAAGCTGGTGATGCAGAACTAGTAACTTATGGCCATATGGTGTCTATAAGTACACGATAGGAGGCGTTATAGGGAAAAAATACCGAAATGTTCAAATACTGCGATACCATAGAACCAATATCGTCGGAAGCTAGGCCATACCAAACTGGTTTTTCAATGATTTTTGTAACAGTCCTCGAAAACTAATAACGGTACTAAACTTAAAGTAGATTAGTCAGAAAGAAATGTAATTTCCAGCACCCAAATACAGTGTAACGTATTTCTTAGTAACGGTTTCAGTATACATACTACTACGAGTACTGCCGTGCAGGTAAAATAACGCGATCTTATTACAAAACCACGAAAACTGATAACGGTAACAAACGGATATGGGCGTATATTGTATGTTTTAATTTCAATTCTAATTTTAAACGTATATATTAAAAATATAAACGTATACATTTTTGCATAGTTAGGGTTAAAATAATAATAATTATAATAATTTTTAAAAAATACAAATAAAAGTACAAGCGAAATAACCTTGCAATTCAACCAATCCACGAAAATTGATAACATCACCAATGGCGGTCTATACCAGCGCTGAAATGAAACGTACAATGGATTATTAGTAACGGTTTAAGTATATACAGTACCGGTCAGATAACATAATACTAAATTTCTTGTTGTACTAATATTAGTACCTTTACTCTTACCTCGTGGACAACCACAACAAAATCAAGTTGAGGCTACGACATCGTAGCTAGAGAACCTTAGGTTTGTAGCCAATCAATTCATGTTTTACAATTCGGAAAAGAATCAGTTGACGTTCCCTGATGAGAGCCGTAACGTATAATCATGAAAGCTGAGATTTATGTACTGAATTTCATTTTTGCTGTCAGCGCAGCTTCAGCTTTTACTTTTTCCACATACAATCTTTGGAATGTCATGTTCAATTGGAATGCCAGAAAACAGAGGATCGCCCAAATGGTATTATTATAGCTATTGCAAGTTCAATAAAACGAATTAATTCAACTGAGCTATAGTATTCGTAAACTCTCCTGTTTGTCCCCACAGGGAATCGTATAGTTGCTTACATGTACATGTCACAGGGGCCCGTATCGTTGCTTACATGTGACCTGTCATACATGTACTAAATAATAACTAGTACATGTATGACAGGTCGCTTGTAAGCAACGATGCGAGCCCCTGTGGTACATGTATGACATCTCAATTGTAAGCAATAATACAAGCCCCTGTGTTTGTACCCACCCACCCCCACCGATCTTAAAAACGAAAAGCATCAAGGATATATATAAAAAAAATTCACAAAGTTCACTGTCCTTTACCTAGAATAGTCTGTTTTAGTAAAAACTGTGTTTACTGCATCCAGTATTTATAATGTCTAGTGGCAACAATCAGGTTAGAAATGGTGAATGGAATAACTAAGTTTTGTTCATTTTTTATATCCTTGATGCTGTATGTTTTTGAAATTGTTAGGGGGGAAATTATGCGAATAGTATAGGTCTTGCATGGAGTGCTGTGTTATCATGGGTCTTAAAATAGCAAACAAGTAAATAAATTCACTTACCATCAAGATACTATATATGTCTATTTGTTATTCATTGCTATATGTTAAAATATATTTAATTTCCAGTTTAAATCAGAAGGTTATGGGAAACGATAGATAAACAGATGCCATGTAGGTTTCAGGTGATGCAAGGGGAGTTATTCTGATATCATGGTAATACTTTAAAAAGATCTGTGCAATATGATGTCCTAATGTTGGGAACTTGATGTATATGTTGCACATTTTAATATAAATTGAAATATGAATGCCACTTCCATGGCCCTCATGCTGCCACCTGTGCCCTCCAGCAACAGAAATTTATCTGATAGAATTATTTATAACCACCTGTGATGGGGAGTGGCACCAGGATTGTCAGTGAGAATGGGACCAGCAACATAAGCATGAAAGTACACGCCAACCACAAATTTTTTAAATAACTCAGGTGTTCCAACAAAGAGTAACAACTTGTGTGCAACAAAGTTTATAAGTCAGTACCTATCAATTGTGAAAGCCAGTCCAGGCAACTCATAAATTGTGATAGTCACCAGAAAACAACAACATTAACATACGTCATATTTTGACTCTTGTATGCTGACAAAGATTCAATCCTGTGATCTGACTTACATGACATCAATGAACATTATCAGATAACAAGTGTGTTAACCGATTTGTTACAGTGTTATCGATTGTGAGAAGCCATAGATTCTTTTTGAGAACATGTCATACTGTCATGTTTGGAATGAGTGATATTTATGGATGCATTTTTAAAATAGTGTACTTGCCAGCAATCCAAACATTGTCGCTAAATCAACTGGTTATGCAAAACTAATAATTTATGGTCATCCAGTGTATTTAAGATAAGCAGATGATAGGTCATGCTAGTAGAAAAATACTGAAAACTTTGAATACTACCAAAATTACCATAAACTCATGACTTTGTATGAAGCTACTATGCCATTTATAAAACATTTTCCACACAGTATTATTAAAGAATAAATAGGTAAAAGAAAAGAAGAAAGAGTAAGTTCAGTTTCATACAAGATGCAATAATTTTGTTCCCAATTTGGGCTAACCTTCAGCAACATGCACAGATTTAGAACTAGCTGAAATATCAAATGTCACAAGATTCTGCCACAAGAACATACATCTTCATGTTGTTTATCGAAATGTGAGTTTAGTTTTTTATTCTATGATATCTCCGGGGTATATCAATGATATTTAACATAGAAATAACAATTATATTTTGATGTTTATGGTATGTTTGAAATGTTATGAGAACAGGATTTCAGATATGCGATTAAGGAGTCCAAGGGTTGGGCATAACTTGAGAGGCAAATCAGATAAAAATTTTGCATTTCTTAATCATCCATTAAATCAAGTCTGATATCATTTAAAAGCTATGTAAATTTTCTGAAGATCTCGCTTGCTTTTGTGACAGCTAATGTTAATTTTAAGGGTCTAAGCATCAGCATCAAATTCTGTAACTGAAATAACTGAAACAGCTTTTTCTGTTACAAATATCAAATATGTATCAATTGCTCAGGTTTATGCATTTCTGCATGTTCTATTAAATCAAGTGATATTTTGTATCATTTAAAAGTGGAAAAAAATTTCTGTAGGCTGCAACATGTGAAAAATCTTATTTTGAACTTGGGGAAGAATCATATGTCCAAATAAAAGCAAAACCTATGAAAGATGAAAAATAAGAGTTGATGGCGCAAATGTTTATCTTAAAATGAACTCGTTCATGACCTCTCTCTCTCTCTCTTTCTCTCTCCATAATTGTGCTCACTTTGTCATAGTGATCTTCATTACCACCCAGCTCATCCAAATTTTCATTCGTTTCTTTTAAAGCTGATAAATTATTATTGATGTCTTAATTGTCAGACAAGTAATATATCAAAGACTGACCAACAAATTGAAATGATCTGGATCTCTTGCAGCTAGAAGTGATATCTGCTCTAAATGTGTATTATTTGTAGAGATGACATTGCTTAATTTTCTTCACAGTTTGGTTACTTACAAATCACTGTAGAAGAGACTCCATAATCCAAGTGAAAATGTTTGAAGTAATTCTTTAAAGAATTAATAACATATACATAGTTATGAAGTCTGTTAACAGGCTTCAGGTGAAAGAATGGATTAATTTCCTGCTGGTCAGCACCACACTTGGGCAAAGGTTTAACATTTCTTGTACAAGTTTCATTGATGCACATGATGTGAAATGTAGCTTATATGTCTGATGATACTGAAATACTTTATGCAGATGTGTGGAACAGTTATATAATGTGTCCTCCAGACATTGAAAAAACAAGCTTGACATTATTGTTAAAATGCCAGCATCTCATATTTGTGACATAAACAAAACACATGACAGGGAAATGATTGCTACTAAAACAGTTATCTGAAGTTTCATCACCAGTATTTTAAAATACATTAATCACCAGATGTTTACATTTGTGACTGGTATCCACCATGCAAACACTTACCTGGATGGACACAAACCCTGTTCACATCCTAATTTGCATATGAAAATGCTGCCACATAAATCATAGTACGGATATGCTGGGAGTGTTGCCAGTCTCTGTGCTTCAGACGTCACTGACAAGAGGGGCAACAGAAAGAAAGAAAGAAGCAAAGGCGATATACAGGTAGTCCAAAACCAATATGAGACTTTCAGACTAATTTATGCATTCCCCAAGGAGACAAGAGTTAGATATGTGGTGCCATTTGCCACAAAATTAACTATTTACCAGATGATCATTAATTGGAATTCACTCTCTGCATTTCTTTTCAGTGAGTACATTACAAAGTGAACACTATAAGATAAATTAGGAACATGTTACATCAACAGATTAAACAAAATTCTGCATAGAACTGAAAGTAAGCAATGATTTTCTATCAACTGGTATAGAACCTCTGTGGACTGTTCCAGTGGCCAAGTGGTTAGAGCGTCAGCCTCAGATGCAGGAGGTCATGGGTTTGATCCCCGGCCGAGTCATACCAAAGACTTACAAAAATGGTACTAACAGCTACCTTGCTTGGCACTCAGTATTAAGAGGTTAGTGTTAGGACTGGTCAGCCTAGTGTCAGGATAATGTGACTGTGTGGGACATTATGCTACATGTCTGCGGCATGATGCCCCAGTGCTAGACGTCAATATAAACTGTCACACTGCAGACATCGTAGTGATATGACTGAAACATTGTTAAAGCTACGTTAAAAATCCAAATCACACACACACACATACACACACACACACATACACACACACACACACATAGAACCTCTGTGTACCTTTGCAATAGATTTGCAAGTAGTGTTAGTTATGATTTGGTGAATACTGGTACAGGCTAAAATATGCAGAATTTAAAGGTGTTTTGTAAAGCAGGGAAATTTTTTGCCTCATTCTGTCATGATTGTTGTTGTTGTTGTTGTTGTTATAGGGTTTAACGCCATTTTTCAGCACAAGATAGGCTATACATGGCAGCCAGTATTAATGGTGGAGGAAGAACCCGGGAAAACCCGGAAAGAACCACCAACCCACAAGAAGCTACCGTCAAGCTTTCTCACATATCCACATTTGCCAAGCCCGAGACTTGAACCAACGCAGACAGAGGTGAGATGGCAGTGATCCATGACGGAGAGCACTTTAGACCACTCGGTCACTCGGGGCCCCCTGTTATGATTGTACTTTCTCACAGAAAAATGAATTTCATTTGCTAAAACTCCCTTGATCACATTGTTGGATTTTCGTAATAAAATTATTGACTTTTGGTAATTTGTTGGCATTGGTTCATCATGCATTTCAGATAAAAGAGCATATGCCGGATGTGGTGGCCTTACAAGAAGTGAGAGTGAAGGGCTCCAGTGGAGAGAGTCAGCTGATAGAGTTGAAACGAATCCTTCCCCATGATTACAAGTGGAACATCTTCCACGCTGCCAACAATGTAACTCTAATTAAAAATTCTGTCATTAAGGAGTGGTCAGCAGAAGGTAAACACATACTTACTATCAACCAATCCCTTATTAGTGCAGTTCTATCAACAAATAATGTATTTCCCTAGAATACAAGGTTAAAATTTAAAAAGAACTTACAGTATTGTGAACTACGTCCCAAATACATGTAGTCCTAAGAGTTCTATCACAAGTCCAAATGGATAGATTTCCAGTTAAAATTCCTGTGGTATTCTAACAAAATTCTGATGTTGAATGTGTTGATGTGCCTTTAGTATCAAATTTGCCAATGTGCTAATGGCCTGGAATGTGGTCATGTGTTAACAGTCTCATGATGTATCACAATAACATGATCCAAAACATCCTTGTCTGAATTTACTATAATTCCAAATTAATGTTTTACTCCAAGAATAATATTGACCAGTTTGTAATTCCAGTGAATAATAGTTTGAATAGATAAATCAAACCAAATTAAAACTGAACCCAACAGTAGGAATGATTCTGCATCAGATGTTAATGCAAGAATGAATAAGTCAATGTTAAACAGGATTATATACCCCTCTATAATAATGACCTTATTTAAAGAGGGTAACACAATTAGCTAAAAACTAATCTACCTTGAGGCCCTCATACAAAGGAATTCATTTATTTAAGCTGCATCTCTGAAGCCACTGGATATATTGGGTTTGGAAGAAGGAAATAGAGTGGGCATTTCTAATCTCAGCTGGAATACTATTCCAGAGCAGAGTTCCAGAGTATTGGAAACTTTTTTTAAATAACTCCTTATTTGGTTTGGGAATTTTATACTGTTTGGTTGACATGGATCGCAGGTGGGGAGTATTACCAGGTAGCCTATACTGGAATAGTGATTGTAAATATTCAGGAGCACTATTCTGAGATATCCTGTACATTAATTTGGCTTTTCTCAAACAGATTCGGTCTTTAATAGGTAATATTTTTAACCTACCAGCTAAACTTTCCTTGCTTTCTTTCTGGATTGATATTAGCCCAAATGCTCTTTTTTGAAGATGTGCCAGCTTTGCTATGTTTTTATCATTTGAATTACCCCATACTGTACTACAGTAGTCCAAATAGGGTTGTATGTAACTGTTATAAAATAGTTTCCTGTGCCTTTCAGGGAGAAAATGTCTTATCCTACTGAGAAGCCATAAACTTGAATTGACTTTTTTACTGGTATGTTTGATATGTTCAGTCCATGATAGGTTATTATCTACCAGAACACCAAGTAGCCTATCATGACAGACTATTTGCAGATTTGTATCCTTCCATGTCAGACATAGTTCATCACTATCAAGATTTGTCCTTCTTTGCCGTGTTGAGATAAGTAATATTTTAGTTTTACCAGTATTTACCACCATGCCATTACATGTGCACCAGTTTTCCAGTTTGTTTAGGGCATTCTGTAAAGAAATTTCGAGCTCATGCTTTGTGTTTTGGATGTCTGACAATGTTGTGCCATCTGCATAGAGATCTGTAGATGTTATTGAGTCTCTTAGTAAAAGTGGTCTGCTTGACCTAGGTCACAATTGCTATGTTTACAGTTAATGATGAACTGAGCATTTTATCCACAATCATAAAGAATTATTATCTCTGTGTAGCAGGAGAGACCTGAATGGATGCCTGGATCAAATGATAACACAACACAGTGTGATGAATGATGATAATTTATATAAAATTAATTAATAAAAATAATATATATATATATAACAAATACAGTGATTCTTTCATGCTCCAAACATACGTCTCATTCAAATACTCTATTCAAACATTCACAAGTAGAAGAACAAAAAAATGATTCAAAAGAAAGTGAGATTCAAATAATCTTATGTATTCAAAATGACTCAATTGTACTCATTTGAAACAACCAATTGAAACAAACATGACTCAGTCATTTGTACAGCCATATGATTTATATAGTTTTGTAAAACTTGCAAAATGTGTCTAATGACAAAGCACACAGCTCTCCCGAATTCTTGGATTGGCCCTCACTTGTATTGGCTGTACACATCCTTCATGGATCCACCATATGCACAAGTTTACAAACTAGTGGTTTCGTCTTCATATGGCCTTGATGGTTGCATCATCTTCCATATCAACACACAGACTGCCAGACAGATAGCCTGAGATACCTGCACACACATACGCACCGACAGCAAAGTTCTCCTAGATTGGGTTGGCCCATTTGTATTGGCTACATCCTCCCTTCATGGATCCACCATGCGCACAGACATACGTATAGACATATGTACAGACAGCTACAAACAGCCCCAGACAACTACAAACAGCCCTAGACAGCTACAGACAGCCCTAAACAGCTTCAGACAACCAGCAGCAGAGAGGGTGAACAGACCATAGAATTCCGACAAAACAAATAAAACAAACAAATAAATCATCTCGTAGAAAGGTCCAGATTTTACAAATGAACTTTCCTTGAGATGTTTATTTTTGCAATGACCGATTGTGCTAATAAAACCTCAGTTTGAAATAGTAGCTGAAAAAATAAAGTACTCTACGTGTTTATTTATTTCTTGTTTATTTTTTTGACGACCAACGTTGGTAGGTACCCTCTCTGCTGCTATTAATTTACCACCATACCAAGTTTGATGAATATTTTTCAACGCGTTCTCGCTGTCGTTTTTCCTCATCTGTTTCATCTTCATCTGAATCTTCGGAATTTGTTCTATGTTTCAACTAATATTCAAGTTCTGATGGTGGTTTTTCTATTTTGGGATTTATGTTCTTTCTGTGTTTATAATATATCATCAAACTTCTGTATCGATCTCCACCGCAATTTTTGCAAATCTGATATAATCCTCTAACGCCGTTGTTACATCCAACACATCTTCGTGGACCAGCATGAGGATTTTTCTTTATAAGATAATTATGTTTCTTGCAATATTCTCCACGGCACCTTTTGTTGCATTTATCTGTTGTTCCTTGACGCAGCCACGCACAGTTGTTCATTATATTAATGATATCTATTTAATTCAATTTAATTTTATCATCACCCCTCTCTGCTGCTCCTCTTTTGCTGATATTAATTAAATTGTTATGTTATAATAAAAATGGTACATCCAGAATCTCATACTGCAAGAACAGCACGAGAACGATTAGAAACAATTAAAAAATTTCTTCCTGTCAGAGACTCATTTAGAAAAAATCTGCAAGCGCAGCAAGAATCAAAAGTTGAGTACGAAGAAGACACTAAAAAACTATTTAAACCCGTCACTGTAGCTACTAAGAAAGCTGCATCGGCTGTTGAAAAAACTATATGGGGAGATATTGCGGAGGAAGATGAGAAGAGGAAAAAGGGTATTTTTCCGGTATTAGAACAAACTGCAGTGCAGGCTGAAAAAACAGCAAGAAGAACCAAACAAACAAAAAAGATTTTACGAGACCTTCCAACTGACATAGCCGCAGCTCAACCTCCACCTGTTGATGAGGAAATACTTGAAGGCATTGAAGAACTTCGTACTGAAGTCGCCGATGTGAGAAAAAAACTTGCATCTAAATCCAAACCAGCAGGAGAAAACGTAGAATTAATTGCAAAATTTAACGAAGGAGTTGTTGAGGAAATTAGAAAAACTGAAAGAGAGAGATTACCTGAAGCAATATTAAATAGTATATCTAATAAATCTAGTATTTTAAAACCCCGTTATGAAAAAATAAATGATGATAATTTCATTAAATGGATATATCGCGTATATTACAACAAAAAACAAGCTAGAGGTTCAGAATTTGAAAGACTTAAAGAAGAAGTAAAAAGACTTTATAGAGAGAGAGGGGAACAACTAGAACAAGGAGAGTCCTCCCAGTATCAGCTTCCTCCACCTCTGCGACAAATAGAACAACAACAACAATCTTCTTCGCCACAGCAAAGGTTGCTGTCGGAAATTAAAAAGGCTAAAGAGTCACTTAAATCACCCTCCTCGAGGAAAATTCCTGCACCGAAAATGACATTTACACCGACAGGTTCACCGCATGGATTTCGAGAAGGTTCACCCCCGGACACCACTGAAGTACCTACTCCGGTAATGCAACCACCACCCCAAGATGAACCTAAAACAGGATCTGGTTTATGTCCTGATAATATCATCAATGACGTGTCACGGTTAGAAGTTCTCATAGGAGGAAAACGAGCTGGAAATAATTCACCAGAAATAACCAATGAAGCAGCTGATATTTGTCGGCGACTATTTCAAGGTGGTATCATGGATATTGGCGTTTACCGAGAACTTATTGATGAGCTCGTTGATGACTAGTTGTTAGATAAATGGTAAATAAAATAAGTTGATTGTGCATGATAATCATCGTAAACCCACACAGGTTAGAGCGGTAAACTCACGATTACCAATCTATGAAGCAATTTACGGAGATGGACTTGGTGATGTCATTCGAGGATTATTCACGAGGATAGCTCCCAAAGTAGCACCTGTTGCAAAACAATTATCGATGAAGGCTATTGGTATTGTTCGTGATAAAGCTCCTGGTGCAATTGTCAATGTTGCTGGTAAGGCGTTCTCGGCGATCAAAGAAAGATTATCACGATTATTGCGACGAAAACAACAACCACCGGTGAAACTGGCAAGTACTGAGGTGATGCCCGCAGATGTTAGTAAAATAATAAATCAAGCTGCAAATCAAAAACTAGCAGCGATATCTGAAGAAGCAGAAAAAAATATAACAGCAAATTTAATAGCAGGAAGCGGTCTTCGTCGACGATGATTATCATTTGGAAAAATGGTAACTATAATAAAAATGTTCAGGCGCGAATCAGACCCAGCATTTGATATGGAGGCACCTGTCCTTAAGTACGAGTCAGTACGTGATTATCAGTTTTATTCTTATGACGCAATACAACCAAATCATCAGGGGAGAATCGAATTACAGGTTCATGATACAAGTAGATATTTCTTGCCCGCTGAGGCGTTTATTGAAGTAGAAGGTAGACTTGTAACGAATGTTGTAGCTAATACGCCATATGATGCTAATTTGCGTGTTGGTTTTGTCAACAACGGGATTATGGCACTGTTTGATAGCGCCACATACATGATTGATGGAAAAAATATTGAATCAATTCAGAAGGATGTCGATGTTGCTACAACAATAATTGGTCTAGCCAGATATTCTGACGACTTTACAAGATCAGCTGGTCCAACAATGATGTTCGCTAAAGATATCACCGACAACGCTGATCATATCAGGTATGCTAAAATACGGACACCGCAAGATACTGCAGTTGATCCACAACCAGTTGACTTTGAACACGCAACCAGACCAGCTGCTGCTTTTGATATTGTAAAAGGTGATAGCGCGACTTTCAACTTAGGATTTGCAACACGCCAAGCGGCGCTGTCAGGAGATAATAGAAATTTTTCGTGTGCAATTCCATTATCTCATATCTTTGGATTTTGCAGAAATGTTAGAAAAGTCATCTTTGGAGCTAAACACACAATTGTGCTCGTAAGAAAAGGTAATGATAATGATGCAATCTGGCGAGGTGGTGGTATTGCCGATGGTAAAGTAAATATATCAAAACTTTCATTGTGGATGCCAGTAATGACTCCATCTATTACTGAGGAACAAAAATTACTATCTTTTATGGATCAAGGCGGTAAATCATTGCTATCATGGTTAACAGTAACCACAGATGCTGCTCAAAGCAATATTAATGGTTTATTTACATGGCATATAGCATCACAACAGGGTGTTTCTGCACCACGACATATTTTTATTGCATTACAAAATATTAACCGGATAAATAATCAACAACGTTCACATATGATATTTGACAACCTTGGAGTTAATGAAGTTTCTTTACGGATAAATGGACATCAAGAACCGGCCGAGGATATACAACTAAATTTTGTTCAAAATCATGTAGCGCGCGCATATCATCGTTTAATGTCATTCATGGGACGTGATCAAAATATAGATACCGGGTTGCAAATATCACAACTAGATTTTACAGGTCTATATCCGATTTATTATTTTTCACTAGAACATCTTGATTTATCCAAACAATCTGTTGTTGATATACACTTTCGAGCCCATGTTACTAACCCTCCTCCTGATATACCCGGTCCACCAGTTGTTCCCGGCTTCTACAGAGCGATCGCGGTCATACTTAGCGACAAAGCCATGTTACTTGAAGGTGGTAGTGGTCGAATGAGGGTCGTTGATGCACCGGTGGAAAATCTTTAATCGTGTTATTTAGAAAAATATATTTTATATAAAAATGTCGTATAGTCATGTTAATGTTACTCTGACCCCGGGTCAGGTAAAAAAGCTTCAATCAAAAACCGCCAACAAATGCGGAACTAAAATATCACTAAAACGAGATCAAATTGGTGGTGGTCCAAACAAATTATCGTTGACAAATAACACTGGACAACAAATTTTTACAAAAGTCATGTTACTGAAATAAAATTAGTCAATTCTTATCAATTTTTATGTGCTGAACACGAATATGACAGTCAAATTGCAAAATTGGCTCTAGTTTTTTTGTAATCTGCAAGAAATTAATGTTTACATAACGAAATGCATTCCAATAGTAAAAGGTCAACTGTAATAGCCTACCTATAAAAAATCAAGTCATTGACTACATCTTAGATTTCTTCGCCTGTCTCTTGTACAGCTGTTCGGGAGCATCTCTGAGGAGTGTCCAGCAGTAGTCAGCCAGCATTGTAGTGGACCATTTTCCCTGGTATCTTTGTTCCATTGTTGCGATATCTTCATGAAAATGTTCGCCGTGTTCATCACTAACAATACCACAGTTGCTAGGAAAGAAATCCAAATGGGAATGAAGGAAGTGAATCTTTAGAGACATATTGCAGCCAAGTTTCTTATACTTCATCAACATGTCTTCTACTAGTTCCTTATAGTTTTCTGCCCTAACATTTCCGAGGAAGTTTGTAGAAACTAGGCGAAAAGCATTCCATGCTTGTTTCGCGTCACCTTCCAGCAAGTTGTTGAACCGGTCATCTTTGAAAAGCTCTCGAATTTGAGGACCCACACAAACTCCCTCTTTAATCTTTGCTTCGCTGAGTCGAGGGAATTTTTCATGCAGGTATCGGAATGCTGGCAAAGTCCGGTCAATGTCTTTCACGAAGTTCTTCATCAAACCTAGTTTGATGTGAAGGGGTGGTAGCAAGATTTTCTGAGCCTCAACCAGAGCTGGGTGTTGGATATTCTTCTCTCCAATGGCTACATTCTGCCTGTGAGTCCATTCCTTCCTCATGTAGTGCATTTCCCTTGCTCGGCTATCCCACTCGCATAAGAAACACATGTATTTTGTATATCCTTGCTGCAGTCCCATTAAAAGGGCAACTACCTTCAAATCACCACAGAGGTGCCAGCTGTACTTGTTATACTCAATGGAATTCAGTAGCTGCCTTAAGTTATCGTATGTCTCTTTCATGTGGACAGCATGCGCTACTGGAATAGATGGAAGAATGTTTCCATTGTGCAAAAGCACAGCCTTGAGACTCAGTTTCGAAGAGTCCACAAATAGTCTCCATTCTTGTGGGTCATGAGTGATTTTTAAAGCATTCATGAGGCCCTCAATATCGGAACAGAATATCAGATTACTTTCCTTTCTGAAGAAAGGCTCCAATTGCTGGTGGCGCTTTCGATATGCAGTAATTGTGACATCTTCTTCTAGAAGATTCCATTGTTGGAGTCTTGATCCTAGCAATTCTGCCTTGTTCTTTGATAAGTCCAAATCACGAATCAGGTCATTTAGTTCTTCCTGTGTTATTCTGTGTGGGGTTGATGATGCACCACAGTGAAAATCTGGATCACTGCATGCTGATGGACCAGGAGAAGAACAGGTCGACTCACCTTTGTCTTCGTCAGATGAATCAAGAGAATATTCTGCTGGAGGTTCTGGAATAGGAAGTCCCTCACCATGTGGAACTGGTCTCAATGCAGACGGAATGTTTGGGTAGACTATTCTCGACTTCTTTCGCTTCGTTATTCCGCCGGAAAGAGGAGGAACCAAGCAGAAGTAACAGTCATTTAGGTGGTTGCTTGGCTCTCTCCACACCATTGGGACTGCAAACGGCATTGATGACCTTTTGCAATTCAACCACTGTGAAAGCTGTGTTGTACATGTAGCACAGCATATATGCGGAGCCCAAGGCTTGTCTTGGTCACCAACCTTGCATCCGAAGTAAAGATGATATGCCTTCTTCACTTGAGAATTGATACTTTTCTTCTGGTTGGCAAATGTCACTTCCCCACAAATATAGCAAAAATTGTCCGCGGTATTAACACACTTTCGAGGCATTACTGTTCTTTATTGTACGTAAATGGATAAAATAATAAGTTTTATGTAACAGTAGCTTGAACTGTCTCGCACAACGTCTAAAATATTTTAAATGCTGAACCTATCTGATTGGGCTTTATATAGTACACTGCTTACGTCAGCTTCAGCAGCCGCCTGGCATTAGTATAATAGGCCTACACATGTATAGTACACTGCTGACGTCAACTTACTTCAGCAGCCGCATGGCATTAGTATTGCATTGCATCAGAAAATGATGCAATCAACTGTGGATGATGTGAGCATGATGGTATTATGCAATGTTACATCATTATTCCGGATGTTGCTGTAGTCCTACTGGAGAAATTTACACAGTGATACATAGAAAATGAGGTATATGAATATCTTCAAAACGAGAGCCAATACAAATTTTTCACGGTTATATTCGTGTTCGGCACACCAAAATACTACAGATTAGGGCCTTTTCAAGTCAGTAATGATTTCACTGTTGACCAGTGTAATCAGATTAAACATTTCAATAAAGCCCTAGAATCAAAAACTGGAGTTCAATTCCATCTCTCCCCGAGCGCCATCAAAGACATGGTTAAAACGGGTGGTATATTTCCACTTCTTGCGGCCATTCCGGCATTAATAGCTGCAGCTGCTCCAGCCGTAGCAAAAGCGGCCGCGTTAGGTGCTGTTGGAACAGCCGCTGGAATGGCACTAAAGAAAGCAACAGGGCGGGGATACAAAAAAAAGGGGCGCGGTCTAAGATTACCGGGATCTCGTTGGGGGAGAGGCCTAAGGCTTCCAGGGTCATTTCGTTAGACGCTCCAGCATCAAATTTTGATTTACTTGATGCTGCTAAAAAATTAAAAATATCCGCCTTTAGAGGTGTTTTTATGCGAGATCAATTACCGAAACAACCAAACAAACTAGAAACAGGTATTATTAATCTCGACAAACGTTCCGGACCTGGTACTCATTGGGTATCATACGCGGTTGACCCGCGTGGAATTGTTTATTTTGACTCGTACGGGTTAGCTCCACCTGTTGAATTTATCAAGTATGTCGCACCACTCCACGCAACAACCAGAGTTTGGTATTCAACGCTACCCACACAAACAATGACAGATCCGCCAATATGCGGCCGTGAAGTAATTAATGTACTCGACGCAATATCAAAATCATCCAAGCCGCCACATAAAGTCGTGCACGATTATACAAGCAACCGATATGTTGCGCGTAAAGCATTTTAAACAACGGATCTTATTATAATGGTTGATATTTACGGAAGATCTTCTACTGGTAAGAAAATAAAATCCGACGTTGATCTGTCAAAGTATGCGACTAAAGATGACCTCGCTGATATTATGAACCTTGCTGGAGTTGACCCAGATGAAGTTGTTATTTTTCAAGATCGATATGGTAAACTAAAAACCAGCAATATCAGATGGAATGATATAGTCCGGCGAGTACTCGGTGCAGTTACGGATAATATTCCCGTGTTTACTGACGGTGGTAGAATCAGAGATTCAAGTATGTCACTTAAAACCATCAGAGATGAAATTGCAAAAAGTGTTGCTAATCGCGTGAGAAACACCGGTGACACGATGACAGGTGAACTCAACATGAGCGGGAACAAAATAGTAGCTGTAACAGCTCCAAAATCTGACAACGACGTCGCAAACAAACAATACGTCGACGACGTGGATGGAAAACTATCCACGCTACGGGCCGAGTATGACGTTCACACGGGCACGTTTACAAGGCTTCGAAGAAATTTTCAGAAAACCGATGATGCCATAAATAAGTTCTTTGGAAATCCTTCCGTCATTGACATGAAACTTTCTGATATCAAAAGTAACCTAGACACGATCAAACGAACACAACTAGACATCGTAGCGGGAATTCCTGAGATTATCAATAAAACCAATCTGATTAAAATTTCAGCTGAAATAACTCCCGGGCATATCACAAACATCGTATGCACGGTATCATCGGGATTTGCAACATGGTCAAAACAAAATAATACCATCAAATATACCGCAACAGTCACTGGCGTGTACAGGCTGTCTGTGTTTAGTGCTGCAAAATTTTACATATTTACAACGTATCCATGGCGTCATTCCACCGACAGGTTTTCCGGGGTTGTATCTGTTGTATTAAATATCGGAGCCGAAGAAGTATTTATGCTGGAAGCAGCTGATAAGGAATTAACCGCAACATCTTACTGGTGGTGTTTGGAATTTGTAGCTGAAACACCTCAATTGTTTACTGCATAAATATATATGGACGGTGCACAATACAGATACAATCAAGCGCGTGAATGGCAGGCTGCGCTAAAAGATCAAGTCGATCAATATACAGTAAAAGTAAAAAAATATCGACGACGATTGGTTATCGTTGATGTGATTGTTTATTCAGTATCCGCTGTTGTTGCTGGAACCGGTGTAATATTATCAGCGTTGACAACGATGGCACCAGTAGCTGTAACTGTTTGTATTTCGGCAGCAACAACTATTGCAGGTGTGCTTGGTATCATCACAAAAAAAATATGTACTTGTACGAACGAAAAATTATCCGATTACACAATAAAATTACATACAGCGACGGTAGCATACTCGAAATTATCCTCGTTGTTATCAGCTAGTCTCAGTGATGGAATTATATCTGATTTCGAATTTTCAATGATGACCAAAATATACGATGAAGGTATTAAAGATACAAGTATTAATAATGACAGAATTACTCCAGCAGATCGTGACCAACACAACTCCGCCAAAGATAACGATGATCTCGGTAAGTTCAACTAATCCTGAATTTAGTGTTAATTTTCCTACTGCAATTCCAGTAAAAGAAATAGCACTAGCTCAATTACGGGTATATTACAGCTGGCCCAATATCAGATCAAAATCGTTTCATGGTACACCAGCAAATAATTCGCTTGTATTTGCTAACAAGAACAAACCCGATGGAACACCTGACTGGGTTGTTGTTGAAATACCAACTGGCAGTTACCAGATTGAAGAGATCAGTGAGGAATTTGCGCGTAGAATAAAATCAATAACGGGAAAGGAATCAAAAATATCAATAAACGTTCATGAGCCGACGTTGTCCTCGACGGTTGAAATAAACTCGCCTGATTATGCCGTTGATATTTATCAATCTTCAATCAGATCAGTGCTAGGTTGGCCTGAAATATTACCACCGATAACACCGATACCACCAGAACCGAAAAAGTCTGATTATGTCACGGATAGACAATCATATCATCAAATTTATCCATCATACAAGGTGTTCCTAAGTATTTTAAAAAGTAAATCGATGCTTGACAAGTTTATCTTTCGCGAAGATATTGAGGCATGGTCTTTTATAAATCAGGGGGAGTGGAGATATGATGTGAGTTTTGATCGGAGTGATATTATTAGATATTTTCAGGAAATCAATCAAGAGTGTAAAAAACAACTAGATCAACTAAATCAATATTTTAACGAACATATTTTTGACATATCAGCGTCATCGCGTGAAAAAATCATCACGCGTGTGGAAAGATTAAATCAGCTTATATCAGATATGGAATATTTTAATAACCGAATAGTTCAGGCCACGGTTAGTCTTTTAAAATCACCTAAAAATTCTGATGCAAAGGCATGGTTAGAAAAATATAAATTAACAGAAGCCGATGTACCAAATTTTAAATTCCCCGGGTATAGTGTAACCGAGTTGAGAAAATCTGTCAGTGATGTCATTGACGAGTTTTTTCCTAAAATACTCGATGCGTGGAAAAAACTAGCGCAACCAGCAGCTGTTCTCAGATATGATAATGATCCACATGGCGGCGGAAGACACGTATCTCCGCGGATCGTTAATATAACATCGACGGTCGCGGTCAATCTGGTTTGTGACGTAATCGATGGCAGCTATCAAATAGATCTCGGAAGATCAAATCAGGCTCAACAAGGATACATCCTGTACACGTTCACACCACAAGTTCCCCCTGGAAATTTAATCGTGCAAGAACCAACTAATCCCGTGTATTTGCGGTGTCACAATAATATGTTAACACGAATCAATTTTAAACTCACAGACCACCTTAATCGCTTGATTGACATACGTGAAGAAGAGCTTGTAATAAATCTGTATGTAAAGTCGTAAGGACTTTTATCGTAGATCTTCATGTGGAGGAGGTTTTTACACACGAGGATTTCTTAACAGTTAGAAGAACATTTGTAACAGAGATCAGAATCAAATTCGATCAACTTAAAAAAAATAATATTTATTAATTTTACTGAAATTGTACAAATTACTTGATTTTGACTACCAACTACCCCCTCAGAAACATAAAAATGCACGAATTACTTGATTTTGACTACCAACTACCCCCTCAGAAACATAAAAATGCACGAACTACTTGATTTTGACTACCAACTACCCCCTCAGAAACATAAAAATGCACGAACTACTTGATTTTGACTACCAACTACCCCATCAAAATCAAGAAAGTTCTAACCTTGTCAAATTGTTCCTAACAAATTTTATTTATTAATAATATTATTTTTACTGAGATTTTTATTTTTTTTTTTACTAAAATACAACGAAATTGCTCAATTTTCCTGATTTTGACTACCAACTACCCCATCAGAAATCAAGTAGTTCGTGCATTTTTCTTTGATTTTGACTACCAACTACCCCGTCAGAATCAAGTAATTTGTGCATTTTTCTTGATTTTAGTAAAAAAAAAATAAATTAATTCAGTAAATAAATAAATTAATTCAGAAATAAATAATTTGTAAAATTAAGAAATTGTACAAATTTGTTAAATTTCAGTAAAAAAAAAACAAATTACTAACCCATCAAATTCAGAAATATTATTTCTGATCAAAGATCTCAGTCATCTTCAAAATTACTACTTTGGATCGTTTCACCAGTAACGGGGTTACCTTGGATCGTTTCACCAGTAACGAAGTTACCTTGGATCGTTTCACCAGTAACGAAGTTACCTTGGATCGTTTCACCAGTAACGAAGTTACTCGCTGACATTATTTTTCTTAATAGTCTTATGCGAGTACTAATCGTTTTCTTCGCCTCATACTCGTGGGATAATAACGACTTAATTCTTTCTACGGCGGTAGAAAGAGGAACGAACTCCTTCACATGATCATCTTCTACGGTAGCTAGCGACTGAAACATTGCCGATTGAATCCGTTTCATGAGACTGTATTCAGATGATAGTGTGTGTGTCCCCATGGTTTTACGTTCTTGTAAAATCTCAAAGTCAGAAACTATTTTTTCAGGATTAAGTTCATCAGATATATTAATTCCATCTTTTTTTAATTTTTTAATAGCGACAATTACATCATTGATATTTTCATGGTTCATTATATAATATATAAATCTTTAAAATAAAAAAAATATCCCTAGAACACCTATCGAGTGTATTAGCGATTTCGTCGGGATGTTTCAGGGACAGCACAACCAAGAACTCGTAGCTTGCCACCGCAATCTACCAAGTTCATTAGGCAAATATTCCCTCTACGAGAGCCCCTAACCCGCCAAACAACGGTCTAGAGGCCCAAGAGGGAGGACGGCACAACCCTCATTAAACTCGTAGCTTGCCACCGCAATCTACCAAGCTTAGAGGATATACATATAACATATATACAATGAATGAAGAGCCCCTATCGAGTGTATTAGCGAGCTCAGATTATGAATACGGTACTAACTAAGGACAGCACAGTCCTCATTAAACTCGTAGCTTGCCACCGCAATCTACCAAGTTTATCGGACATACATACAATGAAATGGATATATACAATGAAATGGTTATATACAATGAATGAAGAGCCCCTATCGAGTGTATTAGCGAGCTCAGATTATGAATGAAGTACAAACATATAACTTAACTAAGGACAGTACAAACATGTACGCTCAGCAAAATCACACCCACAATAATTAATCCAGTGGGTGATACGAAAATATGTATCAACCACAAGTCAATATTGTGGTTGTGAATTTGCTGAGCGGAGGGGATCTTGCGGTTCCCCCCCCCCCCCCACTATTATAAAAATCGCAATTATGCGCACCACCGACAAATTGTCAGCCATGGGGATTCGATCCTGGACCGCGAGCGCCACAGTCCAATACCATACTGATCGAGCTATCAAACATTGTTACGAACATATGTTTCGGAAGTTAATATATAGCTAGCTATATAGCTAAGGAACCAATATTTACACTAAACAGCGGTTTCTGAATAATAACAGTTTCTGTATTTATAACAGTTTCTGTATTTGTAGCGGTTTCTGAATAATAGTTTCTGAATAATAGTTTCTGTATTTGTAGCGGTTTCTGAATAATAACAGTTTCTGTATTTATAACAGTTTCTGAATAATAGTTTCTGTATTTGTAGCAGACCGAAAATCAATAATAACAGTAGCATTAATGCACCAGTCAAAGAACTTTCCAGAATTGTAAGTTCAGTGAACACACAACTGCAGGTCAATTACAATGAGTAACGGTTTCTGTTTACACACAGCTTCCTACGGATCATGTGTTGTGTGATGGGAAAATATTTAAAAACCATAAATAATACTTCTACGAGTAATTAGTTACGATGTAATTAGTTACGATGTAATTAGTTAAACTGACTAATTACGATCATAAAAAACCAACCATCTACGAAGAAAACTATATATTACAAAGTAATCTCCCCTTAAATCAAAAATTCAGTAGTGTATGGAGGACCTACTGTGACATAAATTAAAAAAATTAATTCAATGTGGTGATGATAGTTAATAATGTGGTGATGATAGTTATTGATACTGAAATGTAATTTTCTGTTTATATTTTTTCGATAAAGCTGTTTTATATATATTTTCTGCCACTCTTTGTACTGATTGCGGGTGAATATCAAAATATTTCGCCGCTGAACGCATCGAACGAAACATAATTTCTTCACCAGTTTCCATGTTTGTGGAAATTACTACCCTTCTAGAAACTGTCTTACATCTTCCTGTATTTCCACGTGTATTATTCTCGCTGTATGTGACAACACGAAGGTTGGATAAATTATTGTTTTGAGGATTTCCATCAATATGATCAATAACAAGACCGTCATTGATCACTCCGAAGAAACATTCATACGTAAATCTATGACAGAAATAATGTTTCTTTCCAACTGTAAATCTAAGATAACCAACATTATTAATACAACCAACTTGTTTCTTCAACTTGCAGTGTCTGATGATACCATTAATATTTGATTCATAGTTTGTTATGACAGGATGTGGGACAAATATATTTTGCTCCATTATAATAATATTATATGTTTAAATCATTGTTTGTCTGAAATCTTGATATATAATCCTTCACGGATTTTATAGCGTTTTCACCGCTATTATTTTTTTTGTCATAATATCTTTTAAGTTCTCTGAACCGTTTCCCGCCGCACTTTCCACATAATTCTGTCTTTCCACGTACTCCAATACCACACCGTAGACATGGTATTGGTCCTAGACTTCCTCGTCGTATGTTTTGTGAGTGCATCCAACAAAATTCCTTTCTACAGGATTTGTTGCATCGATTTACTGAGCCGATCATCAACCATCTGCATTGGGACATTGTATATATATATATATAATTTTCTTTATTTAAATATTTGTTTTAATTATATGAACGAGTTTGAGAGATTATCCCAAACTAGGCCTGTTAAGTATAAATTCAACCTTGACAGATTATCTTCTGACTTGCCAGTACGAGATCTGGTTGATCCGAAAAATAAAAGTTTGATCTCGAAAATTCATGACGCCAAGAAAGAATTTTACACGGATGGTGCATCTCATACATGGTCAACGTTCAAGATTATACGAAACACTGACTTTGTCACGGACGCTACAATGAATGACAAGCGAGCGGCAACTATCATTAACTACATCGCTGAATACGAGGGCAATCAAAAATATTTCTTCAGAGTAAAATTTATTGTATTAACAGAAACAGATAGTTGGATTATCCGTGACAAATATGATCCTGTCCTTAATAATAATAAAACTATCATATTAAGTAAAAATTCCAGACCGGGTCTATTGACTGGTATTGATAAACCGTATTATGAGCGAGCGTATCCTGTAACAGCGGTTATTTATGGAATTTATGAGATAAATAAAAAACCTAACGTTGATAAACTAGCGCCGATGAAATTATCATCCTTGACCTTGTCAAGGCTAAATTGTGTGGCTGAACGAGTAATAGAACACTTTACAAACGCGATGCGTGGAAATGGATTAACTGATTTAAGGCGTGAAAAAATAAACTCGTGGGCTGATTCAGTTAGGGATACTGGTGCTACAATAAAAGATGTTGCTGAGTTAGGAAAAATATTAAAATTTCCAATAACTGTGGCGACAATAACGGGAGAAGTACTGTACCAGTCGAAATATAAATCGAAAGGAGCTCCAATAAATATTATCGATCATAACGCGCACGCATGGACTAACGCAGTAACAATATTTCCACATGATCGAACTGTTAGATTTTACTCCACAGATATGTTTGATTTTATCAACGAAATAAGTAAAACCGATCCTGTATCGGTATGGTTATTCAAAAGTAATGAGGAGGGTGAATTTGATCAGTTTGTCAAACCGAACGGTGAAATATATCGCACAGAATCCCTCCATGACGAGATGAAAAATCTTGCGACGTTTTTACAGTGCAAGCACGCGGAAAATACTGACAAATTACTAACTAATTGTTTTACCGTTCCATCTGTTGCGGCTCATTTCGCCAGAGAACGAAATTCATGGAAACCAACACGATTTGATTTACTCGAGGACGTACGTGCAAGTTGCGTCGAATATGGACATGGCGGATTATGGAATACCAAATACAATTACAATGATGTTATTTCGGTTGATATGGTTGCATGTTATCCAGGAAGTTTTCTGGGATACGGAGACTGTTCTACGTACTTTGAAAGATTTGGTCACCCTACAAACGAGATGACGCGAGTGGCAATTAATGGACCATTACCTGATTTTGATCTGACTGGATTCGCCTGTATTGAGTCGTTCGAGTTTAACGAAAATCTTCACAAGATTTGTTATGTTTGGTTTGGCAGACATTTTTGTGAAAAACGTTGGGCACCTATAGTTTTGTTGCGATATATGCTAGATTGTATGATACTGACATCGTTGGTGGTCAGTGAGGCAATTATATCATATCATGCACAGACCAAAGTTTGGTTGCCCATGTCAGATTCTGAAGTTATCAGCGAGTTTAAGGAAAAATATCCTGATGTTTCCGAAGATGATATTCCTAAAATTCTCGAGATTAAACTCAAAACTGCAAAAGATCTCGGTAGAAAAATTATAGGTAAATTTACTCAAGGTGGTGCATATGATTATAAAAGACATCACGCACGATTAATTTTAGATGATGCCGAGTACGATTTTATAATCGCTGATACAACGGCGAAAAATACATTTGTAAATCGAGAGAGTGTTTATTTATCCGACGGAACAAAATTAGGTACGATCGTTAGTTACATAAATGACGTATCCCCGCAATATACTCATCTAAGATCTTCCATGTTGGCTTATGTTTCTATAAATTTATTATCGATGATTAATAGATTTCCTGAGACCGCAGTCAGAGTCGCAACAGATTCGTTTTATATTTCAAGTAAATATTTAGAACCTGTTATGAAATTTACAAGTAATGATGAACGATGGGGTTCGTGGAGAATAAAAAAGGAACTATTACACAATTACACAGAATCAGCAGATGTTCCAGTGAGAGATGTTTATCGTGAGGGTAATAAAATATCAGAAATGTCGAAGGCACCATCGTTGAGTGATCCAATAACTAGATATAAGACAGTATATCTCAATGGACCTGGTGGATGCGGCAAAACGACTCGAGCGATTAATGTTTTTAGAAATTCAGATATGATCGTGCTGACACCCACACATAGACTTGCACGTGAGATGAAACAGCGGCAAGTACAATCGTGCACGTATCATAGTTTCTTCCGATGGCGCGGGGATACATGGACTCCTCAACGGATGGGGGAAAAATATATACCTAAAATAATTATTTAGGATGAGATATGCACGGTCTCATTGGATACATTAAAAATGTTTCTTGATTGGTTGTTGACGAAAAATACCGCCATAATAATGTGTGGCGATCATGGTCAACCGCCGCCTTTTGTTGGACCATCTCCACATGATTGGTTAAAAAATTTCGTTGATTATTACGAAGAAATAGATGATGATCATAGAGCTCTTGATGCAAATTTGAAAGAGTTTAAAAAATTAATCAGATTACAATCAAACAAAATTCAGTGTGAAATAATACGTGGAGTGATCTCAGAGACATCAATGAGTGATTTTTTGAACTCATGGAGACCCACCGATTTGATCGTAGCAAGTAGAAAAATAATCAGAGACGCTTTACAACAACAGTTATTTCAGCTACATAAAGAACAATATTCAGAATTACCCGTTCCGTTATGTTATAGACCATCAGATACACGAAAACAGAATATTAATGTTGATATTCCAGGACAGACTGAGAAGCAAGATCTCGTATTAAATGATATTGTTGCCGTTGATATCAGTGTAGTCGAAGATGCATTACACGCTGACAAATCTCCATGGGTGTTGGGATACGCCATGACGATCCACTCGTCTCAGGGATTAACTATTTCTGACACACGAGTCTGGATTGTAGACGATCGAATCGAGTGGTCAAATTTAGTTTATTTAGCGGTATCGAGGGTCAGAAATATATCTCAATTACGTAGAATTATAATTCCTGAAATCGTTGATAAATTTAACATCATCGATGATGATATAATAAGAAAAAAATTAATCGGATACAAACAATCTGACAAAAAAAATAAACGCGACTTTGATCTTGATGTTGAATTTATTATTGAGTTAAAACAGCAGCAGAACAATCATTGCACCAGTTGTAATTGTATAATGTTATGGCGGTATTCGAGTAATGATTCAAGACAATTTACCGTAGATAGAAAAGATAATAGTCGCGGTCATACACGAGAAAATACCATGTTAACCTGTCTTGAGTGTAATCGACGTAGAGGCGCTAGTTAAGTGATCGAAATCACCGAAGTGATCGCGGCGGTAGTTGTGTATCCTCGGGAATTATTTGTAGTTGTTCACGTGTAAATCCACGTTGAGGAGCAGCAGAATCTAATCTGTAGATTGCAGGTCTGGAAACGCCTACATTTCTTCCAGTGGATCTTGTCACGGTAGATATTTTGTGTGTGGTAACACTCCAAATAGGATCAGTTGCTCTCGCGCTACCACCTTCAAGTTCACCAGGCTCATATAAATATCTGACTGTGACATCACCTAATATTTTTTGTTTTCCAGCATCTTTTCGTTGTGTTGGTATATTTTTTTTTGTGACCGCGCTAATGGGTTTCATGTTGGTTGTTCGTGTGATTTCATTATTTAATGCAGCTATCACGATTGGTAATCTTGCAACCCATTCGCGAGATCTCTTATCCTGAATAAATTCCCTCGCGTATTGATATCCAAATAACCGTTCAGCAAGTGTTCGATTAAATCGCTCAACAATTGCTTGATCACGGTGAATTGCGGTATGACCTCGTCGTATTTTGGTATTATGTTGTTTCATCAACGATGATACTGGACCAAGAAATTCCCTACCAGGATCAACCTGTAGTAGCTGTGGCCATCGTAGACCACCTTGTGGTCCAAGTCCTCGTTGATAAATTCGTTCAAACGCATCAGCTACTTCAGATGATGTTTTCGCCGATAGCGGTTCTGCTTCTTTATATCTACTTGCAACATCAACTACGGTTAGCGCGTACTTGTACGTTTTTCCACGCACAGTATCATGCGGTAAAAACAGAATATCAGCTTGATGAACTTCATTAGGAACACTGACATCGAAATACGAGTACTGAATTTGTTTAGGACGTGGTAGATAAATTTGCCATATTGCTTGTTTAGATAACCACGTTTTAGCAGTAGAATGTTTAACCGATGCTGCATCAGCGAGTTTACCAATTGCTGCTTTGCCTCTCCAGTATCCTCTCGGTGAATAATAAATTGATTCCATTATTAATTACCAGCCCCAATCGCTAATTTACCTTTCATCGAGGATCTTACTAACCAATTAGCTAATGATTCTCTAATATTTTTATTTTTTATAGAATTTAATGAATGAATTAATTTTACATCTGCAATATGCCTATCTTGTAGATTTTGACTTTTATAAGCTACATCATGAGCATGACAAGCTCGATCAATAGCATTTATTGGTTCCTCGCCTGGTTTTGGTTGATCTTGATTATCGAGCCTGATATCGAGTCGAGTACCAGGACCGCAATAATTATATCCTGGTAGATGTTTTTCTCCGCTGTATTTAGCCCATGGAGCACCTGGAAACTTTGACATCAAATTAGCAATATCACCACCGCGCTTATTAGGTAAAAACGAAAATTTCTTTCTACAGCATACAGAACATTTTCCACCGTACGCTATTTTTTTATTTTTTGTTGTAACCGTAGCTAAATCAATAGTTGGAGTTTTAACTTTACAGCGTAAACAATATAAATTCATGTTATAATATATATGGATATAATTGATTTCTCAGCAACTCGGCAGCGAGAGCCAGTTAAGCATCATCCTGCGCTACCGAACTCCATCAGAATGATTATCATAGGACCATCTGGATCGGGTAAGACGCAGTTATTACTTAATCTGATAATGAGATGGTTGAAATGGGATAAATTATATTTAGTAGCACCATCCGTTGATGATCAGCGATGTTATGATGTACTTAAAGATTTCAATGAAAACGCGCGATTACTGGATGAAGATAATGATGTTATAGAGTTTATAACCGATATTGATGAAGCACCGTCCGTAGATTCCATAGACGGATTTATTAATAATTTAGTTGTATACGACGATGTGATGCTAGATAAACAATCAAATCCAGCCAGAATATTTTCCCGAGGGAGACATAAAAATACAGACGTGATCTATGTTACTCAACGATATACACAAATTCCGAAGGTGATCAGAGACAACTGCAACATTTTAGTTGTGTTTAATGGCGTAGACACACACACGTTGCGAAATATTCATCAAACCTGGTGTGGTGGTGACATGGATATAATTAAATTCAAAAATTTCTTCTCACGAGCGCAAGCTACTCCGCATGGATTTATAACAATAAATTTACATGATCCAAGAACAAGATATCGTGTGGGTATTGATAAAATATTTGGGTAACAGGGGTGATGATAAAATTAAATTGAATTAAATAGATATCATTAATATAATGAACAACTGTGCGTGGTTACGTCAAGGAACCACTAACAATTGTAATAAAAAATGCCGTGGAGAATATTGCAAGAAACATAATTATCTTATAAAGAAAAATCCTCATGCTGGTCCACGAAGATGTGTTGGATGTAACAACGGCGTTAGAGGATTATATCAGATTTGCAAAAATTGCGGTGGAGATCGATACAGAAGTTTGATGATATATTATAAACACAGAAAGAACATAAATCCCAAAATAGAAAAACCACCATCAGAACTTGAATATTACTTGAAACATAGAACAAATTCCGAAGATTCAGATGAAGATGAAACAGATGAGGAAAAACGACAGCGAGAACGCGTTGAAAAATATTCATCAAACTTGGTATGGTGGTAAATTAATAGCAGCAGAGAGGGTACCTACCAACGTTGGTCGTCAAAAAAATAAACAAGAAATAAATAAACACGTAGAGTACTTTATTTTTTCAGCTACTATTTCAAACTGAGGTTTTATTAGCACAATCGGTCATTGCAAAAATAAACATCTCAAGGAAAGTTCATTTGTAAAATCTGGACCTTTCTACGAGATGATTTATTTGTTTGTTTTATTTGTTTTGTCGGAATTCTATGGTCTGTTCACCCTCTCTGCTGCTCAACCATAAACAGCTACAGACAGCTCTAAACAGCTACAGACAGCCCTAAACTGCTACAATAAAACCAAATTGGCTGAAACAATAGGTTCGGAATGAATATCTATAGATATGTGCTACTAAGGGGGCACTCACCAATTAATATGTACTTTTGAGAGAGTGATGTATGTAAGGTGAAGTAGTTCGCATTTAATCCATGCACAACAGAGAGAATGTTGGCATACCTCTATGCTACATTAATGTAATGTGGATGATATTTCTTTTGGATATTGTACTTTTGGAAATTTTACATGATTTAAACACACTGCTAACTAAAATGACTGTTCCCTTGTGTTAAAAAATCAGCCTGAATTAGTCTAAAGCGCACTATACGTAGCAGCTATTAAAATAGAGAAAATGACTTTTGCCAGACTAGACAATACCAGCTTCTGAAAGTGCAATGAATGATTTACCAAATATATCAAATGTAAAAAAAGTTATCGGCTCTTTTTTATACAGTTTACCTCTGAAGTTGAGGAAGTGAAAATGACCAAGTAGAGCTAGCACTTTTTTGAAAGGTGCACATCTGAAGTAAGGCCAAGCTGTATACTCTATAACCCATAGTACACCCATCAATCATACACCAAAATATAGGGAATTAAAGGTTCTTTGAATTATACCTAAGATATACAAGGTCTTTTTTAAATAGCCAGTATAACCAGTGAGGAAAGCCAGGAAAATTCTTTTTCTTTAAAATCCTAACCCTATGCAAAATGCGAAACTGTAGAGCGCCACCTAAATTAAACTCTAATAGCAACGTGTAATTCAAAAGTTCACAACGTTTCAAATCTGCTTAGTAATAAAGGCATCATTTCACGATACAACATTAAAAACTGAATACACTTCACATATCAAATAAAATACAAATGTAATACAAATGGAGAACGTTCACTCCTTGACAAGATCCGTAGACCAGTGTGTTAGTTAGAAATGGAACTTGCCTTAAATCCACAGGAGAATGAGTATTAGTCAGGGTAAAATACCCGTGCTTTTAGTGAATCTTGCCACAATCTTATCTACAACGAGGTACATGTTAGTTCAGTTGCTGATTACCTAGAAAACAATTATTCACCCTAGGTAACGTTGTACACATGTATGATGAAAATTATCAAATCATTCTAAGGTGAAACCAAGTTATGTCTGCGACACTATGTAATATGTTGTTTACAAAATAAATGTTACTGGTGAGGTACACCATTAACTTGATTTTGGACAAAGGTCAAGTACAGAATACAGATGTACATAACATATAATCAATGAGAAAAGCCAACAAGCAATACAAATTAAATATCTGTAACAATTATTTCTTGTGAAGAATGACCATTTCACATTATTTGCATGATTTTTAAGAAATTTTTGTCTGTAGCCATCTCATAACAAGATTTTACTTGGACCCTGGAAAGATTTTGACTATTGTAAAAACTGTAGACTTAGAATAAGTAGTTAGTTTGTTGACTGCTTAGCTCGATTAAACTTTTATCAACATATACCCTTGAGCCTTTCCAACAAGAAGAGTAACAAAGGCATCTATATTCTGTCTGATGCATTTGAAGTGCATCAATTCAGATTTCAGCATATTTTTAAAAACTTTTAACCTCAGCAAAATGCTGGAGATTCACCCCAAAAATACTGGAGTTGTTTCCCTTGCATTAAAGTCGCTGTTTTCTCTCCAAGCTGATTCTTGTTTATAATGGAAGGAACAAAGAAAGACAGGTAGATATTTTTAGGCACACATATTATAATTGTTAAAAACTGACAATGTGTAACAAGATGTGTTAATCATTTTTTAAACATTTTCCCCTCGGGGTAATTATATGCTGACATGTCCTTTAATTTCTCCATGATTCTGACATGTCCTCTCTAATTTCTCCATCATTGAAGGCACAGAAACACAGCAGGTTATTTAGTGGGAGTAAAGTGACTTGCTTAATGATGCATCATTGTAACTGCTCCAATAGTAGGGTTTGAACTCATTCTCTTTTAGTCATGAGTCTGGCATGCTAACCATGGAGTCACTCTGGCTCCCTATCTCATGTTGAAGCTCATTTGCATGCAGGGCCAGCGCTACCATATAGGCAAACTAGGCAGCCACCTAGGGCGCTGATTTCAAGGGGCGCATTTTAAAAAAAAAAAATATTGTTTATAAATTTGGAAATTGATATTTTCGGGAGGGGGGGCGCCAGAATCTAACCTTGCCTAGGGCGCCAGATAGTCTGGCCGGGTATGGCACCAGCCCTGTTTGCATGTATTATTTCCCACACTGATATAATTTCTAACACATATCTCAAATGAGAACATTTATTCACAAAATGACTTGATAGCTTCATTTGTGGGGAGAGTCTACAAAATAGTTGCTGTATTCAATGCTGTGTAGAACATATGTACAGACAGGGCATGAAAATAATTTGTATAGGTATGGTAAGTTCTCAGACATTGTAATATTTCTGCTGTTATGATTGTTTGATTTGCCCACATGCACTTTTACCATCAAATAATTGCCTGCATTATTCATATAAAACTATGAAAATGGTAGAAGTGTTTCTATGCAATCTACAAAAGGTATTTGTTTGATTTTAAAAAACTTCTTAATCACATTGTACAACTCCATATTTAATTATTTGTTCTGCAATTTGAAATATTTGGTTTTGTTTTATTTTTGTTTTCTAATGTAGGCAATACTGTTTGGGGAATCTGCATTATAAGAACAAGCTATATCAATATGAGTTGATGGCTGATAATAAATTTGTCTGCCTGTATATTCGTACTCGATTTTAACACAACTATATTCATTTATTCCTTCTGAGTGGGAGTATATATGATACCTATAATTTATCTTTATAAAACTTGACCACCAAGGCATCCAAATGTATTTCACGGTCATTTCCTTGGTTTCATCCAACAAAATGCATACATGTATTTCTCATCAGGAGTTCAATAGAATCTTACCGTATATACACACTGATAAGTGAGATCCATCTACAAACTGCACAGACCCAGATCTGCTTTCTCATAATGTGCTGGCAGATATGGGTCTCTGCAGTTTATTAAGTAAAATTATAACACAAACAATATGGACTTCATGGTTTGTAGTAAAATAAAAATTGACAGTATCAGGGTTACTGCAAGAGACATTTGTTTTTTTTTCCAGGCATTGGTCTAATAAGCCGCAAACCTATTCTTGAAAGCACCACCTATCAGCTGAGTAATGATCATGGCCCAGATACAAACAGGAGAATTATTCTTCATGCTGCTGTGATGATGGCATCCAGCGTTATCATCAATGTTATTGTAGTTCACATGTCCTATGACAGGAAGCAACAGTGTAACAATGCAGCAGAACTTCTCAAATTCATCACAGGTATAAAATCCATGTATGCCACTAATGTTACTTCATAAGAAATTGTTTAATTATAAGTGGATTTCAACCATATTTGGTTTGCTTGGATTTATTTTTTACATACCTGTTTAATCTTACATCAGTGATCAGGCGTTCAATACAGATTTTCTGTCTGTTATTCTATATCTCACACCCAACCTGGAACTACTTTTACAAGTTAAAATATCTAATAATGATCCGCTTATAAAATAATAGGAATGATTTATTAATGTACATTTTAAATTATCCAAAAAGATGCCAACACTGTTTGTAATTTTAAAAAATGCATTGATGAAAATGGCCTTTTTTGATACAGGAGATATTGGGAGAGTAACATAAAAAGTAGCATAGAGAAGTTTAGTGCATTTCATGGTATCTAGGCCAAGAAATCAGTTTGTAGAGGTGGACAACATGCTGGACAGAATGTTTAGCAATGAGTTTTCAGATGAAGCTGGTGTACAAAGTGAAGAGAGAGAGACAAATACTTTACCACTGAAATCTTGTATTGAAAGTTTTAAAAATCCAAAGTAAGAGAGACTCATGGAATCATGTGAAGATTCAAGGCATTGTTGAAAATACCCCACGTTTGGACAAAACTTTACCCCAGGTTTAATTTCCAAGAGATGTACCAAACACATGCAACTAAAATTTCTCTAAGCTTCAGAGTTTCAAAGATATCATCTGCTGAATTATATTTTGTAAGGAGTATGTTTAGAATTTACTTGTTCAAATATGTTCAAATCAATATTAAAAATCTACTTTGCATCTTGGAAAGAGTCAGAACCTTTGATATCTTGCTCTGTTCTTAAATTATCACTTTCGGTTCAATTCATCAATAATTTCGTGTATTAATTGAAAACATTGAAATAGAGTGTTTGAATGTGCTGTAAATGAAGGATTTTTCTGTAGAAACTTGATTTTATTTAATTACTGTTAGTCTGTAAAATTTGCCAAGAAATTTGCTTGGAAGTAAAGTATATATTCAGTAAATAGAATGTAAGAGAAGGGGGCACTTACTGGTCCAAAACCTATGTTCTATTTGAGAAGTGATGAAACAAATTCACTTGCTTGTGATTGCAAATTAAATCCATTCATACAACAGTTTTAAAAATTCGAAGCTAAAGAGTAAATCCATATTAGAAATGCAGATGGACTGATGACGGAGATGCACAGTATATATAGGCTTACCCATGGTTACGTACATGTACATGTTGAGGGTTTTTCATAAAATGCCAAATGCATAGTTTAATTTTTTTTATAAATATTACATTACATTATTTTAAAAGAATGTTGATTAAAAAGGGGATGTGTAATAAATACAAAACCACATAAGTATTTTATTGTTCTGAGTCAGGGGCAAAGAACTGTAGGCCTCAACATTACTTGCGCCATATCAAACTTACTTTTTCCAACTGCTCAGAATGAAACACATGTAATTTTGTCAATTTGTGACACCTCAGGTTTTTTGATGGAATTATAAGCCATGAGGAACACCATAACTGTCTTGTGATTCGGATCAACTTAATGCCTAGCATATGCATCGTGGAATCTCAGAGTGGACAAATAATCTCTTCAGGTTGTAACCACCAGTAGTCGTAGATAGATTTGGTTTTATTGTCCCCATCACAGCAATAAATTTGTGTAGTAATTGGTTTTTCACTAAATTGTATGGAACTTGCCCATTGGCTGACAGTACGAATGCTCTTTTTATGCTGTTACCTTTTTGTTAAACTTTTCAATTACTTTCTAGAGCTTAAATTTTGATAGAAGTATAACTGCATGCTTACTTTAATTACAGTGAGATTCTGTTAAAATTTAATTAATGTCATAAATTTTTTAGATAAGTAGTAGAGAATAATTTAAACAGAATAATCAAAGACTGTGCATTTAATGACAAGTTTTGCTAGAGCAATGTAAGAATGATAAAAGTAGTGTGGAGACAATCTCAGTGAGTACCTCATTGCATGATGACATATAATTGATATGAAACTAAATACAAAATGTTTTAACATGGGTCACTTAAATGTACAAGGTATAGTGGGAAAGATAGACCAGATTAAGTTAATGTTGTCTTCCAAGGAAAATAATATACATGTTTTAGGACTCGCTGAAACCAAATTAAATGCTAACCACAGTGATGATCTATTTCACTGTCAAGGCTACAATAAACCATACATTACTAAATACATGTTTATCATTTTCCTTTGGAAGACAACATTAACTTAATCTGGTATATTTTTCTCACTATACCTTGTACATTTACATTGTACAGAGAGACAGTGGGTGGGGGTGGTCTTGTTGTATACATTAGGGAAGATGTAAATGTAGAAAGGTGACTTGACTTGGAGTCACATGAAATTGAGAGTATCTGAGTGGAAATTTTTCAAAATAATGCAAAATCATTCCTAGTTGGTTTCATTTATAGGCCACCTTCCTCCAAAGCAATTTGGAATGATAACTTCTTGAAACAAATTGAAAATGTTCTAGCACAGGATATAAATAAGGACCTTCTCAATAAGGAACAACTGAATGGAATTTATCGAATCATTAGACCTAGACCAGCTGGTAAATAAGCCCACAAGGGTAACAGAAAAATCGAGCACTCTTATTGATCAGATTTATACCAACCAACCAGATAATGTGGCTTATGTTAATGTACCGAATGTTGGTCTTAGTGACCACTGTCCTACTTTTTTGAGAAGAAAGGTTAGATGCAAGAGAAATAAGAAAAATACTCACAAAACGATCACTGATCAGATCGTGCAAATTTTTTAATGAAGACCATTTTCTAAATGACCTATATAAAGTTCTATGGAATATGATCCAAAATTTGGATGACATAGATGAAGCCATGAGGGTGTGGACTGACTTATTCATGGATGTAGTATCTAAGCGTGCACCACTGAAAGTACATTGAGTAAAGACTGAAATTCAACCTAATTGTCTTACTGCTGAAATCCTAGATGCTATAAAAACAGGCGACCAATTCAAGGCTATGGAAAACCATGCACAATATAAAGTATGGTGAAATAAAATAACAAGTATGATTAAAAATGCTTAAAAAAACTTATTATCAATCGTTGATTGAAAACAAAAAGAGCAACACAAACTCCATTTGGAAAGTCTTCAATGAACTCACTGGAGGAACGCACAAAAAACAGACAAATAAAATTCACTCACTTCTGGTAAACGACACCATAGTCACTGATGACACTGACATTGCAAATGTTTTCAATGATTTTTTTAACCAACATTACCACAAAATTAAAAGAACCAGTGATAGAAAACAACTTTAATGAAAAAGTTCTGCAGCAGCAAAATGTCTAAGGAGGTATGTTTCTCTATCCCACCAGTATCAAAAAAATTTGTTAAAAAATGTCTCAGTGAACTTGATGCCAAGAAAGCTACAGGACTTGATCAGATTGGTCCACGACTCATTAAATCTTCTGCCTCTGCTATTGTAGATAGCATAACATTCATAATTAATTTAAGTATTGCAACTTCATCTGTCCCCAAAATATGGAAAACTGCAAAAGTAACTCCTATTCACATATCTGGTTCTAAGGATGATGCTGATAACTACCGACCAATCTCAATACTACCAATCTTGTCAAAATTGATTGAAAAACATGTCCATGACTCATTCATGTCATATTTAACCAAACACTTGCACCTAATTACACCTAATCAGTCTGGCTTTAGACAGAAACATTCATGTGACAATGACTTGATCTCTATAACTGATAAATGGCTTCAAGCACTTGACCAAGGTAGAGTAATAGGATCTGTATTTGTAGATTTCAGGAAAGCTTTTGACATGGTGGATCATGAAATCCTTTTGAAGAAACTGAAAATCTACCAATGTGATGAAAGAACAATTAGATAGTTTACTTCATACTTAAGTGAGAGAACACAACATGTTTACATAAATAATGTTCTGTCTGAACCTGAAACAATTAGATATGGAGTACCACAAGGCTCAATTCTAGGTCCATTACTTTTCATTTTATTTATTAATGACCTACCACTTTTACTAAGAGACTCAATATCATCTACAGATCTCAATGCAGATGACACAACATTGTCAGACATCCAAAACACAAAGCAAGAACTCAAAATTTCTATACAAAATGCCCTAAACAAACTGGAAAACTGATGCACATGCAATGGCATGGTGGTAAATACTGGTAAAACTAAAATATTACTTATCTCAACATGGCAAGAAAGGACAAATCTTGACAGTTATGAGCTATGTCTGACATGGAAGGATAAAAATTTGCAAATGGTCTGTCATGATAGACTACTTGGTGTTCTGGTAGATAATAACCTATCATGGACTGAACATATCAAACATATCAGTAAAAAGGTCAATTCAAGTTAATGGCTTTTCAGTAGGATAAGACATTTCCTCCCTGAAAGGCACAGAAAACTATTTTATAACAGTTACATACAACCCTATTTAGACTACTGTAATACAGTATGAAGTAATTCAAATGATAAAAACATAGCAAAGCTGGCATATCTTCAAAAAAGAGCAATTGGACTAATATCAATCCAGAAAGAAAGCAAGGAAAATTTAGTTGGTAGGTTACAAATCTTACCTATTAATTACTGAATCTGTTTGAAAAAAGCCAAATTAATGTACAGGATATCTCATAATAGTGCTCCTGAATATTTACAATCACTATTCCAGTATAGGCTACCTGGTAATACTCCCCACCTGTGATCCATGTCTACCAAACAGTATAAAATTCCCAAACCAAATAAGGAGTTTTTTAACAAAAGTTTCCAATACTCTGAAACTCTGCTCTGGAATAGTATTCCAGTTGAGATTAGAAACGCCCACTCTATTTCCTTCTTCCAAACCCAATATATCCAGTGGCTTCAGAGATGTAGCTAAATTAAATAAATTCCTTTGTATGAGTGCCTCAATGTAGATTAGTTTTTAGCAAATTGTGTTACCTTCTATAAATAAGGTTATTATTATTATTATTATTATTAAGGTAGAAATTATGTTGGTGTGCTAAAACTTTCATTCTTCTTACCAAAATATAGCAAGCAATTTGCCATATCCATCACTATTTCTAAGATCGTTCCACTGGTGACATTCAACATTCACAACAGTATGTTTAACTATGATTCCTCTGAAGTCTATTTGCTCCTGTTTAAGAATGCTTGTTGACATGTTATTGTGCAATTGTTTCTGTGTGTCTGTATTGAAATGTGAATAATATTCATAAAAAAGGGTGCAAACCTTGACAACTACAAAAAGAGCAAGACAATACATTGTGGTCACCATTTTTCTCCATAAATTTGATGGAAAGAAGCCAGACATGATAGTCTTTCAAACTTGTTCACATGATGCAGATCCACTATCAAACATGGCCAGATAACTGAGAACACAAGACCCTTTAAATGAATGCTTCTTGAAACAGCTATACAGAGTTTGACCAAAGTTTTTAAACAGCATCCTAAAATGAAGAGCTTTCAGATTTGTACATATGTTGAGGCACTATCAAATGTGGCTGCCGCTACTGAAAGAAGAAAAATTTACAAACATCTTCTCAAAAATTTGCTAAACAGAATTTAACAAAAGGACAGAAAACATCTGGCACACATGTTAAGTTAATCCTCTTCTGAGTAATGCATAAAGCTGTAACCAGAGCTCTCTACCATGGTCAGTCTGATGCAAATCTCTCCAGATGTCCCCAGGTCCACTTTTGTTCATTCGTCTCTTTTTCCACTGTCATCCTTCAGGTCTCTTTGTGTCTGCCTCTCTTTTGTAGGCCGTCTGGGGTCCATCTGAGGGCAACTTTGGGTAGAGATGTGGGCATCTGTTCTGGACTTCTAACTTACAGTTTACGGTTTTGTTCATTTTCTAAGACTCTCCACCATAAAGAATGGTACTTAGGACATTGCTCTTGAAAAGCCTGATCTTAGATTTCATGCTAATGCTTCTGACCCTCCATGTGAGCGCTGTAAATGCTTGACTGGCCTTGGAAATTCTTGAACATATTTTTTCTTCTGCGTATCCATTGGTTTTCAGTCTGGGGCCCAGATAGGTGAAGTTTTCTACTTCTTCAGCCTCTTCTCCATTCAGCCTGATGTGTTCTATCATTCTGTTGTTTATCCTTATGTGTTTAGTCTTCCTGATGCTGATATGCAGGCCAAGTTTGCTTGCTTTGTTTGCCAAGTCATTGGTCTTGGTTTGCATGATCTGGTGTCTGTGTGAGAGCACCACAATGTCATCAGCAAAATCCAGATCCTCCAAGAGGTTGGTAAGGGTCCGGCAAATCTTTCTTCTTGTATACAGCAAAGCCCTCATCTTTCCTGATTGAACACACACTTCTGGATCTGGTCAATTCCAAGTATGAACAAAGGGAAGACAAGATGCATTCAGCTTCACTCCAGTTCTCACCTCAAAGGCCTCAGTCATTTCATTATTGCAGATCTGACATAGATGACTTTAAGTTTTATAAAGTTGATGCTGATACCCCATTAGATGTGGTTGCTGTGACTGAAAATAGAAAAATGTATAAATATCATCTTCTTAAAAAAATGCTGAACAGAATTTAACCAAATATGGCTACCATTGCTAAAAATAGAAATTCCTTTAAGCTACTTCCTTTCAGAAACTACTCAGCAGAATTTTGACCAAATTGTTTTTAAAAAAAAGGTATTCTAGCATGAAGGACTTTTGAGTTGATGCCAATATTGCCAATTTACTATCAAATGTGACTGCTGTTACTAAAAAAGAAAAACCTAACAGCTTCTTTTAAAACATCACATAACAAACTTCGGTTAAATTTGACAGTCTTCAAGCTTGAGTTCCTTTTAGATTTATCCAGATGATGCTATTTTCTGCCATCAAATATTGCTGCCATTTGTAAAAGTAGGAAAACATTTAACTTTATTAAAAACAAAAACTACTGGACAGAATTTGGCCTGCTTTAACATAAAGTGGCATAGTGGTCTTTTAGTATCGGACAAGTGACTCTGGTGTACCATCCAAAAACACATCGAAATTTACTTACTCTGAGCAAATGAAAGCATGACTGCAAGTAAGAAATATTCTGGTCACATGCCTTACCCACTGAGCCACTGCAGATTCCTTGCATGCAAATCTATGCTTTAAGGGTGAGTGGGGCTATGAATAGTTTATAAGTTATGAATTAGGGCCCAGGGGTTGGCAGAGATCCAGGGTACAGTGCTGGCTATGATCCAGGGTACAGTGCTGGCTATCCATTTTAATGCAGAAATATATATATATATATATATATATATATATATATATATATATATATATATATATATATATATATATATATATATATATATATCCTAGGAAAGAAAGATAAATCATACCAACTAAATAGACAATGTAGGAACTGTGTGATCATTGTTTTTAATTCTCCTCTGTAGTTTCAGCACATTTGTGAATTTTTATGACATGTCAACTAACCAGGTGACCAATATTAGGCTCACTTGACATGTACCTCCTGTTAGATCTTCCATTTTCATTTTGTGGTAAAAAATTTAATTTAAGTAATCTCACATGTTCATGATAATTTGTCAGTGCTACACATATGATGTTGCATCTTTTTTGTTGTCATGTTGTATTTTTCCTACCTGGTGTCAGTATTCTCATTTTTCTCTGATTAAATCAGTATGGGTTGACATATATGTATTTTGCAGTCTTGTGTATTTTGATAAAGTATCCGTGTATCATGATGATTATGTTATGGAAACACTTGGTAACCTAATTTATACAACCTGGAAATATTTTAATTTGTTGGGGAAAAAACTTTGGCAATAACTCCATATACATATCAGAGGGAATGACAAAAATGTCAATTGAATAAAATATATCAAATTTTACATTCCGAATTGTTTTAATTCATGTATTTTCCTAAAATAATAAATAAATAAATACAAGGGAATAAAATCAGATGGGTTAAAAGACACATGACTCATACTTTCCATTTGGAGTAGCATCCCTTGGCTGTAGTGGTGCAGTTATGTGTTTTTCTTATGTTTTTTATCTATTTATGCAATGTTAAACAGAATAACATTTCAAGAAATGTACTTTTCTGTATGAAAAAATATTTATTGAAAACTTATAGCTATCATCAGGGTATATGCCCTTTTATATAAATGGCCCATTTAGAAATTGCACTCAAAGAAAACCACCTAACTATTGCTTAACCTCATTGCTTGTAGCCTCATAATATAATGTGTTCTGTTCTAGATTTAAAATATAGTTGTTGTTTGGAACATAGATATGCTAACTATTTTGAAGGAAAGAACTCCAAAATTGTGTGTATGAAGGCATCATCAATACAGTAAGTCAAGTCCATTGCATACGGCTCAAATGTAGATCTAACGTGACAGGGTGCCAGTATATCTGGGTCTATGCAGTTTGTGAGGAGTAATCATAGAACCAGCAACATAGATCCCACTCTACTGGCACATTATGCAACAGCAGATCAGGGCCTTCATTTGCAGTTGGACTCTACTCATAGGCTTATATGGACAGTATTCTGGATTCCTTAAATGACGTGTTTATTGGTTCACATTTCATTTCTTCGAAACATAAATGAATAGAGATTTGGAAAGAAGCATGAATGGGACAAAGAATGTACTTCAATGATTGCTGGAACCGCTACAGTGGTCTAAGTGGTAAGAACATCTGCCTCGGATGTGGGAGATCACAGGTTCGAACCCTAGCCAAATCATACCAAAGACTTAAAAAAATGGTACTAATAGCTACCTCACTTGGTGCTCAACATTTAAGATGTTTGTGTCAGGACTGGTCGGCCTGGTGTCAGGATAATGTGACTGGGTGGGACATGATGCTACATGTCTGTGACATGATGCCCCAGTGCTAGACTTTACTATAAACTGCCACACTGCAGACATCGTAGCAGTATTATTGGAAAATTGTTAAAGCTCCGTTAAAAATCCAAATGACACACACACATTGATTGCTGGTCTGCTGCAAGCTTCTGTAGATATTTCCCTGTTACATTCAGTCACAGTGCAGATGATACTGTGAAGGATGCATGTAATGTTTTTGATTCTCATGAATATGCATAGACTTTAAATGTCTAGAGTCAGCAGCATCTGGAGACTGATAAATGCATGTCTGCAGGTTTCAGGATGGTTGGAATTGATTTTTTATTTGAAGACATTGGATATGATACAAATTCTTAGTATAATATCTCAGAATCAAAAGGTCTTTAAGTTTGTTCAAATTTGACTTCCATTCCTTCAAATTTAATTAAATTCTTTTGGGGTTTTTTTATTAAAAAATTGACAGATTTTGACCTCATTTATGTTTCAAGTTATCATGTTATTAAATGGTGCTACCTTCAGATGTTGCCTCAAAAAAAAAGTTTAAAAATGTTTAAATGGCTTCTTTTAAAACAAATACTGAACTTAATTTAACTTAACTTTGGCAAAAAGTATTCTTGCACAAAGGCCTTTCAGTTTTATTCATGTTATACTGATCTGTCACCAGATATGGCTGGTCATGACTTAAATTCAAAACTTTTACATAACTTTTTTTTATATAAAAATGTTCTGATCAGAATTTGACAGAAAGCATCCTTGCACAAAGGCCTTTTAAAGTTTGTGCAAATAATGTCAATTTGCCACCCAATATGGCCATGATATACTTAAAATAAAAAACCCATTAAGCACCATCCCAGAAACTGCGAACAGAATTTGACTGAAGACATCTTTACATGAAGGCTCTTTAAAACTGGCATACATATACTGCAGATCCACCATTTAATATTGCCATGTTTACTAAAAGTAGTTTCTCATATCAAGAAAATCAATGCCCTGTTTACCATGATTTTAACAGGCATCCTTGAGAGGACACATCTCCTGTATGGTCACCTCGATCAATTCCACAAATATGCTTGTCTTTTTTTTAACGACAGATTGATGAAATAAATATCATGCAGTAATGATCATACTAGGACCAAAATGCATCTGAAGCTGCTTGAAACTGTACGTAGTGTTTAGACTGTTAACATAAGTATTTCTGGAGCTTGTGATGATAATTGTATACAGTACAGATTTAAGCATGAGAACACCCACCCACCCCATTGCCATAGCAAAATATTAAAGGTAGCCAACTACTGCTAAATTATAAAATACGATGATTTTTATGCAGTATCTGATATTTTTACTTGATGTGATCAATGGTTGACAAAATATTTTGTTGTAAATGTACATGTCAAACCATTCCCCGTAGGTCATGTACAACTTGAATAGTTTTTGTGACTCAAGTATATGTGATATCAAAATAAGAACCTTGCATTGTGAATCACTTTTGTTCTACCAGTGTCAGGTGTGAAGTTTTTATAGATTGTTTTCTGATTGCATCAAGGGAAGGTGTGTTGTTGGTGGATGTAGCAATGGGAGTAAGTCTTCAGCATCTTAATATTTAAGAAAGAATAAAATAATATCAACTAGCTATTTCTTTATCAGCAAAACTTTAATAGAAAATATATTAATTCTGTTCAAGGCTGAAGATGTTTAAATCTTTAGCCATGTTTTTACAATACATGCAGTTTATTTTCCAGAAAAAATTGGATGAAAAAGTTTCATCAGCAGCAGCTGTTTTTAAAAATCCATGATTAAATTTTCTTCGTAAAACGTTTTTGTTGTCATTTGGATGCCTTTGGTTAAATGTTGTTCACTTCATTAGCATGTCTGTCTAAAGTAGACATATTGATATTATTAAGTCACATTATTAGTAAAGATGTCTACACATATTTTAATAAATTTTTTATTATTATTATTATTCAAAAAAATGAAATAAAACATAGGTTTAAGTCACAACAAGGAGGGAATGAGGGTAGATTGTGAGTGGTCCCTGAAAAATGCATTGAAGGATACTGAGTTCAAGCTGAAACATTTCAAAAAATAGAATATCAGATGCTATTGATTTTATTATCAGGTCAGAATCAAATCAGAATGAAATTTACTGAATCCTCATATTCCTTGGAGAGAGACAGAGTGAAGAATTGTCAAAGCCAGACAACTACAATAATAGATTAGGCAATGTAGGACTGGCAGTCTTGTGTCCTGATTTTGTCATTTTCCCACATTATTATTCATTTCAGCAATACATTTAGCTCAATATTTATGGACAATTATCAGTCAATTAATTATCAAACTAACACTGCTATTTGCTGAGCTATCATGGGGACTGTTAAATATAATGCTTCAAGTCAAATGGCTTCATTTAATATAATTGATACCTTCCTCAAACATATTCAGAAATTATCAATTATTAGTTGTCCAGTTATACCACTTCTGCTCTTAGATAATTGCTGGGCTATGATTGGTCAAATGCTACATTCCCATGTTAGATGGCTTTATGTCATGTTTATGGCATATGAATCTAAACACACATGCATTGAATAAACAAGGCTCTTTTTAAATTGTCCAGATGTATAACTGATGTTAAGACAATTGATCCTTTATTTGGCATTGAACTTTTACATTTGTACAAATGGTTTGCACGTCTTTTTTGTGAAGAAATTAATTCAGAAACACATAAAGTGACCTTTATGTGGTGATTTTTGCAAGATTTTGCGATGCAAGTCAGTGCTAAATATAAACATTAATGGAACTTATAAAGAAAATGAAAATATGTCATCCGAGATCGTCAGCCATACTTAATGGGAATATATAGATCATTACATTACCAAACAAAAGCAAGTTATACTAGTACTATCACTGACTGTCATATTCAGAAGCCATGTTGCCAACTTTGGTTCCTTTTGTGACATCACAAGCTCATGCAAGCATATTAGGTTGTTGATGAAAAGCTGCTTCTGTGGAGGTTGAATATGGTGGCAATTAAATAACTTTATCTCCTAATCCAATATGCATAAAGTCTTTTCATAGTATACATAAAATGTTTAACAAATTAAGATTCCTGGTTATAGTGTATAGCATTCAGGTTGCCTTTAAACTTAATTGGAAATTGGAAATATAATCCTTGAACCTAAATTTTGAGTCAGAAATTAAAATTTTAAATATCAAAGATGTATGCAGTCTAGGTCAGGTCTGTATATAGAAATGCATATAAGATATCAAATTTTCTTGGATTGTAAACTCAACAAAATATTCCTCATTTGGTTGCATGGTAAGATGAGACATAAGTATGTTCTCAAAGTCAGTTGGTTTTATTTCTTAATGCATGTGGCAGATTTTCTCGAATTTGATGAAAATCTGAACAGAAATTGTTTTTTCGTACTTAAGAATGTTTGATGTTTCTGAAGATTACTTCTGAATATTTTCTAAATATTAATAATGCCGCTTTGAAGATGACCTTGAGTATTTTCTGCATGACATTTTTGGTATTTTCGTAAAATAGCAGTACCATCCAATTGCTGTTTTAAATAGACTATATTTGTCTCCATTACAGAGCACAAGTTGTATAATCTTGTCATACTTGGTGACTTCAACACCTATGTTGATTTTGAGTGGCCAGTCGCCATGCTGACTGGGGAAGCAGGTACAAGAGATAAACTGAACCCATGTTTACATGGATTAGGAATGTTATTTCCATCAGTAATATCTCAAATTGGCAGATTTAAAGATGCATGGGCAGCGATTCATAATGACAGAAAAACAGGATTTACCTTCAGTAATATGGTGAGTATCATTTTTATTATGCATGTGATAATGGGATGTAAAAATCTTTAAGAGAAGAAAACACCTTTTTTTTTAGATAAAAGTGGTTTTTCCATTGTGGCAATTTCAGATTTGTAACTACAAGCTGTAGGAAATGCCTGTTCCAATATGAAAAATATTCAGAAGGTTTTGTTCTCTCTCTCTCTCTCTCTCTCTCTCTCTCTCTCTCTCTCTCTCTCTCTCCCCCTGCTCAGCAATTTAGTGATGAAGGTGAATAAACTAGAAAATTACATGTAGCACTAATGGTGCAAAAAATTCAGTGTATACATTTATGAAATGTTATTTTAATTATTTTGTATTTTTCGATTTAGGCTTCAATAATTCAACTAATATGTGCCAGTTCTTTTCTGTTTGTATAAAACTTACAGACCATAATCTGATTTGGATAATGAGACAGAGACCCATTTAACCTTATACATAATGATAGCAGCAGCAAAACCAGTATGATAGTACTAGTAGTACTACTACTACTAGTATTAGTTGTCTTAGCAGTGCTTAAATATCTGATAACCTAATGCTTGGGGTCCCTCTAATTTCAGATTGGGCCCCTCCTGTATTCTAAAGTGAGGTACCCATCAGGCTTCTTGAAATAAATAAAAAGACTGCTTTGGTGGCCTAAGTGTTTAAAGCATCTTCCTCTGATGTGGGAGGTTGCAAGTTCGAACCCCAGCTGAGTCATACTGTGGCATGACAGGGTTTGTTATGCCGTCACTGTGGTAGGTGTGGGGTGGGGTGCTTCCAGTATTTATTTAAATTATTGTAGAAGTCCCACTCAGGCTCGATTTTGGTTGGAAGTTAAATTAGTGAAAGATAGATATAAACTCTGAGCCCCCAGTCAGCAATGTCAATGGTTGAATGATTGAATATACAAAAAAGTGAGATTCGACTAATAACAATTTAATGACAATTCAATAATCAAATGATTAAAATTTCCCAAGTACTCCCCTTCTGCTCGACTCTGTGATAGCCTATTGCATCATTTGACTTGTAGTGTGAGATAGCTTTCCACCTGTCCTTGTATTCTACTCATCAGTGTATTCTTCTCTCCTACTGTGACAAAACCAAAGTAGTGAATAAGATTTATCAAGCTAATATTTCTTGAGAAAGTTTTGACTTTTTATGGTTGTAAAGTGTTTGTAATTTACAGCGTCTGTTTAAATGTGTAGTATGGTGCAGGTTTTCATGCTTTGAGTACGTCACATCTTTTCTTTATTTGCAGCCAACACCAGGTTATGAAAGTCGACCTGACAGAATTCTCATCAGCAGTAATTTCCAGGTTATGGATGTAGCGCTTTCTGGCAATGGATCCTACTACAGACAACATTTCCAAGGCACTATTCATTACCATAGATTCATTACAGTTATTGAATCAGCCTTTCTCTCGCATATGGGATACTCTGGATATCCCTGTTTACAGGACTGTGGACCCCATGGCTCTTGTCGCTGTGGAATCTGTGTCAGGGGAGGTAATCAAAACAACTGTAATATACCGGAATGTGATGAATGCAGTGTGGAAACTTTCTATAACATTTTATTCCTTATTGTGATATTTTTTATTATCATACTCCACTTATTAATATCTGTGATATTTATTCTGATAATTGGAGCAGGATCCTATGGCAATTCTGTGTATACCATACTGGGATGCAGTTGCTGTCTTATGAATCCCAAATTATTTTTCAGTGGAATTTATAACCAGAAAAGAAGGCACAAGTTCTTCAGATTATGCAAACTGTGGCCAATATTTAATTTGCCTCCTTATTTCCAGCTTTTCCTGGCCATCACAATGAGTGTTATTTTCTATTTTTATACAAAGTCATCTCTTTCACGGATAATCAACCTTGTTTATTTAGCAATGGATGAAGAATTTTTTCCTTCAGATCACTTGATGTTAACTGTGTACATTCAATAAAGTTAAATTTACACATTGTATATTTTCTTTTATCGACCATTTAATCTGATATGCCATGAATCATCCTGTGCATTTCCTGAAATATATTTATAAGATACTTTTATTTTTTATTTTCAACAAATGTCTGATTTTTAACAATGCAGATTGCAGCTTGGCTGTTGTTTTTTGATGTTGGATAGCCGTCAAAATTTGCTTTTTAAATCTCTAGACTTCATGTTTTAATGGATTTGATTGAATTTTATATCGCAGGCTATCCATTAACCTCCACATGTGTTGGTACTGTGTAATGAGGCTTGCATGTCCTGACAATTCTGAAAGCTATTCTGGCATGGGTTTCGAACCCTGGCAGGTTCAACCAAGGCTGGGGTGGGGGGGAATTGGCAAAACCATGTATGTGGTCCTTCAGCTTGGGGATTTGGTATGGTGCCAGCAACTCCACCCCATAAAAACAAACCATTACAGATACTGCAGAAACGTCAGCTCCAACAAGAAGAACTCCAAGTAAAGAACTCCAGTCCACTATTAGGTATCATGACAGCTTCTGATGAAAACCAGTTTTATTGAGTTAGGGTCTTGACCAGCAGTTTTTAGGACCGAAATCTATGGTTGCATGGAGTGTCCACACCATATTTGAAACATCAAAATGGCATGAGTCATCGATCAGATGAACAAGTACAAATTGGATAAAGACAGTGATGACTTGAGCGAAGCAAAAACCGTGGGTTAAGACCATTGACCTAGATGGTGGGAGTTAGTTGCAGCCTTATGTCCCAGATGGGATGAAGAGGACTAACTAACTATCCATTAGGATCTCAGCTGAATTTAACCTGCATTTGCAACAGCATGTGAGAGTAGTTGCCCTTTTTCAGTTCAATTTTGCATCATGGTATTCTTCTTAACGTGCTTCTTTCTGGTTTACAGCCTTAAATTTAAGTTGGATATCAGCAATGTTTTGAATTTCCATAATGTGCCATTAATATTAAACAGAGTTATATCCCCTTCTAAAATTAAAATGCACCAACATTCTTGATACAAATTTGATGTACCTCAAGATCTTGGCCTACTTCCGTAAAACGTGGTTTCTGTGAATGTTTGACATAGTTGTTGCCATTATTTAAGTGTAAGATAACCCAAAGCAACTGCTTTTTCTGTTAAGTCTTTGTACACAATCAACCAGGTCCCTTCTTAAGTCTGCCAGAAGGGGCCCAGAGTGGCCGAGTGGTCTAAAGCGCTCTCCATCACAGATCACTGCCATCTCACCTATGTCTGCTTGGATTCCAGTCTCGGGCTCAGCCAATGTGGCTATGTGGGAAAACTTGCCGGTAGCTTCTCGTGTGTTGGTGGTTCTTTCCGGGGTTTTCTCTGGTTCTTCCTCCACCACTAATACTGGCCGCCATGTATATCCTATCTTGTGCTGAAAAATGACGTTAAACCCTATAACAACAAATAAGCCTGCCAGAAGGTTAAAATTATCTTCAGGAAAGTACTGCATTTTTTTGCTCAAAAACTACCAAGCCAGTTTTAGTCAGACATTAAAATAGGATATTCATATGGACATTTTCTATTCCAATTTTGTGGCTTGACTGCAGTTTATGCAGCATACAACAGCAGAACTATACTCTTCACATTTTAGGTCAAGCCAAGTGTTTCTCCATCATAATTAACATATTCAAGAGTTGAGCCCTAAAAGAACCCTATTATATCCAACATATTAGCTGAAAAAAATTGTATCTTCAGTTATTTAAAAAATGTCCAAGCTCAACCAAAAATTACAAGCCCCCAATAAAATAAATTGTTCATCTTTTAGCAAACCATTGTGTTGAAAATAAGCCATTAGCAGCCTCAGTTAATAAACCTAATTCCTGTGGTTTTTGATTTGTTCAACTGCTATTACCAAACTGTGAACCTCTTGCTTCCTCGTCGTATATGCTATTTATGACTAAAGATTTCAGCTTACCTGGGTTTACTTAGTCCCACTCTTACTATCCACGTTTTCGTATTTCTTTTTTACAGTTCACATCATCTATTTTCATTTAAGTTGAATGACCCTCCATATTGCTCATGTGCGGTTTAGAGGGTCAGGACTAAGTAACATGCTTTTGAGGCATATACTGTAGGTATTAAGAACAGGGAAGGATATGTGTAAACCTGTTTCTAATAACAGTAATCTTTCTTGGTCAGTCGTCCAGCTTCTAAGAAAGGTATGCACTTCATTTTAAGTTCTTTATTTTAGATTAATAATTTCACAAGGAAGGGATACAAAATGTGCTGTAACTGCATATGGAAAGGGAGACAATCACAATTACTGCCTTTTGCTCCTCTGATAGGACATTTTCTTCTTGGTCTCATGCTGGTCCTAGCATCTTACATCAATAGCAACAGTGTACTGAGTTCCAAGAATAGATACCTATGATCTCATGTTTTGTAATTCCATTGTGCACCTCAAGACACATGCTGTTTGTTAGAACATGCTGTAATGTCTCCAGCACAAACATTGCTAACATGTCTTCTTATCTGTTACTAATATATCTTGTCTCCTGTCCAATTTCTATACAAATTCTACAGACCACTTATTGAATTACTGTAGCATTTTGTCATGTCCATCAAACCACATGTGGTATTATTCATTAATAATTATGTACAAGGCCAAGGGCTTCATTCATACATTTTAATATGATTTTGTATTATATATGGTTCTCTGTTTAATACACACACAATCCATACCTACTTGCTGATCATATATATATCTCTTTGGTAAATTTCCATTTCTTTAACTTTTCACTCAGCTCAAGTAATGAGTGATACCTAGAATTTGGGAAATAGTTCCTTGAGCTTTTTCAGTGTTAATAAATTCATAATGTATGTTGTTGCTTGGTGCCAAGCTTCCCCCAATTGGCCAACTTGTATTGAAGTGTTGTGTATGACATTATTATATATCAATACAAATCCCACTTACATTGTGTGTTGCATACATTCTACATACCTGGTTAAGTTACTGTGTTTAGCTCCAGTATTTACACACTGTAGAAAATTAGATCACTGTCACCCATATTTTTCAATTCACAACTTACAACATGAGAAAGTTACTTGGACCTACATTTTTCATTATACTGGTTTAGATCAAGATTTTATGTTCAGTTCCTGGCCATAATAGGTCTTTTGCAACTGCATAATTTTATCATGTTATACCTGGAATCATGAAACATGGTGAGGGATGGATCTTGATGAGTACTGCACCCTTAGCATCAAATTATGTCACTGTGACCCATGTGAAGTGAAGATAAATAATGTTATGTCACTAAGCAATCACATGTTCATTTTTCAAATACCCTGTGGTCTTAGACAACAGCAAATCACTCGTGAGGATGAAGTTATATTCCAACGCTAGCATGTCTTCCTCACAGGGAAGTCATTAGTGTGGAAACCAACGGCAACAAATGCTTGCACAGGCAACTTAAAAAAAAAAACAATGCATACAGCCAAGATAACACTGAGCAAGTAAGGAAATACATAAATGAAGTTGTGACCGGAAATATACAATTTATGATTAAGGTTTTTGACGTAAACGTTCGAGTGTCTTAAAAACAATATAGCTATAATCATATTCAAATGGGATTCTGGACTTAAGCCAATTCGATTAGCAAAGTAATTACGATAACATACCTTTGATTTGTTGCTACTGAATGACAAGGAATGTTATCATTACTTGTGGATCAAAGAGTTTCATGTAATGGTTTCCAGGCATAATGAACGCCGCCAGCATTGGAACTATGCATGTATTTAGCAGCCAGCGTTTCCTGAACGACCATAATTTTTACTGCGCAAGAATAAGCACAAAGTCTAAATGTACAGTTATGCCAGATTTCCTGGAAAAGTAACTTAAAGTCTACTGAATTTTAGCGAAGAATGCAAGTCCCATACGTTATTTATGTCGACTTTGAGTACCTAAATGTCCCAGCAAATGTCAAAAACATCAGCAACAATGTTATTTCCTGGCCAACCAGACGACGACTCAAAATGTTTGGTTGTTCAACAAGTCCAATGTGGATTTTGTTATATTACTGTTTCTTGTGATGGTCAAAATAACACCTCTATGGTGAAAACAATGTTGATGTCTGCATTATATTTGTCAAATGAGATGTTATGCATATCAAACAATTACTCAAATTTAAGCCGACATTATTGTGACCAACAATATTATCGTGCTTAACACAGCAAAATCATGTTGGATTTGTGAACAACCACTTAAAAGTTAAAAAAAAAATCTTGCATGTGACCTCCATGCAATATAATTTACAACTATTAATTTATCCTAACAAAATAGACATTCCAGTCATGTTTCATAATGTATGTAGACATTATGGCCATTTGATCATGGAGTGAGTTACTACCTCATCTATCGCTCTGGTGGCCTAGTGGTTAGAGCGTCCGACTCGGATGCGGGAGGTCGTGGGTTCCATCCTGGGCCGAGTCATACCAAAGACTTACAAAAATGGTACTAACAGCTACCTCGCTTGGCGCTCAGCATTAAGAGGTTAGTGTTAGGACTGGTCGGCCTAGTGTCAGGATAATGTGACTGGGTGGGACATCATGTTACATGTCTGTGGCATGATGCCCCAGTGCTACACATCACTATAAACTGTCACACTGCAGACAGCGTAGCTATATGACTGAAAAATTGTTAAAGCTACGTTAATAATCCAAATCACACACACACACACTACCTCATCTAGCATAAGCGTGATACATAACAACATGGAGAATTATATTACTTGGACAGCTACAGTTTATGGATTCATTTTAGTTTATGGCACCTCGCTAGATAAACTTATTCAAATTCCTGCCTAGGATGATTCTGAAAAATAAACAAATATGCACCAATTTTGGAAAAGCATCAGTATGAAGAATAAACCATGATAAACCCAAGATCCTATGGAGAGGTAACCTATGGGCAGCTGTCACCGCCAAAATTACCTTAATCAAATGATGTAGAATGAAATCAAATGATTTAAGATCTAATTAAAGACAAGGTCCAAGCACTAGGAAGGCAATACGGACCTAGAACAAAAATAAATAATACTAAAAAGTTCTTGAATCAGTAAAAAGGACGTTACAGATTTCGAATTTGACAGCGATAGATGTGATGGAAAGGGTACAGGTCGCAAAGAAGTATATATATGTTGTCTTTTAAAAACTGTAGATTTTTAAAGTGATCAGTTAGAAACTATATACCAAAAAAATTGTACATTTTATATGGAAACGTAAATTTCATTATCTAGTGAGAGAGTACCTGTAGACAAATAAAAAAGAGAGGGAAAAATATTTCCAGCTTTAAAAATAAAAACAGCAAATATTCTAAATCTTGGAAGAAACTTAAATCATAAACCTAACTATGCGTGGCAAGCTTTATATATATATATATATATATATATATATATATATATATATATATATATATATATATATATATATATATATATATATATATATATATAAAGAATACAAGGGATCACGTATGTCAGGGATTGATTAGATAAATTCAATAAACTGACAATGAACAGTGCGAAACTAGTAACTAACCTGAGCTTTTTCGATTCCTTAATGAGTCTTTTTCAAAGGCAAATACAAAAATAGAGAAGACAAACAAATAAAACAGAAAAACGGTTATGTTTGCGAAACTTTACGTGGCTGTTTCTACAGGAATTAAACCTTTTAACTTTATTATATTTCAACTAGTTTATTTTAGCTTCTTGCTGATACTGGAAAATATTTGTATTGACCTAAAAATTGATGAGCAAAAACGACATCTGTTATTTTATGTAAATTTATGTTACCGCAAATTATATCCCGGATATTTAATTGTTATAGTAGTCATAGGCTTTTAAGCAAATTTAGAGAATTATTTAACAGAAAATGTGTCGGCTGCAAAAGATAATTTTATTTGTGCGTGGTTGTCTTTTTCTAGTCTTTTTGGTTTAGTTAGCTTGGTTTCAATGTTCTTAGGCGGCGTATCCAGTAAGATTTCTTTTCTTTTCTGGTTTGGGAACTCCAGTTGGGGTTGTGAGAAATTGTAATAAGTGTTTGGGCTACGTATTAGACAAATTATTATCGAAGTTTCAAACACCCCGTTTCCTATGCGTACGTACATTATCAATAGACTCCACCCCACCCCCCATACGCCAGCGTATGCATTTGGATTAACCTTACCCCCATGCATACGTACTAAAAACGGACGGCCCTTTACCGGGAAGCATCTATACTTTTCCACGAGAATACAAAAAATGCCTGAAGGGTGTCTGCTGTGACTCGTAATTACGAATTGATAAATGTAGTCCGAGTTTCCTCTGACCCTTGCCACCCTATTTTTGATATTTGGACATTTATGTTGGGGCGCAGAGTCAGAGTCCATTCCCTATCGAAAAGTTGGAATTCGCCGACACCATGGGGTAGCCGCTTGCTAGCGAACTTGAACGACCTTTCATCAAAATATACCTGCATGAAATCGGTAGGATATACAAAACAATATTTTAAACATTAAAACTATAATTGACTACATAAATGAAACGGGTACGAAGGATGCTATGGTACTCTTCGACCAGGAGAAAGCGTCCGACCGATTAGAACAAAACTATATACAGAATGAATTTTTTTTAAAATTTGGTTTCGGACCCAACTTCCGGAAATGGACCGAAATCCTATACACTGGTATAACTTCATGTGTACAGGTAAACGGGAAATGCACGAAAGAATTTGAAATACAACGATCAGTGAGACAAGGATGTCCACTATCAATGCTAGTATACGTAATGGCAATAGAAATCCTAAGTCACAAGATAAGAAACAACCCAGAAATACAAGGCATACAAATACCAAACCTAAAAAAAGAATTAAAAATGCTCCAACATGCAGATGATTGCACCAGCTTTATAAGAGAGGGGAAATGCTATAAGCATCTAGTAGAAGAATTTGAAAAATTTGATAAACGTCGGGTTCCAGAATAAACCACGACAAGACCGAACTCTTAAAAATAGGTAACTGGAGGGGCAACCACCCTGGATTACCCCCCCCACACACACACACACACACACGCACACACACGCCTATTGAGAGACACTGTAAAGGTTCTAGGGGTTTACTTTGGTAAAAAAAAAAGAAGCTGTAGAAAACTATCAACATATTATCAACAAAATAAGAGAAAATTTTAAAAATCTAGCTCATGGCGCCATTATGTATCATGGAGTGGGCGCAAGTGGCCAAGACTTATTTATACTCAAATATTAACTATATAATTAAATCCATAGATATGGATAATGCAATTTTAAACAAAATAGACATAGAAAAAATAGATTATATATGGAATCATAAAATGCATTATGTAAAAAAGAGACATTATATAGGGCCAAAAGTAGAGGGGGCTTGGGGTTGCCGAGTCCCCTACTACTAAAATTAACTAACATAATCAATAGATTAAAAATATTACAATCAGACCCGGCTACAGCGTGGGAAGCACTGTACATCTACTGGTTTGGCTTCACCTTGAGAAACCGACCAGAGATATACAAAAATAATAAATTAATAACAAAAATTCGAAGTACCACGCAAATTTAAACATATAAGAGAACTAATTTAAAATATAGGGACAAAACAGATTTATAGAAATAAGTATAGTTCACGCTTGGATTAGGGAGGAGGTAACCAAAAATATAAAACGTAGAGTAGAGCATGACAACTGGGGGGGGGGGGTAAATTATTGGGGAAAAATAAGATCTGTCAAAACACAAAGTATAATTATTAAATACCTGCACAACGCCTGGCTAACAGGCGAAGAAGCAATCAAACGTCGTATGATCAGGATAATGCTGAAATGCCCTTTATGTAAAACAGCAAACTTCACCAAACTACATACGATTGCCCAATGTGATAAAACTAAACATAATAGGATAATGTTAATAATGGAAATTTGCAAAAAATATAAGCATAAAAAAATAACATTTTATTCATAGATGTAGACTACAAAAACAAAATCATTCTAAAAATTATAGACTATATAAGAACTACGATGATATCCTGTGGACAGGTGATAAAGATTTTTAAATAAGATACGTGGTACAAATAATAATATTAACTACAATACGAACTCAATACGTCTTACGACGAACAGATACTTACGTCAGGCTGATATAACACAATTTATGTTGGAATTGGGGGAGGGAGGAATGTGTATTACAGACCGAAAGGTCGAGTAGCGCAATTGCAAGTCGATGCCATACCCATACCCCCACCTCTCACCCCACAACAGCAATATTTCAAAGAAAATTTCAAATTTATATTTCAAATATTTCAACCAAAAAACAAAAACATATAAAAGAGGAAGAAAGGAAAGAAGAAAAAATTTAATTTTCTTTTCCTCTGAAAGAAACTTCTAAAGACAAATATAGTAAGGGATACAGGGAAACTATATGGGGGAAGTAAAGGGCGATGACGTCATGGGGCTAAGTCACATGGCGCTACGCGAAGTGCACAGGCACATGAAAGAGTCTTTGAAAACACCCCAAGTAGAACATAAACAGACAAAACAGAGACACAAATACATACTGGATAACATTTAGTTTATAACCCTACTAACTTCTTCTATATCTTAAAAATCATACAGCTCCCGCACTGTATGGTTGACCACTACACAATAATGTGGTCTCATAAACAATTTTGGATCTTTCAATAAAGAATAATCAGATAAACTAAATAAAGGAGGCCTAACTCGACCCAGGAGAAACACATAGAGAATAAAGAAGTGTGGACCTGGGATCGAGCGTAACTTACCTATCATCTTTAAAAAAAATATTACGAGGAACGACACATATTATCACTCGAATAATACAATAGGACTTTTTTAAACAAAATCTAAATAGTACATCGTTCCATCGTCAAAATTCGAAAACCATAAAACAAATTAAAAGATAAAATATCATATCATAACGAATCTTAAATCCAAATTAGGAAGAAATACAACTGGGAAAGATATTTGATCTATACTTGCTGTCTCAAACATACAGAAAATATAGCATACACACAATATAGCACCACTACATATAACAAACACTGAGACCTAGGCGACCTCTAGCAAAGGTCACAAAGATTTCAAGGGAAGGAACTTCGAGCAAGGTGAGAGAAACCAGGCTCGAACGAACAACCCTTTAGATAACACTAAGGAAACATAAATACCCCATCAAAAATTCTAAAAACTAATTTTTTTATATAAAATTTTGTTTTAAATAAAACATACAAAACATCTGAGGAGGAAACACACAAACATAAAATACTTTTTTTTAAAGGGGGAGGGGGCATCTGTCTGGTGCCCCCCCCCCCCAAAAAAAAGAAATCGGTAGGAATATGATTTATTTTCTCAGAAATTGCGATCATTGCATTCGTTATGACTTTAATCCGCTGACAGACGAGACGAAAGTACATCGTTGCTGAAATTTGACCTGGATCTGGCAATTTGCATTCCTAGTCACGTGACTACACAACTCTCGCAACATACATGTCAATGACATCTGACTAAGCTAGTAAGCGGATACCCTATGCCGAACGTGGGCGAATTCCAACTTTTCGATATGGAATGGACCCACACCCTATTATAAATGCCCAAATATCAACAATGGGGTCACAAGGGTCAGAGGACACTATGATAAATGATGTCGTTAGACGTAACTGCTAGACATATTGGATTCAGTAAAGCATACCAAAAGGTGCAAGATGGGTTTTACTTGGTTCAAACAGATTTTAAGGTCAAATAATGTGTAGACTGTGCCAACACGAAAAACCCCAAGGGCCGGAAGCTCGTACTATTACTCCCAATACCTTTTGACCGTGTCGCCGTGGAGGTTAAGGACGGGTGATCCGGGCCACATATATTGTTGTTTTTACATGCTATCTGACGAAGCATACATAACCATTTGCCCTGAAGAGTAATGATGCAAGAACATCCGCAGGACATTTCGTTGAACATATGCGTGTTGCCATCACATAGTAGTTATTATATAGTACATGTATGACAGGTATATTGTACGCAACAATACAATCCCATGTGGTCGCCATAGGGTCTGCCGGTGCGTTCTATAAGACCGTGTGAAGAAAATAATTGCTTGTTGACTACTGATTGACATATTTGCATTAGTAAATAGCAAACAGGTGTTTACCACAGCTTATCACCTTGAAACATTTGGCCTCCTTGAACGATTTAATGACACATTGACCAATCTGCGGTCAATGTTCATGTCAGACCACAATTGAGACCGGGAAAAGTTTATTCTGAATGTCTTGTTTTCGTTTAAATTAGCAATGAGGAGTCAACGGACCAAACATCTTTTATCACGACAATCGTCTGCCTATCGAGGCGACATTGTTGGAGTCGACAGACATGTTCAGAGATAAATGATTACAGGACAGTTGTTCTATCAAAATCCGAAGAAACATTCATGCGAGTCAAACAAAATATCGAATTAGTTCAACAAAAATAGAAACTTTTGAAGGACCAAAATTCCAAAGGTCCGATATTTAAATTAAGCGATACATATTGGGTAAATTTACCAGGCAGATAGGCCCCTCTACAAAATAATTACGACCGTGGAGTGCCCAATATAAAATAATTGCCAAAATATCACCAGTGAACCCTGAGAATGAGAGTCGAGACAATAATCAAACTTAATAAATTGCACACGCAAATCGAATTAAAAAAAAAGCATGAATAAACCAGGATGCCTTCCCACCATTTCATGCATCGTTTCAGAGACACCTAGTGAAGAAGAAAAATAAAATATCACCGTGATAGTGATACTGAGATTGAAGATAACCACGAAGAACCAAAAGATCCAAAAATTGTGGAAGTACTTGATACTTTATATTCGAATGTCAATGGTGAGATAGTCAGAAAAACGGTATTCTGTCCGGTATAAAAAAATTTTTGGGAAAAGGACACATCCTGAGTAGACCCAGAGAAGGTCCCGTCTCAACTTGTCCAGACCTTTGAGGAGAATGAAATCGCCACATGCGTAGTGCTAACATAAAGAAAAAGGGGTTTCAGAGGAGATAACCTATTGACACATGAAATTAAGTCAGAGTTACCTGAGCACACGATTTCATATGGATATATAATTTTTGGGTTATGTCATCTTTTTTAACAATTACGTTTTAGTACTTATTTAATATTGCTTATTATTAGAGCGTCAACTTGTGGTGTGGCCTTTGGTTTGGTTATCGTTATCTAGGAGATAATCGACCACGAAGGGGTAAATAAGAAAATAAAATATTAAATTAATGCATGGAATAAAATAGATCTGAGCAGAGATACAGAATTGAACAACACGAGGCCCAGATAAAAAATATAACAATGTAATTAATTACACAGGCAAAAAGAAATTGAACATGACATTTGAATTATAACTTTTCATCGAAATAAAATTACCAAATTTATCAGAAATGCAATTAGCCGTTCTGCCATACCGATAAAACAAATTTCATAACTGAATCGAGTGAACGATCAAACTCATTTCGCTTCGCAAGCACGCATAACCTGGTTGTTTCCGGTCGTCTTAAAGTCAACGTTGGTGACTGGTCAGAGCCGTATTCCTTTTCCTCTTCTCTCAGTCTCTCCAGCCTCTTCCGATTCATCAATCATAACATGGCTGTCTGCTGTCTTATCCCCTTCCGCAGAAAAAATTGGACTGACCAATTTCCCGAGGGAAATTACTTAAAACATTGAGTTTCATCTGGAAACCCCCCCCCACATTTAGCTTAACCAGTCAGGATTAACTTTATCTAGCCAAAAACAATTTAACACGATCATCGAAGCTAGAATATTCTCTCTATTCCGCCTTTATCAGTATCTATTTCTGAAGAAAATATTTTTTTTAAAATATTTATAACAGTTGTTTCAAATGACACAAAATTGTCTTTCTTTGTCGTTTCCCGCTACTTAAGCCCAAGTTAACATATTTGTATGATATTATCCAAACGGATTCTAATTAAAAATCAATCATGCCACCATGATGAACTGCGTTTATCAAGGAACCCTGTCACAATACGCGTTTCGAACGAGTCGCCGTTTCTGATATCGAACACTAAAAATCAAAACGATGCATTAGCTGCAGGGTGATTGTTCTTTGTATTGACTTGCAAGTGGAGATCGGAATTGAAAAGTCTGGATAATATCCTTACAGCATGTATTTGTACTTACAATGTTGATTTTAAAAAATATGAGCATTCCGAATAACCTATTCCCCAATACGTTATTAGTATTTAAAAAATATTTTAAAAAATACACACTCAGCCAAGCAAATAAATTTTGTTCTCATAAATTGGTTTTACACTAAAAATTTGTTTTAGAATGTATTTTATCTTATTTCGCGCTAAACCAGTTTAAGCAAGTTCTTTTTCATTTTTGATAATATATTTCAAATCATATGTAGAGGTGTATACGGTGTAGCTATCAAAGCATGTTTAGAAGTATGTTGTTTAAATAAATTTTAACAACAATCAGTGGAAAAACAAGCACTCTCCTTGCAGATTCAGAAGACTGCATCCCGTCGCCACATTTTCAGTCGAACTTAAATTTCAAATAAAATTTTCCTACGTCCCATTATACTAATACCAATGTACAAATTGTAGTCCGTAGGGAAATCTACTAATATCTGACTAACTGGCAATTGTTAATTTTAAACCATGAAAATGTCTACATAAACTCACTTTCAGAATCCTGGATTTAAGTCTGAAAATTATCTAAACAATTTTAATTTAGAATAAAATTATTTTATTGTTTTGGTGATTTAATTAAAATAGCATTATTCTTTAGTTTGGTATTTTAATTAATATAATAGTATGCTTCTGTAGTTTGGAATTTTAATTAAACTAACATTATTATATATTTTGGTATCTGAATTAAAGTAATATTATTATTTACTTTGGTCGTTTAATTAAAATAACATTATTCTATGACTTTGCTGCCTTATTTTAAATAGGATTATTCTGTAGTTTGGGTAGTTTGTTTTGAATAGTACTATTATATAATTTAGGGATTTTATTTCAAACTAACATTATTCTATAGTTGCGATATTTTATTTGTCTTGGATGTAATCACTTTTTTACGTACACAAATAAGGTATGTTCCTTTAAACTTCAACCTCTATGACATGCTTTTCAGAAAAAAATGCAAATGGAATTTCTTTTTTTTATAGGTAAACTATAGTGAAGTTCACACATTTCGGTTCGAAACACCATTGATTGCGAATGTGTATGTGGCGTGACGGGTTTGTTATGTCGTCACTGTGGTAAGTGTGTTATGGTTGGGGCGGGTTGCTCCCCATATTCTATTTAAATTATTGTAGAAGTCCCACCGAGGCTGGATTTTGGTTGGAAGTTAAATTAGTGAAAGATAGATATAAACTCTGAGCCCCCAGTCAGCAATGCCAACGGTTGAATGATTGAATATACAAAAAAGTGAAATTCAACTAATAACAATTTAATGACAATTCAATAGTCAAATGATTAGAATTTCCCAAGTACTCTCCTTCTGCTTGACCCTGTGATAGCCTATTGCATCATTTGATTTGTAGTGTGAGATAGCTTTCCACCTTTCCTTGTATTCTACTTATATGTGTATTCTTCTCTCCTATTCCTCCAATTTCTTCTCTTCCTCCCGACTTTCTCCAGATTCCTTCTCCACCTCGACTCCTCCTCCTTTTCCACCTCGACTCCTCCTCCTTTTCCACTTTCTCCTCCTCGACTCCTTTTCCTCCTCCTCCTCCTCGACTCTCTCGACCGACTAAACTTGTCGACTCCGACTGTTCTGCTAGTTTCACTTCCGTCTCCCCTCTTAGAGACTCGGGACTCAATCGAACCCGAAGTTCTGTGTCCCCTAAAAGCTTCCTGTGAAAACACAAGGACGGTACAATATTTTCCTTAGCCCTCTGATCTCACACTACACCCAGTCTATCATCAAATAACGGCTATTACATTTCTACGGTCACGCATTCATTCACATCGAAATACTCATACGTTCTTGTATGGTAAAAATAAAGCTGTAATAAAAGCACAGTATCAATTACCTCTAATACATACATCAATGAATTGCGTCACATCAGTACATATTCCTAATCTCATTACTAAACAATATCACAGCAATCAGACACATTTTTTACATTACAACTCATGCAAAGTACACAAATATTCAAGTATCCATACATCCATATTAACTAATCTTACATTCTTCAACCATTTTCCAAATTCACAATTTAAGCATGTGTAAATTCTAACATGTCAATGAATAAATGCACTAGTTTACTACGAAGTAACCTAATAGCGAATTATAAAATTAATTCTGACCACAAGCTAACAATCTACATAATTCTCTACATAATACTCAAATTCATTTCTCAAATACGCATGTAAATTAAACACTGCAAAAACAATTCTACGTACTAAACGATCCTAGTAATTAAGTATACACACTACACATAGTTACAATTATAATGCCGTAATATTCTACAAAAATCGAACAAATAACTTACTGACCTTTACGAAGCTTTGTCTTTCCTTAGAATCTTATCCCTAAAGTTTACCGCCAAATTACGAGTGGCTCTCTCGGAGTAACTCTTATTGCTCTGCAATCTTCGCAGGCGAAACTAAAATTTCGCTTGCTAGTTAGAAGTTATAATTCGGATCGAAATTGTTATCACACATTCTGTTCAAATTCCGATTGGGTATCGCTTTGACCCGATCCAATCAAATTTAGCGGACAGTGTCCTTCTCGCTGTCTATCCACGTGGGGACGGATTTAGAACACGACCCGGTTGCTCGATCTAACGCCTGTGCCGATTCAAGATGCCGGATCTTCTCTCTGGTTACGGTAACCTTGCGTAAGAGATTAACTCTAGCCTGCGGCTATGTTCAAACATCAAACCATGGCTTGTAATAATACCTTTGTTTATACACCACTTACTAACTGGGGATGAGCAAACGTGACAGAGTATCTGGTTTGATTTAATTAAAAAAATTGTACATGAAAATATTTATAGCTAACCGAATGATTATTTTTTGTTTTTAATTGACATTTGTGCATCCTGATTTATGTTTATAATGTTATAATGAATCTCATTGCCAACTGTTTACTTAGAAATGTCGAGAGAAAATACAAAAAGAAGAAAACATTATGGGGTAAGTTTTAAATGTATAATGACTGCGAAGTCATTTTCGGGGGGGGGGGGTATGTCACGGTGTCTGAGACCCAAGTAATTATGAAGCTAATTGTTGTCCAGGTGCCCTTGTTAAAAACTAACTATGAAGCATGATTTGATATGAAAAGACAGGGTCGCTATGACTAGGATCAGTAGAGTTTTAATAGAGCAGGGTTTAAGGCCAGTTTGGAGGTAGAAGTGTATTGGTTCATCGTTAGACGCAACGCTACTTAATAGTAAATAAAAGAATAAGAAGAATATAGTTGTTGAGTTACTTATACCTCGGAGAATAACATATGTGAAATAAGGCCTTCTTGAAAACTGTATCACCGATGTCAACGAGGCACCGTCCGCGGACGTTTTCTATTCCCCGCTAAATATTCTTGTATTATTATATGCTCATTTTTCTCTGTTAACTTTACATCATCCGAATTGTTCTGTATTTTACGATATTGAACTCGCGCACACTTCATAGTACACTCATAAAGGAACTACTTTTTACTGTAAATAAACAATGGACGCAGACGCCAGGACTTTTGAATTGGAGATAATGAAGTAAATAACGTCTTTGAAAGTGAATCAGATAAACCTCCAGTACTTCAAGACTATATAGCAGTTCGCGGTCGAGTCAAATATGCACTCGACGCAAGATAAACTGCACGAGAAGAACTTCATATAGTATAGGTTTTGAACAAACATTTGCATCCACCGTTGATTAAACCTACAAAAGAAATTGCAGCTGCAACTACCGCGATTGAGACCTTTAGATAACCTATTAGTGTTAGCTACCCAAGTTTGCATGTATTGATCATTCAGTCGTAGTAATACTGATTTTGTTAATCACTGAACTGACACGAAACTTTGATTTCTCCATAAGTTGCTAAATCCGACATTCAATATAACTTTTACTCTGGTATTTATTTACTGTCGTAGGAATTATCACAAAATGTTTGAATAAGAGAAAATACGTGTGATAAAACATTTGTTTCGTTATGACCACTACCTAATCTAGCCCAATAGTTTAATCATGCGACTTTTAATGTTAATAATTAACGGGGGAACCGAACAAATCACCGTATATCGTATATGAAGGGATACATTTTTTGCGTTCAATATACTTCAAAGGAAAGAAAGACGAGTTATTTCAGTTGTATCAGATCTTTTAAAAATTCCCTAATTTCACAAGCACGTGTTAAAATCAGTACAGTGGTCTGATCAGCTGACAACCAATAGACAAATCTAAATTGTGCATATGCTATGTAAGCAATCGCACACCTTTATTAGTTATATATATACTTGATTTTTCAGCCCTTTGGTGAACTTTCCATTCTTGTACAATATAATGCCCAATTATTTACATTCATCTACAACAGGGGTGGCCGCACGAGGCCCGCCAAGGGTTTTCATGCGGCCTGCCAAGGGTTTTCATGCACACTAGGAACAAATCATTCGCACTGACTCTGTTTATAATACTCTTTTTATCAAAATAAATGTGCTTCTTTTGAAGTTTAAGTTTAGGTTTTCAAATATTAACAACATATTAACAACTGAAAATTAATTAGAAGTTATTTAGAAAAACCTTTTGTTTTTGATATTTCAAATATTAATTACTTTACTTAATGAACTATGCGGCCCGCGACAAGGTGTGAATTTGTGTATGCGGCACTTGCACTGGAAAGTTTGCCCACCTCTGATCTACAGCATCGATATATTTACATTTATCTTAAATTTGCATGTGTCATCTGTTTTCGAACCCAATACAGAATTGCCTGTGACAAGTAGAGTGTCATCAACTTATTAAAGGAACATAACATTTAGCATATTTACAAGGTCAGTTTGTTTGAAGGGTACAAAGCAATCTATACATCCATTAAGCTGTAAAAAGATTCGAGGTAATTTATGAATAAGGAGAGAAATATTATTATCATTATAAATACTCAGTTTAGCACCTAAAAGACTATCACCTTGATGACTACCGAATACAATTTTTCCAAACATTATCGAAGACATTTTTTTAAATTAAGAAAAGAACAGAATGGTTATTTTTTTAATGCCTAATAAATTCAGCAAGGTTGTAAATAAAGATAGTGTTTGTTGCGGATTAGACATTTCTGAATCTAACTTGTTATCATCAAGGAATTTAGACAGTCATAAATTCAAAATAGTTGTAATAGCATTACTAAAACAGCTAACTAAATTAATGGGTCGGTAATTGGACATATAGGTTTTGTAGCTTTTATTTCTATAAATCAACACAGTAACATTTTAGTCTAACCATCGTGTAAATATTATATTAAAAGGTTTTACATACAGATTTTACCTTTGAGCAATCTAGCTTTTATGTATTCATATACAACATTGTCAATTGAGCAATTAACAACTTTTAATGTTTCTGGATTTGTAATCAAATCTTTCAGGCAATAGATATTGGCATCATCGTCTGCTTGAACCGTTTCTGGGATTACTTGGTCGTCAATATCTGTGCCCAAAGAGTTTATTTCTTTGACATATTCAAACTTTTTTGCAATTCCAGATTTTTTAGAGGTATTATCTTCCATACACGTTTTATTATACTCCAGTATCTCTTTGGATTGTAAAGTGCGTAGTTTCCTTTGCAATGATTTTTTTTTTAAATAACGAGAGTAATGGTCAGCGAGAGTTTTTTTTGTTTGCACTGTTTACTAGCCGTTAGCTTATTAGCTTTACTCTCTGCAGTTTTCTAATTTCGTGAACTTTCCTGTACAAATGGAAATGTATTTTCGATTTCATACACTCAGTGCCAAAGCATGACTTACAGGTCAGCTTTTTTCCTTCCTTGCATTCGATGAACTTTCACCTTTATGTCCTTTGTGAGAAAATGTCTGTTCAGCAGAACTAATAAAGCTCTGATATATGTCGTTGATAATTCTATTTACGCGTGTTGTATTATCTTAATTGATGCGTTCCTGCACTTCACAACTGATATTATTCAGATGTTGAACATTATATTAGTTTTACAAAAATTCAATAAATGTGTGCCATACATATTTCCATATATTCTCGTGAGTGTCGCCTCTATATAATTCACTGTATCACTGTCGAGACTGAATATTGCAGCAAAGTTTGTGTTAAGAAAATTATTACAATTATCTGATAAATTTGCAGTTCTGGCATTAAAGTCACCAACGAGAAAGGTATAACTAGAGCAATGAGAAAAAGGTAGCAGTTCTTTTTCTATTTCAGTAAATGCTTCGTTTGAGCTATATTCCAAAACTGCTGGTGGTATATGTGCAGATCCAACAATGACACGATCACTACCAGTTATTTCCAGTTTTAATCCAAAGGGTATATTTCGATTCTGATTCTACAACATTCACAAACTAAGAAAAAATCCTTAATAACAATTTTTATTCCCAGAACGTCGGAGACATCTGCGTATGTTTTTCTTTATTTTTGTTATCATCATCATCATCATCATCATCATTATTATTATTATTATTAAACCATTGTTAGTGATTTCATATGTGTTCTTAATCTTTGTATGAACAAATGAAACAATATAAAAAGAGTTAATAAATTCTGACAATTCATATGAGGTTTTGTCTTAAGCCACAAAAGCAAACAGCTTGGTTGAAAGGGTCGTAAAACTTCCTTGATACCGTTAACTGATTACTGGGTCAGTGTCTGGGTCAGTATTTATTAATATACTATCGCGATTGTCCGTATTCAGGTTAATGCTGGCCTTTTGCGGGCCAACTGTACGCTCAGTCGGTCACTTGGCTTGTGCATTGTTCATAATCCTGAAGGGGCCTCAGATAGAATACACTGGTCAACAGTGAAATCATTACTGACTTGAAAAGGCCCTAATCTGTAGTATTTTGGTGTGCCGAACACGAATATAACCGTGAAAAATTTGTATTGGCTCTCGTTTTGAAGATATTCATATACCTCATTTTCTATGTTTCACTGTGTAAATTTCTCCAGTAGGACTGCAGCAACATCCGGAATAATGATGTAACATTGCATAATACCATCATGCTCACATCATCCACAGTTGATTGCATCATTTTCTGATGCAATGCAATACTAATGCCATGCGGCTGCTGAAGTAAGTTGACGTCAGCAGTGTACTATACATGTGTAGGCCTATTATACTAATGCCAGGCGGCTGCTGAAGCTGACGTAAGCAGTGTACTATATAAAGCCCAATCAGATAGGTTCAGCATTTAAAATATTTTAGACGTTGTGCGAGACAGTTCAAGCTACTGTTACATAAAACTTATTATTTTATCCATTTACGTACAATAAAGAACAGTAATGCCTCGAAAGTGTGTTAATACCGCGGACAATTTTTGCTATATTTGTGGGGAAGTGACATTTGCCAACCAGAAGAAAAGTATCAATTCTCAAGTGAAGAAGGCATACCATCCTTACTTCGGATGCAAGGTTGGTGACCAAGACAAGCCTTGGGCTCCGCATATATGCTGTGCTACATGTACAACACAGCTTTCACAGTGGTTGAATTGCAAAAGGTCATCAATGCCGTTTGCAGTCCCAATGGTGTGGAGAGAGCCAAGCAACCACCTAAATGACTGTTACTTCTGCTTGGTTCCTCCTCTTTCCGGCGGAATAACGAAGCGAAAGAAGTCGAGAATAGTCTACCCAAACATTCCGTCTGCATTGAGACCAGTTCCACATGGTGAGGGACTTCCTATTCCAGAACCTCCAGCAGAATATTCTCTTGATTCATCTGACGAAGACAAAGGTGAGTCGACCTGTTCTTCTCCTGGTCCATCAGCATGCAGTGATCCAGATTTTCACTGTGGTGCATCATCAACCCCACACAGAATAACACAGGAAGAACTAAATGACCTGATTCGTGATTTGGACTTATCAAAGAACAAGGCAGAATTGCTAGGATCAAGACTCCAACAATGGAATCTTCTAGAAGAAGATGTCACAATTACTGCATATCGAAAGCGCCACCAGCAATTGGAGCCTTTCTTCAGAAAGGAAAGTAATCTGATATTCTGTTCCGATATTGAGGGCCTCATGAATGCTTTAAAAATCACTCATGACCCACAAGAATGGAGACTATTTGTGGACTCTTCGAAACTGAGTCTCAAGGCTGTGCTTTTGCACAATGGAAACATTCTTCCATCTATTCCAGTAGCGTATGCTGTCCACATGAAAGAGACATACGATAACTTAAGGCAGCTACTGAATTCCATTGAGTATAACAAGTACAGCTGGCACCTCTGTGGTGATTTGAAGGTAGTTGCCCTTTTAATGGGACTGCAGCAAGGATATACAAAATACATGTGTTTCTTATGCGAGTGGGATAGCCGAGCAAGGGAAATGCACTACATGAGGAAGGAATGGACTCGCAGGCAGAATGTAGCCATTGGAGAGAAGAATATCCAACACCCAGCTCTGGTTGAGGCTCAGAAAATCTTGCTACCACCCCTTCACATCAAACTAGGTTTGATGAAGAACTTCGTGAAAGCCATTGACCGGACTTTGCCAGCATTCCGATACCTGCATGAAAAATTCCCTCGACTCAGCGAAGCAAAGATTAAAGAGGGAGTTTTTGTGGGTCCTCAGATTCGAGAGCTTTTCAAAGATGACCGGTTCAACAACTTGCTGGAAGGTGACGCGAAACAAGCATGGAATGCTTTTCGCCTAGTTTCTACAAACTTCCTCGGAAATGTTAGGGCAGAAAACTATAAGGAACTAGTAGAAGACATGTTGATGAAGTATAAGAAACTTGGCTGCAATATGTCTCTAAAGATTCACTTCCTTCATTCCCATTTGGATTTCTTTCCTAGCAACTGTGGTATTGTTAGTGATGAACACGGCGAACGTTTTCATCAAGATATCGCAACAATGGAACAAAGATACCAGGGAAAATGGTCCACTACAATGCTGGCTGACTACTGCTGGACACTCCTCAGAGATGCTCCCGAACAGCTGTACAAGAGACAGGCGAAGAAATCTAAGATGTAGTCAATGACTTGATTTTTTATAGGTAGGCTATTACAGTTGACCTTTTACTATTGGAATGCATTTCGTTATGTAAACATTAATTTCTTGCAGATTACAAAAAAACTAGAGCCAATTTTGCAATTTGACTGTCATATTCGTGTTCAGCACATAAAAATTGATAAGAATTGACTAATTTTATTTCAGTAACATGACTTTTGTAAAAATTTGTTGTCCAGTGATATTAGAGTGGCGTAGAAACAGAGTAGGTATTTGCATCAGCTGCCGATCGGGGTAGGAGTCGGGTGGGCTGACACAGAAAAGTAGGGTGTCTATTCACATATTTACGCGGCTTACTATCCATTCAATAGTTTGGCATTCATTAGCTTGGTATTGCTGTTTTAAGTGTGTCAGCGAGAAGTTTAACTTGCTTCGCTTTCATCAACGCTAGCAAAAACAGTTTTCGTCGTTATGCAACATCTTCTGGAAACTGTTCATTAATGACTTAAGTTTTGTTCGTCGTACAGTTTCTTAGTCATTGTAGCGAATTTTTTTTTTTTTTATAGCAACAATCAGTCATAATTTGGGTTGATTCCTTCGCTACATACCTATATATGCCCCATTTCCACGAATGGATCATATGTACTCGTTCGAATTCAGTGTTTGAGGAATATATTTGCAGCTCTTTTCTCAATAGATCTTTCAGCACCTCCTCACTCGTGCGATCCTCTTTACCAGTTTCAGCCAAATTGTCTCATGATTCTGACTTGCATATCACTGATTCTTTTTTCACTGAGTTTTAATGTAGTGAAGCTAGTGTTTGGTCTATACTATTCATGCGTTTGCTCATCGTTGTTTTTCTGTTGTCTGATCTTCTTGCTGGCTGCTTATAAACTGCTAAGATTTCTCTAAACTTTCATAGTGACTATTCCTACCACGAATTTCATTTTTCAGCTCCCAGAACTATACGTCTGTGTCACCTATTGTTATCAACTGTTGCGTAATATAGTTGAGTGTTTGTCTTGATGTTCTTTAGATGCAGATACACAGGTACAGCTTGTGCAGGTAGGGGTGGGTGTGCTAATATCCGTGTGGAAGCGGCGATGTTCAAATTGGCATTGCATGGTAGTTTTGATAAAATAAAATAAAATGAATGCTTGAATCAGTGAATGGAGCGACAACAGAGAAATTTGATATCCAAAGATCAGTAACGCAGTAATGCCCACGTAGATGATATAATGTAATAGCAATGTAAATCTTATGTCACCAAATATCAAGCAATCTAAACATTGCAGGAACAGGCATGCCAAATTTGAAATACGAACTAAAAATGCTCCAAGATACTGATGATTAAAGAAATTTTATAACTGATGCATATTCCTTTAAACATATACACAAATTTGAAAGTTTTGTGAAGGTCTCAGGCTCTAGAACTAACCATGATAAGACAGAAATCTTACAAATAATTTTTTTTTTTTTGGGGGGGGCACCAGACAGATGCCCCCCCCCCCAGCCAAAGAATAAAAGTATTTTTATGTTTCACTGAGTCCCCCAGATATGTTGCTTTGTTTTTCTTTAATTTAAACAGAATTTCGATCTTACAAATAAAGAACTGGAGGGGAACTCACCTGGAACTTTCCCTCATCCAACCCCGTCACATCACATTACAAAGACATTGGCGTTACTTTTGGGCACAAAGCAGATCTAGGAAACTATAAAAACACAGAGAAGAAAATAACAACAATTATAGACATCTGGGCGCTTACGCCGCTCAGCATAATGGAGAGTGCCAAAGTGTCAAAAACATATGCGTATAGCAATGTAAAATATATAATTAACTCAAATGATTTTGAAAACAGAAAACCTGGTGAGTTGGATAAGCCAATTATACACTATTTATGGAGCGGGAAACTGCATTATTTACCAAAAGAATACCTATACGGAACCAAAGAATGGGGAGGGATTAACATTCCAAATTTACTCTATACAAAAAACACAAATATATTAAACAGGATAAAAAAATTAATTGCGAACCCAGTATTTGCGTGGGAAGCTTTATGCATTTACTTGTTTGGTTTCACTCTGAGAAACAAACCGGACAATCATAGGAATAACAATTTAACAAAGCAATTAGAGGTACCTGGATGTACAGACAAAGAAAAGAACTTCTATCAAGATACAGAGACGATAAACAAGTATGGGAAATTGAGGAAAAAGAGACATACGATTGGGTCATAGAGGAAATAATCCAAAATATGTTAGTAATGGTAGAGCAAAATAACAGGAAGATCATCTAGGCGGAGGTGTGGGAAAGTGGGTAGGGGTAAAATCACTCAAAAGGCAAAGTATTCTGTTAAACTACATGCACACTGTGTGGCTTACGGGAGAATTCGCGCTAAATCGCCACACGATAAAAATAAAGATCCCAAACTGCTCGCAGTGCAGGAGAACAATCTTCACAAAAACGTGTAGTCATTCAGTGTGACGCTAATAAAACAGAAAGAGAAGGCTTAAAGAACCTAATTAACCACGAAGAAAGTTACCATGATATTAGCTTCTTGTATTTGGACCGCATTTCAGATAAGAATATAGTGAAACTAAGCCAGTAAATGTACAAAGCTTTTTATGCAAATACTTGGTTAGCATTTAATCTTTTTTTTAACCTGTTTAATATATTTGTGTTTTTTGTATAGAGTAAGTTTGGAATGTTAATCCCTCCCCGTTCTTTGGTTCTGTATAGGTATTCTTTTGGTAAATAATGGAGTTTTTCGCTCCATAAATAGCGTATAATTGGCTTATCCAAATGATCAAGTTTTCTGTTTTCAAAATCAATTGATTTCAGTATATAGTTTACATTGCTATACACATATGTTTTTGCCACTTGGGCACTCTCCATTATGCTGAGCGGCGTAAGCACCCAGATGTCTAAGCTCTCTTTTATTTTCTTCCCCGTGTATTTTTTTTTTTTGTTATATATTTTCCTAGATCTTTGTAATGTGATGTGACAGGGTGGGTTGGGGATAAGTCCCAGTTCCCTATTAGTAAAATGTCTGTCTTATCATGGTTAGTTTAGAACCTGAGACCTTCCCAAAACTTTCAAATTCTTTGTGTTAGTGTTTAAAGGAATTTGCATCAGTTATACAATTTGTACAATCAAGTTGCTTATAAACTGCTGCGATTTTTCAAAGCTTTCATAGTGACTTCTCGTACCCCGAATTTCCTTTTGCAACCCCATAAACTGTACGTCTGTGTCACCTATTGTTATCAACTGTTGCATAACATAGTTGAATGTTTTGTTCAGAGGGCATAAAAGCATGTGGAGATTTTCCTTTGGATGCAGATGCGCAGGTACAGCTTGTGCAGGTAGGGGTGATTGTGCCAGTAACCAAAATCCGGGTGGAGGCGGCGACGTTAAAATTGGCATTGCATGGTAGTTTTGATACAAAGGAGTCATTAGATGAAAGAGGTTGTGGAGAAGCCAAAGAACCAAGATTTTACAATTTGCTGCACCTTAGTCGGGCTTGATGTTGAATTGGTAGAAGACATTATTTTCCTGTTTTGGTTACGCTAGGGTACACATTTATCGCCAGGTGAGTTTTTCCATTTCTTGCGTTAATTTTTCAAGATTTTATTTTTACGTTACGCAGCATGCATGGTCATACATATTAAAAAATCAAATACAAATAATTGAGAATGAAACATCATAAATCTAGGGTTACCATATATTTTTTTTAAAGGAGAGGAAATGACACGCTGGAGAGTGTGGGTGTAAAATATCATAATGCAGGTTTATTGACCGAAAGGAGGACATGTCCGAGAAAATTAGAACGTATGGCAACCGTAATACAAGATGCATTTTCTTCTTACCCAGCAGAGATCTTGAGAAATACAACCTTTAACATAGTTTAAAACAGGCAGAGGTGTACTGAACAAGCGAGCTTGCCTACAATGCGCCATAGCATCGAGGCACGTCAAAGCTTTATATGTGGGGCCCATCGCAAGCTCCCAGCTATTTTAGCTGGTAATCGTTGAGGTGTCCCCCACCCCCCATGTTGCCGAAATTTATAAACGCTTTATATGTTCGTTTCACCCACCATGTCTGTGGTGTTATTCTTTTGGTAAAAAATCAGGAAGAATTTTTATTCCAAAATTAATTTAAATATTATTTGGGAATTTGGGGTTGATCTTTCTTTTTGGTAATGGTCGAGGCACCCAGTCTGGTCCCTCAACGTTCCCATTTTTTATATATTGGGTTCTGTACTTCCAACCAGAGACAGATGTATAAGGTTGGTTTCCTTCCCCCGTGGTCTTGCCAAAGATCTCCTACTGTACTGTTTTTGCTATGTGTATATTGATATTTTGTTTGTTTGCTTATGTTTTCGTTTAAGGACGACGTAGAGGGCAAATTTTACCCTTGTTAGTTGTCTAGTAATTTATGTTGTTCTTTTTTAAAAAAAATATATATATATATTTGTCCTCTACTCTTTGCATATTCCCTCTTCCCTTCTCATTTTTCCTGTAATTTCCTTTCACTGCATGTGCTTAAAGGAATTTTCATCAGTTATACAATTTTGTACAATCATCAGTATGTTGGATTATTTTTAGTTCGTATTTCAAATTTGGTATGTGTATTCCTACAATGTTTGGATTTCTGGTTATCTTGTGACGTAAGATTTGTATTGCTATTACATATAATAGCATCGACAAGGGGCATCTCTGCCTTACCTACCCTTGTATACCAAATTTCTGTTGTCACTCCATTCACTGTACTTTTGAAAATATTTTATTATAAAGGATTTTGGTCCATTTGCTGTTTCCGAAAGTTATGTTCTAATCTATCAAAAAGTGTTTATTCTGGTCAAAAAGTACCATAGCACCTTTTTGGTCAGATATAGTTAAAACACCAATCGTGGTCTGTATATTCAAAATGTATTTTAGAATATCCCTCCCTTTCCCCCATCAACTCTGGTTACTATTAATTATCGTTGGCATGCAGCATTTTATCCTGTTGGATAGTATCCGACTGAGAATGTTATAGTCTACATTTAGTAATGAGAAAGGTCTCCATTTTTTTTTTAAATCGTCCCTATCTCCCTTCCCTCTTTATAATATGGCTATTAAACCTTCCTTCATTGATAATGTCATTGCCCCCCCCCCCTCCACAAAGATGTTATTATATAGAGATTCCATGATGGGTATTATTTTCTTCTTGAAAATTTTGATAGAATTCCACGGTCAGTCCGTCTGTCCCTGGCGATTTTTCTTTCGTCGAGGAGGTTTTTTTTTTACAATTTTTTTATTTCCACGCTCTTACTAAACCTTCCTAATTATTCTCTGTTCTCTTCTAAAATATTATCACATTCTACCTCTTTTATGTAGAAGTTTATCTCTTCTATGTCAATATTTTGTGAGGTATACAGCTCCTCGCTGTATTTTCTAATTCATTCCAAAACCTCTTTCATAGAGCTAATATTTAAGTCACTTATATTTCCTATTAACCGACTTATGACGTAAAACTTGTCCAACCTACTTGCTTGATTTAAGCCGTATTAATAGATATATTCTTTCCTTAATAAATTTAATTTCCTATATGTCTTGTGGCTCCATTTTTTTAAATTAAAGAATTCATTTGTTTCTTCCTGAAGCAGTAAATCATTTGATGTTAGTTCCATTTTCCTGTCAATTTCATCCCCCACCCAGGTATAGTCACACAAACACCCATCACAAAATTTTCCATTTTAAATCCTGTATGTATGTTGCCAATTCTTCAACAAAAACTACTTTCTTTGCCCTGTGTTGGTCAGGAGAATAGACATATAGAATGTGCCAATTATTGATTTTTATGTGGAGCATTCTTCTTTTAAAAGCTCATTTTATTTTAAATTGGTCACGTGATATATTTTCCCCCGGCTTTAATGGTTATGGCTACCCTGCTTTACTTTCCCCATGATAATTACTCACTATTACTATCGCGTTCCTTTTTTCTTCTGTTGTAGCTTTTATTTCATTGGGCATGTTGTGCGTTTCCTATAACCGTATAATATCAAGATCATTCGTTTCTTTCATTAGGCGCTCTATTTTGTCATCATTTATCCCATTTATATTTACGCTTTGCGTAGCTCAATAAATTTGAAAACCGATATTTAGTTCAGGCATTCGACTGTGTATGCTTATCAAAAGTTTGACTTTATATCATACTTTTAAGGAATGCCAAATCATTTTCCTACGCTACTGCTCGACATGGCCGTGATCGCGCCCGCTTAATATGCAAGTGATATCCCGCTGAATGGAATACTGTCCTCTCTTTGTTTGAAAGAAAATGATGTCCTGTATTTATTTATAACCTATTTTCAGTTGGCAGTGAGAAGGAGTATTCCATTCAGCGCGTTGTTCTTGCATATTAAGCGTGCGCGATCAGGGCCATGTCGAACGGTATTTTGGGGAAAATGAACAAGGAGACAAGTGTCCTCCCTTGTAGTTATTATATAGTACATGTATGACAGATAAATTGTAAGCAACGATACGAGCCCCTGTGATTAGAGTCAGATCTCCACTGTCCCACGTATAGATCTGACAGCGACCGCTTAGGAGTAGTGTTCCGGTGATCTTAAAATTAGCCACCGGAAATGCAGTGAATCAAATTATTTTTCAGTCATATTTTATTAGTCTCCCAAACGCGAATACATAATGCCTCATCTGATAGGCTGATACAATTAGCGATTATCGTAATGACTTAGGTAACCAGAACATGACCTTTAAGCTCTCGCTGTCAGATCTTCACGCAGGGCAGTGGATATCTAATTTTAATCAGACTGCATTTTGCAATTATAGATCAAGGTGGACATTTATTGGATATTCCTGGGAAAATTAGAGCGATATATACGTGATCGTGTCGACATGCTCAAAGAATTGCGTGTTAACACATTCAAGCTTCGTGATAATACCGTTTGCAATCACTTAAACGCGTCAAAGAATAATTTATATAGTCATATAATGTTGAAATACTTGTCGCGGTTGAATAGCAGAAGTACGACTACCAAGTTGAACTAGCTCACGACTGAAATTTTTAACTGTGACTACAGACAAATTCATGACGGTATTGTCCGAAATAGATAACTGTAAAAATCTTCGTGAATAAATACGTGTAAAGGTAACTGCAGATATTAAACGAATACAACTATTAAACAATCGGGGTGGGAGTGTTCCTGTGCACGAGCTAAATAATGATATATATATTTTTTTAATAAACACGTACTTCTGAAGGATTTATCATTATGGACTTCTGATGTTATAAAATTTAGCTAAAACATGGACGTGTTAAAATTATGCAAATTATCGTCACATCATTCAACATCTCGTTTAGGAATATAATCTTGTTTCGCTATTGCATCTGTGGTTGTTACCCACTTATCAGCACGTAAAGTCTCAAATATAACATTGTCGTAACAGGTTAGAACATTCATTATTACTGCGTCATTGTTTAGTTTTCACCGATACCACGACGCGTTCGTTTTCACCGATACCACGACGAGTTCGTTTTCACCGATACCACGACGAGTTCGTTCAAGAAGAACTGCAACCTTACTAAGTTTCTTCAATCATTTAATTTTGTCGAAGAATTACTCCAATATAAACTGAACTTTTCTTAATTTATATTCTGCCGAAAGTGTACATTTTCCTTCTGGGCCTCGTTTATAATATTGTCAAACTTTTGTGTTATAATTTCACTTGGAAATTCCAACTCACCCATGCATTTTATTTCCAATAGCACCAGCTCATGGATAACCTTCTGTCGTTGTTGTCCATGTTGATTATTTACCATATGTGATCCAATTCGTTCCCTAATTTGATTATCATATTTATGTCCATTCATTTCGTTATACCTGTTTGGTTGTTGATATTTTTCCTGTGCAGTTACCTGTAGCTTAGCCTCTGGTTGAACCTGCGGTTGAACTTGGCTGAACCTGCGGAATTGTTTGCTATAGTCTTGTTGATGTTTCTTTATGGACCTAAATTCTTCTTTTACCATTTCTTTGGTTGTGTATTTTTAATGCAACATCATGGTTATAATGTCAGCACATATTTTGAAAGAAATATCCTCATAAACTTTATAAAGTCTAAACGTTTCTGTCCCGTATCGTTTACGTGTCATATTTATAATTTTCAGCTCAACGCAGTGCAATGCACGGATTTCCTTATTTGCTGCTATTTTTCTTAGTTGTCATCGTTGTCATTTTGTGCACAAAAGATTTTATTATTAATTTTTGTTATTTCATCATAGAAAGAAAATAACCCTTACATTACCCCCGATCAACCACCAGCATAGTTACATTCTTCCATTCATTGTAGAAACAGTTATATGCACCCTTTTATATCTATAAATATTTTATTATATTTGGTTAGAATTGTTTCACCGCCAGATCTTAGCGCGGTCATCCCAGGTCTGGAGGGTAAATTTTAAAGGATTTAAAACAAAAAATCTGCCCAGATATAAACTGCCATTTTCAGCCTAAATCCCCAACAAAAAAAAGTTTGTAAATTAACCCCCCCCCCCCAACTCTAAATTACATACTGATTATGTATAATGATATAGGTCTAGTCTTCCACCTTTGTCACTTACGTCAGCAACCATAACATGTACCTGGTTGTAATGACTTACTTGCTCAACTGGCTATGCGAAAAATTTGGACAGTGTACTAGGGTCACAATACAGACATTACAGACCATAGGATTATCTGTTCTTGAATCTTTAGCACAAACTTTTTCAAATTGTTAGCAAATATAATCGTCAAAGAAGAAAACAAATTTTTAATTTTGCTTGATTTATTTGGTTTGAAACACAGTTTAATGTAATTTCGCTCGCGCTTCTCTTGGCACTTTAGTTTTAAAGCACGAGTATTGTTCTTTTATCTTATTGTGTAGGAGACCTCGTTGATATTGACTCAGCACATTTATTAGACTGGCCGCCATCCCCTTGACCAGGTAAGTTCTAATACGATTCGTTACCGCGCAGTATCGTGGTACATAGCTGTATGGGAAAAGGGTTGCCTATTTGATAGAAACAGTTTTCCTTTAATAAGTAAACTGGTGTAAGAACCAAATGTACAGGCTTCTTAACTCTCTCCTTAAGACGTATGGGGATTCAAATTTAGTAATAATCAAGTAAATTCTCTCTCTCTCTCTCTCTCTCTCTCTCTCTCTCTCTTTGTACCAAGAGATGCTGATGTCACCGACTCGGTATTTTTCAAGTGGTAGATGGTGTCATCTTCATCTAATACTTGCAATGTATAGTTTTAATATTTCTAAATAAAATGGAAGCACTATTGTATATGTGTTCAAAGAGATTTAACTCCAGCATTTATGGAATTACTGAAATTATCAAAGACGGTGAATGACATCACCTATGTTGCTTGAAAACATAGACCCACCCTTGCAAATATGACAACTGTGTTACTAAAGAAAATCACGCTTGATTCGAAACGCCAACTAGGCGACATTCTGTGGGACCCCTGGCGACAGTCAGGCTAGAAGTTATAAATTGCTAAATGAAATTATTAAGATTTTTACATTTTTTTTTATCCTTGATGCTTTTTGTTTTTAAAAGAGGTACGAGAGAGGGTAGTCATACAATATAAGACGCCTCTCGTGATATTTGTGTGTTTTAGGCGACATGGGGAGAGAGTGCAGCCGGGTGTCTCAAACGCGCACCCCCCCCCCCCGTATTCCTTCATATTCGTAACAAGACACACAAGAAAAGAAAAGAGGAAAAAAAGAGAAAAAAAAAGAACGCCAAGTGAAGCATCCACTACAAAAGCAGTAAGACCTAAGCATGCCTCAAGGGTCCCAATAAGACATTCGCTTGATTCTGGGAATAATTCTCATCTGAATGATGGACAACTAAATTTCGGGCTTCGGGGAATAATTTGTGAAGCTGTGACTGGAACCAAATTAAATAAAAATGAAAAATAAACATTTCACAACCCATAAACCTACTCACATTGGAGATTCTTCAAAATAACTGTTCGTTGTTGATACTGTTTGTGGTAGCCGATGACGATAAAGTTGCCCTACACGATTCTAGGCATGGACGTCTGCATATAAGTGCAAGGGTGTGTGTGGCACCTCCCACCATTTCACCTCTAAACATGTTTTGGCCTACATCAGTAAAACTTAATAGCTGACCACTACATGTCCCCCCCCCACACACACACACTTACGAAAATAATTTGAGGCTGATTCCAGGGGCGATCTTGATATTGTCACTGGCATGAGTGTTATCAGAGTAAGCGGCAGCGACTGCCTCACTTCACTTGTATTGCTGTTTACCACGCGTATCAATATATCGACTGATTTTTTAAACAGGCTTACTGCGTTATTTTATATCATTTTATTTGGATGACTTCGCCATGTTCAAATCTTGGCTCAACGAAAGTAATATCCATTCCCACCCCCGACACTGCAGGGCGGCCTTTTTGTGGATAAAGTTGACTATTTGACTACCTTCTTTCATTTTGTTAATGTAGTGATTTGCGCATAAGTGTTGCACATGTTCGTGTCTCTTTAATTCTTTTATTGTAACCTTGTATCATTTTATGTTAGCATAAGCAACTTGGTTTTTGTTTGTTTCATTTAAATATCGTTTATTTCGTTTTGACGTTTGTTTCATTCGTATTTTGTTTGTTTCTGTTGACATTTGTGTTCGAGTAATGTTTGCTTTTCATGTGATTGTTTAATTGTTTCATTCCATTGTATTAATTTCATTTGACATTTGTTTGCTTGCATGAGTTTTGCATCGTTGATTGCGTGTTAAGTTGTTTCATTTGGCTTGAGTCTGTCAACAACTTAACCTGCTTGACCTTGGTTTGCTTTGTTCTGCTATTTACATCAAACGGCGCATCTGTTTGGACTGTTCCTCATTTATTGTATGTGAATACAGATCTTACTGTCTGGGCTTTAATATTTTTTTTATTTTATTGGCATACTTGTTTTATTTTTGCTTTGCATGCTTTTTTTTTTTAAATTACCTTTTTTTTGTTTTCATTCCAAACATTTGGTGGCGAAGGCCTTCCTATATTGTGTAAACGTGTAAAGAAATATTACTTTTAAGTTTTGGCTATTGAGATATGGATAGATGTGAATAAAGAAGTGTATTATTCAGATAAAAATACCTTTACGTACGTGATGCCATATAATTAGAATCTTATCCTTCATGAATTGACAAAAAGTGCTCTTAAATATCGGAATGTGTCAGAATTACTACATATACTGAAATTTTCCTTGCGGACGTAAAGAGTTGATGGTATTGTGTAATAAAGACTAAATAGAAAAATAAATAAATAAACCGAACACCTTCCGTTGCCTAAATCCCTTCGATGTGAATTGAAAGCAAAGTACGAGCAAACATACTGTGACTGGAAAAATGAAAACAGCGAAGAGGTCGAGATGCATCAGACATCAAAACGAATCAAGAAAGAACCAGATTATTATCAAATAACGACAGTTTTATCTTAGAAAAGAGCAAAGACATTGTTTATATATATTCGAAAGGAACATTTAATTTTTCTTCCGTTACTTTTATATATAATTTTTCAAAAAAAAATCAATTCGAAAACAATTATTTCACAATGAAAAACGTTATTTTTTAAATTTATACTGAAAAGGGAGATTAGGAATCATTTATTGTACCTTTTCATCGATTTTCAAGAACTCATTCATATCATGCTTTCCATACAAAACAACAATTTCTGAAATTACGTAGCATAAACATGAAAATTATTTTTTTTTTTTATTCATGCGTAAAAAAATGCACTGATGTTAAACTAAAGCTCTTGAGAGAGAGAGAGAGAGAGAGAGAGAGAGAGAGAGAGAAAAAAAAACTCAGAGAATCTATAAGCTTCTTGAAAGTGACCATAAATTTCACCCTTATGTCGTATCCTGGACATCCCGAATCACGCACCCCCTCGACTTCCTTCTCAAGAATTCTCTCAGTATCGCGGTGACTGCCATTTCCTTGTAATATTACCACAAAAAAAAAAAAAAAAAAAAATCCCGCGTCCAATCTGTACAAATCGCCAGATGGGCCAGTCCAATACAGAACACAGTACCGATTCGCGAAACATCTTAACGTCTGAAGATAAAGACATTGCTCACCGACTTAAAACTTATTGACGACACTGACAGGAAGTATTCCTTGCATCATAATTTTAATTTTACTTTTAAGAAAATGTACTGACTCTTATATAACATTACTGAAATTTTGGGCATTTGATTTCAGCTGAACTATATTGTTTGCATGTTATCATAATGAAATAAAGTTTATGAAACATGAATAGTGAGCAACATTTCCAATTTAATATTTTCCATTTTCTAGGTGAAATTTTTGCTTTCTTTGGGTCTTAGATTAATAAACTGGGCAATGATGTATTAGCGCCACACATGATCAACATTTGCTTCTACGGATCTGCTGAAGATAGCAAACTAAGTCTACTTTGTGACGGAAATGACAAAATAAGCTACCTGTACGGAGTACTCTTCTCTTCTGTATATTTTACCACATACCGCATATCCCCACCCCGCGAAAAAATGCATGTTAACCTCAAGTTACATCATTGTTATATGCCATTACTCTTGCGCCATGTCTAATTTTTGATACATTTGCTTATTTAGGATGGGTTTGTTTTCTCTTTGTTCGACGAGGATGTGCCGATCGAACTTAGACTCACACGGACAAAAGTGGGTTTGAGTTTTTATGGGCGTAACACCATTTTCAGCCGACATATCCACGGGAAATTACTGGCAAGCTTTTTCACATTCCCATGCTGGCTGAGCCAAGACTCGAACCCACGCGCACAGAAGTGATGTCAGTAATCTGGAAAGGTGAGTGCCTCAAACCACTCGGACACCTGGAGTCGAATGACAAAAGTGAGATGTGTAATAGATCCATAACGAGGAGAGCCTAAAAATACTCAAATACCTACACACCCCCTCGTTCAATTGTATTGATGCTCAACAAAGAAGTAAATTTCTATGGCGTATTAGGGGGTAAATGACGCCCGAATCCAGTGGCGTAAATGGCGCCTTCTCCCACCAGCTAGGGGGTTTGGGGGAGTGCTATGAGCTCCGCCAGTGGGAGATTGGGTTGAGCCCTGTCCGCAAAACTATCTTCTTGCAATTTACTGACATTTGGTGGCTTTTCTTGGCATCTAAATTCATTCATTCACAGCTGTTTAGGTGACCCCCCCAAAAAAAAAAAAAAAAAATTTTTGTACGCAGCTGGTCATTTTTGGTCTGACGATCATCTGGCTGTATGTGACATGAACAGCTTATTATAAAATAGGCGTGAAAATTGCAAAACATTTCAGCAAATTATTACGTCAACTTTTATTTTTGCATGTTATGACTGCAGCATTGCAATAAAAAAAAAATGAAGAAAATCACTCGATTTCCTTAGCTTTAAACTGTTGCTTACTTTGCTGTTAGTCAAGAAACCATCTTCTAGTCATTGTTACGTCAATAAATGTAAGACTCAATAAAACCAAGAGCTTGAGGGCAGTTCAAACTGGTCCAGAAGTTCCGATTAAATGGACGTCTGGGTGCTACACAAAGTCAAAAACACGTAACACTTGTGAGGTAACCGTTTCCGTACTTATGGTTGCACATCAAAGGATGCGGAAAGTGTGAAATTTAGCGAAGAAAGCAAAGTGATTAAATAACTGCATTATTGTACATGCCTTTGATCATTTTGTGAAATAAAAGTGTTTCAGCGTTATTTATAATCAATACTAGTATACCGTAAAATTTAATTGGTCTTGGTATGTTTTAAGTAATAATAACTCGTCAAGATTGCGCCTGTAAGTCACTTGGGTCCAAGCTGAATCACGAGTCACTTGACCATGTTATGTAGTTCGTGAGGGCTCCCAGTCAAGGTCCGTTGCTAAATAAGATAAAGCCTATCAAGGGTTAGTGATGTGATGAAATACGTCTATCTCTTGATAAGACGTCGAATCCGGTATAATCCGCTCCGATTTGGTTCGACCCAGTGTTTAGTCTGACCGTTTGTACTTCTGCAGAATCTATGAGGATGGTTTACATAACAGTGAGCCGGTTCCCAACGTAAATAGGCACATTATTATTCGCTCACGGAGTAATATTTTGTATCTGTGACTCGAGACAAGTTCGCCCATTTGAGCTCTCAACCGTTACAGTACAGTACGCTACCTATAAAGTGTACTTAAGCGTCGAGTAGACAGGTGAATACAGTACCGATTCTGTATGTAAATAAACCTGTGCGCAGGAGTATAAGAGCGAATATTCTTTAGTCTTTTTGATTTAGGCAGTTGTATGTTGCTCTTTTAGTCGTGAATACACTACATCAGGGTAGTTCTACAACAGTAAGTCTCCTGGTTTGCTGGCAGATTGTTTTGCAGGTTGTAATAGCATTGCATAGTAAATCAGTTTATAAATTGAAGGTCATGGGAATTGCAGTCTATTTATAGCCATTTCGTAATAGAGGGTTCACCTAAATGAGGCGTTGTGTAACCAATCTGATAGTTCTGCCGCCTCACGTGATACAAACAAATCAACCCACTAATCACGGACCGTAGGCTGTTTACGATTACCACTATTATAGTACGAAGGCATGTGTTTTACTAGTCCCATGCAATTGGACCGTACAAATTCACTTCTGATTCACTTCTGATTTTCCGTTTATTTGGTTTTCTTTACATCAAGCTACATCCGGTAAGTCATCAGTTAGTTGTTTAAAATATTTATTTATATTAGGCTGAAATTAATGGTGAAAAAGAAAAAAAAAAAATCGTCCACATGCAGATTGATTCATGTGCCAAGTGTGTAAGAAGTATGCATGATGCAACGTGGTGACAGTTTTTTCGTTTTTTTAATTCAAAATCGAACCTTCAGAGGTACTTAAGATAGATCTATATGAGAGGGTGCATTGTGGGCATAAAAAAAGACAGACGTTTGCTGAGAGGATAAGAAATGTTGAACTTTCCAAGAGAGGGAGAGAGAGACAGAGAGGATGCTTTATGAGCTGTATAATAAAGTTGGATGTAATATAGCTGGAATGATTAAAACACTTAAGTGTAAGATATAATGAATTTTAAAAAAGAAAACAAAATGACAAAAAAAAACATTAAATCAACACAGCATAATATTATTCATAAACACAATCTTACAAGCCACATTAGCACACAAAATATAAGAAAATCATTTTAAAAGGTGGCATGAATTTGGTGTTTTTGGTAACTAAAAGAATATATATATGTAGTAGTTTTTTCTGGCACAGCAGCACAAAGTTGCTGTATGGTGTCGAGTAAGGTTTAAAATAATTTGAAAATAAATTTCACAAACATTTTGAAAGCTAAGCCTTCCAAATAAATGAAAACCTGAAGTACAAGAAGATTAAATGTATATCTGAAAAAAGTATTGAGAAATAAAAAAAGTTAAATGTTAAGTATATAGCATCCTTTAACTGCAGGTAGTGAACTAAAGTAAGTTCAGGAAGTGAATGATGTTTAGAACATGAAATACCCGAAAATATGAAATGTCTAGGTAGCTTAGATTGTATTTTAAATTGAAATTTTGAAAAACTAAAGGTTTGATATTTGACCCTGATTGAATCCCTTTTGAATTTCAGACCATTTACTTGAGACACTGAATTGTAATTTGCTGCTTAGAATTTGACAGATAGTCACATTAAAGACTTGGTGAGTCATCTTATATACTACAAGTGCTTGCAAATGACAATATCATGGAGACAGTCCAAAGCCTTCAATAAATCCTTCAGAACTTAAGTTGTATATTTTTGTCCAGAACCTCTCTCTAGTCATCAAATTTATGTAAAAGAGTGGTCTGGGAATTATAACCTTTTAAAAAGGTACCCAAATATTTGTAAAACAAACGTTCTTTACAACGTTTTTGCAAATTGGGTCTTGTGTGATTTTTCAAACACTGGATGTGATGGATAGAATGCTGATTAATCTGTAGTTTTCTCATGAAGTTTGCTAACTGGGTCTCAGATGATACATCAAACTCTTGTTTGGATTGCTTGGACCTTTTTTCTTTCCCCCCATCCCATTTGACCAATAGTGATATCTGTCCAGTTTTCCATCAGTCCTTAGATGAGTTGGTCTCTCTCTATTAGTTTGATGTGGTCTTTTTATCAGACAATTTATGCTGCCTTTCCCATTGGTATTTATGTATTAGTGTATGGTTGCGATTTTTGATTTTTAATGTAGCCTTAAAATTTTTTTAGTCATATCACTATGATGTCTGCAGTGTGGCAGTTTATAGTGATGTCTAGCACTGGGGCATCATGCCACAGACATGTAGCATGATGTCCCACCCAGTCACATTATCCTGACACCAGGCAGACCAGTCCTAACACTAACCTCTTAATGATGAACGCCAAGCGAGGCAGCTATTAATGCCATTTTTATAAGTCTTTGGTATGACTCTGCTGGGGATTGAACCCACAACCTCCCGCATCTGAATCAGATGCTTTAACCACTAGGCCACCAGAATGATTAAAACATTTAAGCGGTCTGTATTAGTATGTAATGGCCCATGAGCACAATAGTGATTATATGATACCAATATAAAGTTAAGTTATAAAAATGTAAATATATAGAATTGCACCAAATGCATTAGAACTAAAGGTTAAACCGCTCCGGTGGCCTAGTGGTTAGAGCGTCCACCTGGGATGCGGCAGGTAGTGGGTTCGATCCCCGGCCGAGTCATACCAGAGACTTAAAAAATGGTACTAACAGCTGCCTCGCTTGGCGTTCAGCATTAAGAGGTTAGTGTTAGGACTGGTCGGCCTGGTGTCAGGATAATGTGACTGGGTGGGACATCATGCTACATGTCTGCGGCATGATGCCCCAGTGCTAGACATCACTATAAACTGCCACATTGCAGACATCTTAGTGATATGACTGAAAAATTGTTAAAGCTACATTAAAAATCAAAATCACATCACATCACATCACTAAAGTTTAATGCAGAAGCCAATCATTTTTTGGATTGTAAATAAGGTCTAAGCTGAAGGTTGCTAATTTAATTTTTCGTTTAAAGTTTCTATGTCCAAGTTTAATTTTCATCAAACTTCAGTGGTAGCTTACACTTTGGCAGTTTCTTGTCAATCTGAGGTTGAGAGGATAAAGTTATGTTCACTGCAGCCATCAGTGTTTAGCTCTACTGGTCAAAGAGCAGGAGAGCTTATGGTATGGCTTGTTGTCTGTGACGAGCTACTTTTCTTGATCTACTTGGAGGATTGACATGAAACTTTACACATACATTCATCCCATTGCTTAGTAGGACCTAAATTAAAAATGGTGCTGCTTGGTCATCTAATATGGCTGCCACAGTGGAAAAGAAATCTTATTGCTTGGTCTTCTAAATGAATGATGATACCATTCTGGAGAATTCATTATAAGATTTCTTATATTGTCTTGTTGGCCAAAAGTGAAAATAATGCCAATCTGACAAGTGATAACAGCCGTTTTGAAAATCTTGTTATCACCACTAGTTCTGGAATGATTGGCATTTACCAGATGATGCCTTATAGTGTTCTAATGAAAATGGTGCCAATTGGACATCTTATATGCTCTCAAAACCTTGTAATTCACTTTGCTTCCTAAATGGAAAGTCAGATCAACATAGGGTTTTTCATCAGAATTCTATTTATGGTGTCTGCTTGATCGTGAATGAAAATAATTTCAATCTGACATTCACATGTGGTTGCCATGGTGATAACGTTGAAAATCTCGTTATTGCTTCTCCCAAAAGGTTGGTCATATTGATATGGCCTTTCACCAAAACATCTAGCCATGTACCATGGCCACTCATGATACTCAGCACACAAGGCACATACCACTGAATGGCTATACCAATAGAGACATTTACGATAGCATAGGTAAGACAAAAATGGATTGGCAATAAATAATAAATATCGTTAAATTTGTTATTTCCAGCTGTATCACCACCAAATTTGTGATTGTATTAAGTGGGACAGATATATTCAGTCATTAAGTGTGAGTTGTGGGGTGAGGGTTAAAATGGCAGAATGTGAAAATGTATGGTGTGTTTTTTGCATGAGTGTGTTAGAAATGCTTTATTTGAATGAAAGTTTGATGATTGCATCTGACCGTTATTTTATATTAAGTTTCAGCATTTATACTGTATTACTTTTCATGCCATTAATCATTCTTGAAGTTTAGAAATATTGGAACAGATAATTGGGTTTTGGGTGGGTGGAATTAGTTTGGTAATCAACAGATACCTATTTATGCAATACAGATTTTGGAGAAGAATCTTATCTTATAAGAATTTACAACTATATATATGCAATATTCAAGGAATAATAATGCTTTAAAACATAAAACGTCTATTTTCAAAAACTTTTCTTTCCTGTTTGACATGCTGTGACAGCAGAAGATCAGTTAAAAGAATTCAGAAACCTTAGAGATGCAGCATTATATTTTGATAATGTATAAGGCATGTTTGTTTAAATAGATTTTTTCAAAGTATCTGTGTTTTCATGGGTAGATTGTTCTGCCAGAAAAATTGATTCGTGTGATTTGATTTTGATAAATTAAAACTCACTAACACTATGACAGGAATGATGCATTGAAAGCCATCAGCATTTTTTTATATACATATATTTAGCTATAGTTCCGTAATGACAAGCTGCGTATTTTAGCGTCAGTGTAATATCCAAGCCAGTGATCTGAGCATTAGAAACTAGTTGCATCTCTTTGAAAATTCTGTGGCATGAGTGGTATTGCGTCTTGTATTGTCACACTTAAGCATAAATTTTTTCAGCTTAAGTTGCATTATGTTTGAGGAAGGTGAACACTATTTTGAGCATAAGATTGATAGATCCAACATAAAAGTTGTTGTTGTTGTAGGGTTTAATGCCATTTTTCAGCACACGATAGGCTATACATGGCGGCCAGTATTAATGGTGGAGGAAGAACTCTATAAAACCCCTGGAAAGAACCACCAACCCATGAAAAGCTACTGGCAAGCTTTCTCACATACTTTCTCTGAGACTCAAACCCATGCAGACAGAGGTAAGATGGTAGTGATCCGTAATGGAGAGTGCTTTAGGCCACTTGGGGCCCAACATAAAAGTCAATTTGATATTGCATTCATGGTTTCTGTACAACAAATCCACTTATGTGGACACAATTTTCATCAAATTATATAGGTATACAACACTTGAACACTTGATGGCAGTTCCCAATCAGTTGTTGATTGGTCAGGTCAAGATTGCTGGCACCAAAAGTGCAATTCTTGTTTCACACATACACCTCCATCTGAATGGCATGGAGAGCTTTTCATATCATGCATCATAAAAATTCAAACCCCAGTATGATTGAGTTGATATTTTGACTTGGCTTATGCATCTCATCCGGTCAGCTCATTACAATTCAAGGTCATTTGAGGTAAAATTATTTTACTTTCACATTTGTAATAGATACCTATTTTGGAGAATCAGCCATTTTTTATATCTTTTTCATTATCAAAACTAGAATTCTATAGTTTATATGCATATCTGCAAGCTTTCATTAGATACTGTATACGTCCACTTGCTGCAAAAGTGTCAACCCACTGCCCTGAGGGTTTACCCAGGGGTGGACATTTAAACCTGGCTAAAGGTAATGCACTTTTAAACCTGGCTAAAGGTAATGCACTCTTTAGGCCATCTCCCAGTTATATCACAAAATTTAAAGTGTATATTTTATTGATGATACAGAAATTAGATATGCAGGAAAAGCAGTACGCACATGGACAGGCGGTTCGTGTATTGCATAATCCCCCCATTTCCATTATTAACTACAGGATAATTAAGGTTGCATTCAGATTGTAGTTAATCATATTTGCCATTATGTACAAAAATATGCATCGGCAAGGTGGTGATTATGTTTTACTACCCTCAGCTAGATCTATTTCACCACAGTTGTTCTGTTAGTGACACATTTTTGATGGTTGAAGTAAATAAAATGTCTATCGATCTTCATACATTCATGTTTTATTGTATTTCAGATTGAACAAGCCAGTAGACATTGCTGAATTTCAAATCCTGATACCATGACAATCAGAGGGAGTCACCTTCTATTGAAGGCCACGCAAGCTGCAACCTACAACATGTTACTGCAGGTACAGTATGTTGTGGAAAATATACTGTATTACAAAGTACTATGGTTTGTATAATATGGCTTAATAGGGCTTCCATAAATAGATGGTTTGAAATGTGATGCACCATACACTTTTCCCAGAATAAAGTTTCTTCCCTCCAGATGATCTGGGAACTTTTCTATCTTGCATCTGTAAAGATCTCAGTGATAAACAAGTAACCCAAATGATAATAAGAAAGTGCCCATCATTTCTAATGTTGTTAAAAGTGCATAGTCTCTTCCTGACATTTGCATTTTTGACATGTCAGGTATGTACATTATTAATTTTCCCTTTCTGTCTCCCAGATCTTAGCTTGGAATTTGTGTAGACTCATAAATAATGTCCAGAAAAGAACAACCTGTTCTGGCAGTATTCAATCAAATGGTATAGTCAGTCTTGAAATGATTTGACTTGTTAATTCTTAGTCCATAGTCATTCATCAGGAATCATCTTGGTCACCATGCCCTTTATTTTGCACTGCATGAATGTTTTAAAAATATTTTATATCAAGTCTATACTTGAATTTGGAATATATATCAATCTTATCTTCAAAACAGAAGAAATAGTGAAATTTACTCATGCAAAGAAAATATTATTTTTTAAAAAGTTTGTGTGAGAGAAAATGACTAAAGTCAGATCCATTATTTTGTACTTACTGCATAATATGCAAAACAACTATAACAGCCACAAGCACTTGTTTCTGTCTGTGAAAAGGCAAATTACTGACAACACTCTGACTCACTCACCTTCTAGAAATTAACAGGATGGCTATAACTCAGTGCTGTTTCAAATTGGATTCCATCATCAATTCTGTGTTAATCTGTATATCCCATTGGCATGGTACCTGTAAAAGTAGACATTCTACATTTGTTCTCCATGCTTGACTCAAGTACTTTACAGGTAAAAAGTAGCCACTTTTTTATTAAGCTCATCTCTTGCTTTGTATCTGTTTTGATTGAGATTTGATGCAATGCTTAAGGTTTGTCACAGTTCTGATTGGTGGTTATTGTTTTACCCTAGACTTGATCAAACAACAATAACCAATCAGAATTGAATGTAACATGTTTCACTGCATGACATAATGGAAGTGTAGCCTTTAAATTCAATCCAAGCATACAAAATACAAAGCAACAGAAGCTTTATGTAAAAGTGGCTATTAAATGATCAGTAAAGTATTTAAATTGTAAATGAAGAGCAAGTCTGGAATGTTTACTTTGCACTGACATGTTATCAGTGACAGAACGTGCTGATTGGATGAAAAAATTAGCATGGAATTGGTGGTGGTGGGAATTTCAAACCACATGTTAAGACTACCATGTGTTAGTTTGTAACAGACAGGTGGGTTGTTGTCAGCAGTATTTTCCCATAATCTGATAGATAGGAGTGCATGTGCTGTTGACAGCCAAAATAAAAAGGCAGACAATTAATAATTATTCACAACTGCTAAAAATTAAAGTAGCTCATGTAGGTTAATTGTTGTTTTGCATTGATTACTGGCTAGTGAGCATTATAAAACAAACAATGGATTTTTATCAAACTCAGTGCATATATCTTGAATGATCTCACTAACCACTAGTATGTGATTATATTTTGTTATTGGCTGAGACATATTCGCGGCTGTTCTGTCTATATTAGATTGAAGGTCAAGGCCATGACAAAGAATTGTGTAGTGCACTTACAGGTATCTTGAGAACATGTTAACTCCAACATGAAAACAAATCTGGAGTTTTTAAAGATAGCTCAAATACAACTAAAAGGAATAAAAGGATGGAAAAAATGAGATATAATTTAAGATTTTATCTAAATGAAGATGAATATGGAGAAATATTTATATATTTGTAATTAAAATGGTTGGGCAAACAAGATACATATTTCTTACCAATGAAGATATAATGGTAGACCAGAGATCTCAGAAAACACTTAATTACGCGTATTTGGATGCAATTTTTTTTATCTGTGACGCAGAAAATCAATGAGGCGGGAATCCTCTGTACGTCTGTAATAGGTTTGTGGCAAAATTCAAAGACTTTCCAGTCCTGCTTCAGCTACCTGCTTTGTTTGAAAATGTGTTGATCAATTAGCTGTGCTGATATTTACAGTGACAGAATTCAGTGACTGAAAGACCCCTATATACATACTTGTTGCCATTTTATAAAGAGTATATAAAAAAGAACATGATGCAATAGCTGGGCGGCAAGTTTAAAGGCTATGACTGGCAGCCAGGTGGGAAATTTATATATTTACAGTGATTGAATTCAGAGGCAGAACGACCCAGAGATGTACGTGCAGTCATTGATAAAAGTACATCAAATAAACAACTTTAGCTTTCGTTATTATGTTCATTTCCGAATGAAGCAGAATAAGCAGTGCACATGACCTCAGAATCAAGACATGTTGAGACTTAGACAAAATGCCATTCGTAAGTAGGTGACAGGTTACCTAAAGATGTAAAATTTGCCTTCTTCTGTTTGGAAAGTGAAAACGACTTCGCCCTTTGATTATTTAAGGGGTTACATTGACTGACCATACCATATTTTTTTTTTAGATGCCCCTCGCCTTAGCCCAGTTAGTTCTAGTGTTGTAGCGAAATGTATTCATAGGCATCAGTAGCTAGGCCTAGTTTTTATATCAGTTATGTCGACAAACTCTTGCCCATTCACAAGCATTATGTTTTGATAGCTGATTGACCATTACCCTTTTTTGAGTAAGGTAGCAACTATCAATTTCCTGCATAATATCCTTTGATGATAAAACATACAAACATGTTTTTTAAGATCAGAATTAGTGATCTATATATATATATATATATTAACTGCCTCTTAAACACTATTTCATCATAAAATTAGTTTGAAACTGTAAGTGAACCCGTAGGCCTAACGGGAAATAATGGCGGACTTTGCTAAGTCTGGGATGTACCAGTTTACTAGATTGTCTGTTTTCTTAAATCATCAGGCAAATATATTCAGAAAAAATATACAAATCATTGAAACCAAATCCTAGATATTATTTTATTAAAGATTTAACTTTAAAATGCAAATTATGTAGGTCAGAAATGTATGGGACAATGCTACGTTGTGGAATTTGCAAGATGCGCTTTAAGGTCTTAGCTGTTTTCTGACTTGACACGTATTTGCGAAAATATGGGAAAAAACAGCAAATCAGATACTATTTATTTTTCTAAAATTACTGCAAGTACATATACAGACAAATAAGCCATAAATTTGTGATCCTGTTAATGTACTGTTGTAATTAAGCTATAGTATAGTGAGTGATTACATTACATTACATTACGAAAACCTCTCCATCTAAAAACAGATGCACTCATGTCTGTGTTGATTCTGTAGGAAAGAAGGGACTGCAACTTTTGATGGTGGGACTCCCTATTTTTACCAAAATGTTAATCCTGGACTCCTAGTTTTAAAATCCTAGTGAGATGTCTGGTACTAGTACCCTAGTGTATATTATCAGTAGGTACATTATGAACCCAGTATTAGGTGGCATGCTAATGTGCTTATCTCATGAAATCAGTGCCAAAATGAAGCTTTTGGGTTTTATTTTAGCATACAGGTGACACTTAGTTTTTGCCATAGATGTGTTGCTGAGGTTAATGCATAAATACAAATTGTCATAAATCAGAAGTAATTTTCCCATAGGAAATTTGTAAATTTAGGATATTTTTGGGCAAATTACACCTTTAAGTTTTGCATAATGTTCAAACAGTTAATAAAAAAAAAATACATACAAATGTTCCGTCATACTATTATAAGTGTTTTTCTTTGAGAAAACTATACTGTAGAATTTCTCCCAGCAAGAGTGTTGTTTACCACTCTGATATTTTAAAAAATGAGTTATTAATTGAAAGTAGACTTATGACATTGACAATACATAGCAATTAATGGGCATTTCCAATCAAAGCCAACTCTGAAGTTTACTGTAATCAAGTGCTAGAACAAATGTTCAAGGATGATAATTAAAGGTGGTTGTTGTTGCTCTGATCTCTTTTCTCTTTAATAAGATCATAGGATATATATATATATATATATATATATATATATATATATATATATATATATATATATATATATATGGTGTGTATTTGTAGTTCTCTCTTTTTTTCCCTTGATTCCTCTGTACAGTTTAGGTATGTCCAGGCGATAAGCTTTCAGACCCCTTTTGTCTTTTGCGTTGTAGCTATAGAGAATTTGAACAATTTGGAAAGTATAATGACCAAACAATTCATCAGAGAAATTCAAGGCTATTTTGTGTCCAGTGTTTCTGACCTGTCAAGCTGTCAGGTTAGTAGATGGTCAGTTGAGCTCATATGCTGGTCTTGTCCAGCAAATACAGCTGTTTTAGAACCTTGTGAACATATAAGCATGGTTAAAATGAAACAAAAAGTATCAGGTAGCAATTAGTGACTTTTTGACCCAGTAGCAGAAGATTTACCAAATTGCAGAGGTTTTACTTTATGCAAATTGGTTACGGTATATTCTTATTGTTCACTCTGGTCAACTTATACTGTGTTACTGGATTTTGCCAGCCCTGATTGAACTGTATCCATTTTGTAATTGTGTATATTTTTGTTTCAGCTTATGATGAGGTTGATGACTTTTGGCCTGAATGCTTTTTCTCTTCGTTTCATCTCCAAAGAAATGCTTGGGGTTGTCAATGTGAGGTAAATAATATTCCATCAGGTTTGTTTGCTGTCATTCACCTGTGTGTGTTGTTGTTGTTGTTGTTGAAAGTTCATGGTTGTCCCAGTAAATTGCTGCCATTGCCTAAGATTTTTGTAATCAAAAGTATTCAACAACTTTTGTCATGTAAATAGCACAAAATACTTGTAACTCACTCTCAGTATTGCTATTGAAAAGTGTGCACATGTTCATGCTTATTTAATTTGTTTGAGAATATATATACATATATTAGTCACACCTTTCTGTAGCAGCCACCTATGGTAAAAGACAAAACTAGCCTTTGTTCACAGCTGCCTCTGTACATCATTTAAAATTAGTACCTTTATTAGTTCTTAATCATCTTCCATTACGAGGATCCTTTCTTTCATTAAAATCATAAAATATATGTATCTCCTAATTTTTTATTTATAATAACTACAGTATGGTCAAGTAGGATAATATCAGTTCATTTTCCTTTAAACAATACCTTCCTCATCAAGCAAGTATTATTTTGCATTGACTGAGCACTGACTATAATACACATTAGAGTAGGGAGAAAACACTCTTTGGTTAGGAAACACCTTGCCACTGACCATAGAAGACAGGTGACAGTTATACAATTATATGCAGTACTTAAATATTGGAAATTTGTTTGGGGGATGGGGATTAGAATGGCTGTTGTGGACAGGTATGTATGTATATATATATATATATATATATATATATATATATATATATATATATATATATATATATATATATATATATATACAGGGCTAGAATTTAACACAAATTTCTTTGTAGCCAGAAGGACTAGTATATTGAGAAGTTTATTAGTCCTGCCAAATCTTTACTAGTCCTGTTCACAAAACGTCACACAGCTTTCATGTATGTTTACGGATTCAGTTCTAAAGTTCAAATAACCCGCAACAAAATTGGATGTTTTCTGTGTGTTTGTTTTTGTGTATTGCATACACCAGTTACACCACATAATGTTCCTTTCCTCATCATAATTCAGCCATTCCCTGTCTTTTTTCCATTTCTTCTGAGATCTTCCATTATGCTTTTCCCATCATAAGAATTATTCCTCATCATTCTCAATCAACTTTTGCTTTTTTTCTGGTGGCTGAACACCTTCTATCAAATACCACATTTTGCCTGTCTTATAAGGAGGGAATTGTGCCTTGTTTTCAAATACGAGATGTTATAGTATGCTGATGTGAATTATTTAAAGCAAAAAAGGGAATGGTGCAGTGTCCTTTACATAAGAAAGTCAGAGCAAGAAACACTTTTAAAAACACGTGTCTTTGCCCCCTCCCACAATTAAATGGCCTCTCCCTAACAAAGACTTAACTTCAGCATATGTTCTGCATGATCAAAGCAGGGGCTATTGTAAACACTGTTATAAATTATTAGCATTAGAAGTGTTAGTTTCAGCTTGGAAAAGGTGTGTTCCCATCAAACAAAGCCATCTGACACTTGACGCGTTGTATTTAACAGCTCCAATTATGGTATCATAAGTTGTAAGTTTGTTAATTGTTCCTAATTCATCGAACCTCAGTGTATTGTTGAAATTAATAATAAAGCAGAAAATTTTCAAATCTTAAATGCCCATGCTCAGAGATTTTAATTCCCAACAAATATACGGCATTCTGCTTTGATATCTCCATGTGTATTCAATTATTTATTCATTCTTGTAAGGGAAAAATATAAAAACTATTCTTATCATCATAGAAAAAATATTTGCATGGACAGGATGTGTCAATAACATAATTGTAATAAATTGATCTAATTCTTATAATTATTTTGATGGAAATGTAAAATATGCAGTTTCCTGTTTGTGACTGTTGGAGCATTTGGGTAGCGAGCAAAAAAAAAAAACCTTAAACAAAAAAAACGTGTGAACTAATTTTTTTGAATAGTTTTTGCCGTGTTCATTTGTGTGGTCCACTGCTTTTTAGCTTGTTATTGTGGTCGAGTGAATAAAGTGTGATACATCATTTTTTCATTTAATTCGTTATCAGATTAATTAGGATCAATTACCAAACTTTCTGTGTTAATGATGGACCATAATTTGTGCTTTTAAGCGAAATGCACAAAATTGGATGGATTCTTGTTATAGAATTGCACCTTTCCGAGGCAGAAATTGACTTCATCTTCTCATGCTAATATTTTATGACTGTGTTTACAATGGCCACTGCTTTGATTCTACAGAACATCTGCTAAGTCAAGTCTTTATTAGGGAATGGCATAAACAAACGCTGACTATTGATAACCAAAACTTACTTGCCTATTGGACTATTAACATTATGAAAGTTACTAGTCCGACAGGAAATCTGCTAACCTCAGGATAGTGGACTACCGCTAATTTTGAGCCCTGATTTTTTATTATATATATATATATATATATATATATATATATATATATATATATATATATATGTATATATTAAATGTTCTTTGAAGACTCTCCAATGAAGATGTTTTATAGGTATTATTAGTTTTATAAAGGTGAAAATTATAATCTTCTGACTATGCCAATTTTGACTTTGTACTCCCATACATCGCATATGGACACCACAGTGGCCATCTTGAAAATCTTTTAATCTCTAATCCACCTGAATGGATGGTCACATCAGTATGTGGTTTTCACTCTTCTTGTGATGTCTTGGAGTTAGTATGGCCATCACATCAGCCATCCAGAAAATCTTAGTATTGCTACTCCTGAACAGAAAGTCATACCAGCGTGGAGTCTTTGCTGAAAGACTTTTCTTTGCTGTCTTGTTGCAGTGAAATAAAAATTGTGTTTTTATGATGTCCAATATGACCACCACAGTGACCATTTTGAAAAATCTTATCACTGCTCCTAATCGACACTGGATTTCACCAGAAGCATTCATATGATGTCTTGTTGGTATTAAGTTGAAAAGGTGCCAGTCTGACATATAGTATGGCCACCATGAAAACAGAGATGCTGTCAGGGTGTGCAAATGCACAAATCATGCAAATTTTATACGAATTCACATCTTGAAATCTTGTCTCTACTTTTTCTAAATGTAAAGTTATTTTGATATGGGATTTTCACTTGTAGACTTCTTATGGTGTCTAACTGGTCATGAATGAAAATGGTGCTGATCTGACATGCAGTTTGCCTGCCACGGTGGTCATCTTCAAAATCTTTTACCTCTACTTCTTCTGAATTAATGGTTTTAGTCAACCTAGGGTCTTCACCAAAAACTTTCTAATGGTATCTAGTTAGTCCTAAATTAAAATGCTATCCCGCAGACATCCACTATGACTGCCACAATGACTTGGATTTCTCCTGGATCTGATTTATATCACATGAGTTAATGGCTAGATCAGGATCTGTTTCTGACTGAAGTCCTGATTCACAGACATGGAATCCCATTCCTTTAGGACGGTGTGCTCACCTGTAGCCAGAGGGGGAAAACCTTCAGGGACTTCGTTCTTGGAAAGAATTTACCCTTCTTATGAATAATGAAGGACTGTGGGCAATGTTTCTAGCCCATCAGGGTTTGTTTACCTCGTGGGGTATTGTTGCGTTAAGATCACTTTAGATAACATGTCACTTGTAGTGTGTCTGAAGGGACAACCAAGTACACATGCTCCTTCTACATGTGTGAAAGTCTGATGGGCATTCTCAGAGGTTCTGAATAGTTAAATGGTAGCTAAAATGTGGTCTCTTCCTCACATTTCTGGCTTTCAGACTAAGAATAAAGCTTCCTTCTGTAGCTCCTGTATCCACTCTCATTCATATCTGCAGGGATAGTCAGGATAGGCTGTTAGGGCCTTAAGATTTTGTTTGGCTTTATCTCCAAATCTGCCTTACCATGTCTGTCAAAATGTGATGGGTAGGGTCATGTCAAAAAATGCTAATGCACCATTTAGTCCAGCTAGCGTTACTCATAAATAGAAACACTGTTAAAAAGATGTCATACACTACAAGTTTTTACCAAATAGCTGGGAATTATACTAACATGGGTGTCATCCAGTCCAAAGCACTTTCATTATTACTACATTGCCTTTTAGACCAAAATCACTTGGGCCTTTTCTTTTAGTATAACTGCATCAAGCTACAGTAACAGTTTTCACACATTCAGTGAAATATTGTTATGCATTGCAGGTATAGGACACACGGTACTAATTATACGGAAGAACTGTGAACCAGTCTAGAAATGGGTGAAGAAATAATAGAGTATTTACAGGTTTGGTGGTCCATAATTGGTTAATAATGAAAATTAAAATTTTAGGAAAAATATCTTTTGAGAGCTTATCCTATATGTAATGTAAAAAAAATATTGACAAATTTCTACTGATGCAATTTTAGCATTTTTACAGGCTTGACTCAGGAGTACTCAATACTGAAAGTAGCACCTGATTCATTTGGTGCAGAATCAATAACACGTGTTTCATGCACATGTATGTAAACAAATTGCCGCGGGTCATATGGTGTTCTCCACACATAAGCTTGCACCAAGGTTAGATGTGCACGAAAAATTATAGGTGTCATTATCAGCACCCATAAATTTTAAGTTATTGAATTTTGAATATGATAGTGTTTCCATACGTTTACCATTGGAGTGGAATTAGTACCGTGAGTCCTATATACGACCTATACCATAATAGGAGTTTGTTGTTTCCATGGTTACCACGTGCATACAGGGTGTCAATTTGGTGGTTTTTACATATGACAATCATAATGGAGTCTTTTTATCATGGTTTGGATGTGGTTTTGGAGAAAAATTCTATACAAAAGACAGATGGGGATGGTTTTATACACTGCAGAGTGGAAGTAGATAGCTCAGGCCATAGGGAAAAGAGCATAGTATGGCCTGATGGCAGAATTTCATATGATGGTACCCATAGATTGGCCTGTATGGTTAAATACCATTTAACACATGCAATAATCCCCAAAATGGGGTGGGGTGGGGTAGATTTTATATGTAAGCCACTTATGTCACAATCACTTATGTATCAGTACTGATCATTTAACTTTAGAGACACACTCAGCAGATCAAAGCAGAGAACATTGTAAAAATAAGGACTGTGCACAAAACTGCACATGCTGCATTGCCTCAACCTGTAAATTGAATTATTATATGTCGAGTCACATTGAATATCAGTTATACCGGTCTTATTTCTTATCCTAGAATTAAACTCCTTGACACCTATTCTATGTTCAGCATGTTTCTCATATTGGTACATTACATTTTTGGGTAAACAGTATTGGAACTTTTCTGCATTCCTTTTGTTGAGGGAGCAGGGAGGGATATTTTCACTTAAAATAATAGTTTTCAACCCTTCATTCCAAATATAACTCTGCAAAAGTCCTATCTGTATTGCATTCTTTACACAGGCAGTTTTTCTTCCCCAACCTCTCTTCATACAGTTGAAACATTCTTGATGTATAACTGCATGGTGAACATACTGCTCTCTCCCACCAAACCAGATCTCTTTTTTCTTCATGTACCAAGTCCCATGATAGAAAACCTTCATACTCAGGGTGTTGCAACTTGTGGTCTCAGAACACATTATTCCAAATCTCAGCATTTGATTACTGCGTGCACTAAGTGATATGTGTTTTGTTCACCATATATGTTGTTGTGAATAAATGAAAACAAGCTTCATGTCAGAAATATGGTTTCATATTTGAAACAAAAGCTATTTATAAAACCTACATTGCTCTGTTCTTACCATCAAGTAATAGTAAGGAATCATTTAGCTGTAAATTAGAGCTTGCTATTTGGTTTGCCAAATCAAGGTGCATTACCTCCCCTTTGACTGTAATTGAGTGATTGCAATGTTTGCTTTGTTTCTCTTTTGTTCAATAATGTATGCATTTTTTCAGCTTTATATTAAAAAGTAAGTAATTTAACACTGCTTATAGTGGAAAGCAGCCACAGTAATGATTTTGAGACTTTTTCTTAACTTTTTATGAGCTTTGGGTAAATGTAGGTATATGTTTATGTATTAGACAACTTCAATATGCAATTCAATTCTGTTACTTAAATTTAACAAGTAGTGTATTCAGTGACAATTTTTATCAGTGTCTTAATATTGCATAGAGACATGAACTTGTCTTGGCATAGCAAAGTTTTTCACACATTTCTCCACCTCCAGCATACTTAACAGCTTGAGTCATAACAGTTTGTGCATACACTTTCCGTCTCCAACATCAATGTCAGCATTATAGGAACTTTGGATAGCTTTTTCAAATTTGTCTCTTGATGTCCTTATGTAACATACCTCATGTTGATGTGTTATTTGGGTTGATACACGTTCCCCCCCCCTTTGTTGTGGGGAACATTACCAGGCTTGAAGAAATTACTCTGTCTATTCTTTGCTTATTCACCCTTCCCCATAGTTTTATACTAAAAAGTAGCACTATGTTATTTAATTATTCAGTATAATACAGCTTATGGAACTCTTCCTTGGCTTTTATACCTTTTTATTAACATTTGGGGGTCATGAATCACATGTGATGATAGTTTAAATAAGTTTGGAATATCAGCATCTCTTGATGCTTCATGGGTGTGTGTATTTGTTTTAGTCACAAAAGGGCAATGGCCTCATATCATTTTGACCTGTCATGTGGCACACTTATTTGTTTTGTTTGATTGATGTGAATAGGGATGCACTGTATGTTATTTCTGTGAGAGTCAGCAAGAAAAGAAATGCAATTTTGAAATTTAAAACATTTAAAACTTGTCTTATAGCCAGTGAGAGATGAAAATACTATGCGTCATGTACTTTGATACCCTGTGATGTCATACTTGCTGATGTCAGCATGCTTGTGTTTCTTTTGTGTAGCATGCATGCCATAGAAAGATAACATGAAGATACAAAGGCAGAAAACAATTATTTTAATAACAAGAATAAGCCATTAATAAGTACAATACAACACAGCAACATGTAATGCAGATGCAATTTAACTATAGATATTGGTATCACATATAATGCTATTGCACTGTTATCCATGCACAAGCATGGCCAATTCTTTCTTACAATTATGCTCTAATATCAAGGAGTAAAATACAACTTTTTCAAAAAAAAATTAAATCTGGTTATAGGACACATGGTACTAATTATACGGAAGAACTGTGAACCAGTCTAGAAATGGGTGAAGAAATAATAGAGTATTTACAGGTTTGGTGGTCCATAATTGGTTAATAATGAAAATTAAAATTTTAGGAAAAATATCTTTTGAGAGCTTATCCTATATGTAATGTAAAAAAAATATTGACAAATTTCTACTGATGCAATTTTAGCATTTTTACAGGCTTGACTCAGGAGTACTCAATACTGAAAGTAGCACCTGATTCATTTGGTGCAGAATCAATAACACGTGTTTCATGCACATGTATGTAAACAAATTGCCGTGGGTCATATGGTGTTCTCCACACATAAGCTTGCACCAAGGTTAGATGTGCACGAAAAATTATAGGTGTCATTATCAGCACCCATAAATTTTAAGTTATTGAATTTTGAATATGATAGTGTTTCCATACGTTTACCATTGGAGTGGAATTAGTACCGTGAGTCCTATAAATGTGTCCATTCTTTTAAAGTTTGTACAGGTAAAACCCATTGTAATGTGATTCGTTATAATGTAATTCTGCTTATAACACGATGGTAGCATGGCTCCCATTTTTTATTTAAGGTGTTCTCTCATTTTAACATCTTAAAAACATGCTCTCGGAAAAGCCGATTATTTGTATCCCTAGCAGATTTTAAATCCCAGCACTGCATTTAATGTTGTCTTAACATCACCATGCACCATGTCTGCCATATTGGCATGTATACAATTAAAAACTGTACATTTGATGTCTGATGAAACCCAGCGAACAAAACAAACGATATATGATCAAGAGGATAGTTGAAACTGATGACATTGAAATTTCAATGCACATTTTCTATGTGGAAGTTTTTCTAAAAATTTGTTAGTGAGATCCCGTTTATATCACAGTGTTATTCTTTAGACCCCAATCATTGTGTTATACAGTAAAACCTGTCTTGAGAGACCACTGCTATGAGAGACCGCCTGTCTTGAGAGACCAGGTTCTCCATGTACAGATTTAGAGATTATATAGTGTTATAACCTGTTATGAGAGACCACCTGTCATGAGAGACCATTATGTTTTGGCAGAAGGAGTGATCTTTCAAGACAGGTTCCACTGTAACAGGTTTTACCTGTATTTATTTGGATCTAGTCTAATAATAATGGGTGTCTATAAGAGAATTATTCCAACAACTCATTGTTTCGTTTCAGATTGATCTTGCTATATTCCACAGGCCTTTTCATCGCAACAGAAGCTCTTGATCGAGTTGCTATGAGCAAGCTAGAGAACAAACATTGGCCACAAGTTATCAACTTGATTTGGTTGTCGTAAGTGGATTGTTCAAATTATCATTTTATAAGTTGTAAAAAGCATACATTCACACATTGCTGCAAAAGGCAGCAGGAAGCACAAAGAGCTTAAATACCACCTTACTTAGTAAAATCAGATACTGAACTTTACATCCCATGTTTATATTTATTAGTTTCAGGCTCTTACAGAAAAGTGCTGAAGTTAATAATTGAAACAACTTTGAAAAATTAAAATTACTACAAGAACAACAGGTACTCCTAGACCTGTGTGGCCACATATAAAAAAGAGAATTAGCCAGATGACAGACTGATGCAAATCCTTGTGCTTCCCAGCTATTCTACATGGGGGATGTCTGGATCCAGTGACCAATGTTGCGGCACAGCAGTGTTGCATGTAGGATCTCGTGTTCAGAGAACACTGTGTTCCCCTCTCCCCAGATTTGGGGGATGCAGCATTTGACAGAGAGAAATGAAAATGATACTACGTAATCACAAATAGTGTCATAATACATAGATAATATTGTCTGCTTCAATACTTTGGCTGCCATAACTTTTAACTCATGAAAATCTTATCCTGTTTGAATATCTGTTTAGCCTAAAATGAGCTGCACTATAGAATTTTGCATCTTAGATCTTGCTGTCATTTAACTTAGTGTAAACTCGTTATCTGTTAGCATTATAATGGTCATTGCTTGCATCAATTTATGGGGGTGGGTGGGGGCACAAGGGCAAGATTTGAGGGACATAGGGAAAAAAGTCTGGGAAAACTGTAAGCATACATTCATTGTAAATGTATGTTTATTTCTTCTTGTCCAGCTAGTGTATGGATATTGGAGGGTGAACTTGATAGTTTAAAAGTTATCCACCCATGTCAAGACTGGTGCTCCAGGGGTATGAACCAAAGCCTGTGCATATATTACCATATGCCCAGTAAATGTGTACATTGTTATAGAATTGCAATCCTAAATTTCCAGGTTATGACCCAGAAGCATATCCCCTACCACATGGGCATTACCCTGGGTCTGCTTTTTGCTAATCCAAATTCTTGTTTCAACATTTTAAATATTTTAATTGATTTATTCACTCATCCACATCATCCAACCTCCAGGGTAGAACTCCAAAACTGATCTTGATATTTCTATGAAACTTAGTACACATTAGACCTTGGCCTTTTGCTATTCATTTTCAATATTAATGTTTTTGTTTGTTTGTTGATTTATCTCATTATCCATCATTCACGCATCAGAGCAAAACTCACACAGAAGTATTCGACAAAAGCATTTAAGATATTAGTATGTAACTAAATACAATTATGAGACCTTGTTTGTTTCTGTAGGATAACTTTCATTCCATTCAGGATCTTTCATTAAACTTGGTGCACGTCAAGCAGGTTGTATAGAGGTGCCTTTTGATACAGTAAAAACTGCTATGAGCGACTTCCGCTTGAGCCACCATCTGTCATTTCCAACCACAATCGTAATGCACGGATCGATTTTATTATATAAATGCTCTGTTATGAGTGACCACCTGTTGAAAGCGACCAGTGACCATGATGTCTTGGCAAAATATGCATTTCGACACTGCTATGAACGACCGCATTACAAAATAACAGACACCACTGACTTTGACTTATTCCTTTGTAAACACGAGAGCTCAAGCTACATGTAGTATGCAAACAAAGTGCACATTAAATAACACTACATATGTGTCATTTGTAAACTGCAGTAAACCAGACTAAAGTATATGTTACTAACCACCATTGTAGTGCCAAAGTCATGTGAATAGCCAGTAAAATTAACCATTTTTCCATCAAAGGGAGCGATGATGGACATACACAGCCAATTTAGAGGTTTGTATTTTTTCTTTATATTTGTGAAAACACACACAATGCCAGTAGTCCTAATGTCCCCGTGAGAAATCTTTTGAAAGGGCTTTAGTGTAGGGTTGAGTACATAGTTTGTCTTTCCAATTAATCTGTAATGGCTGGGGGTGGGGTGAATGAGCTCTTTGTCTTTAATACTAGTAAGTGAGAATCATTTCTGGACTCTTTTTTTAAAATTACTTCTGTTACAGTATTTCACCAAGCCAACATCTGTTTACCCAGGTGCAGATGGCCACAACCTTTGGTTATAGAGCTATAACACTGGTGATTTAAACTTCGTCTCAAAATAAATGTACTGTTTCTTGATGACTTAATTATGTCTTTTGGTTTCATTCATTGGTACATAATATAAATTTAGTCCACATTTCCCCAAAACCTGATAAAAACTGAAATAGATCTAGTCGTTATTATGTCAACGCTAATAACAATGGCAGAATCTCTGATGAAAAAAAGAAAAATTCTAACACTGGAAGAAAGAATTAATGTAATTGAAAGAAGTGAAAAAGGGGAGACTGCTTGCAAAATAGCAGCCAGCTTAAATATCTGTAAAACATAAGTTCAGAATGTTATCAATGACAAGAAGTCAATTAGAAATGAAAGGCAGTAAGGTACACAGAGGAAATATGCTGCTGCATGATGGGCAGGGTATGGAGAGCGACCTAGTGGTTAGAGCATCCACATCGGATGTGGGAGGTCGTGGGTTCAATCCCCGGCCAAGTCATACCAAAGACTTACAAAAATGGTACTAACATCTGCCTCGCTTGGTGCTCGGCATTAAGGGGGCACTCACCAGTTATTATGTACTTTTGAGAGAGTGACGTATGTAAGGTGAAGCTGTTTGCATTTAAAACATGCACAGTGGAGAGAATGGTGGCATACCTTTATGTTATATTAATGTAATGTGGATGATATTTCTTTGGATATTGTACTTTTGGAAATTGTACATAAAATTTAAACACACTGCTAACTAAAATGAATGCTCCCTTGTGCTAAAAAATCAGCCTGAATTTGTCTAAAGTACACTATCCATAGCAGCTATTAAAATAGGGAAAATTAATTTTGCCAGACTAGACAATACCAGTTCTGAAAGGGCAATGAATGAATTACCAAATATATAAAATGTGAAAAAGTTATCGGCTCTTTTTTATACAATTTACCTCTGAAGTGCAGGAAGTGAAAATGACCAAGTGAAGCTAGCACTTTCTTGAAAGGTGCACATCTGGAGTATGGCCAAGCTGTATACTCTATAACCCATATTACACCCATCAATCATATACCAAAATAAAGGGAATTAAAGGTTCTTTGAATTATACCTAAGATATACAAGGTCTTTTTTAAATAGCCAGTAAAACCATCAGAAAATCCGGGGAAATTCTTTTTCTTTAAAATCCTAACCCTATGCAAAATGCGAAACTGTAGAGTGCCACCTAAGAGGTTAGTGTTCGGACTGGTTGGTCTGGTGTCAGGATAATGTGACTGGGTGGGACATCATGCTACATGTCTGCAGCATGATGCCCCAGTGCTAGACATCACTATAAGCTGTCACACTGCAGACATCTTAGTGATATGACTGAAAAATTGTTAAAGCTGCGTTAAAAATCCAAATCACACACACTCTTCTTCAACAATGCTAACTACATGTATTGACATGGGAAACTAGTCCATTTTTACACACCTCTTATGAGAGACCATCTGTCTTGAGAGCCCACTTTTGGTTGGCAGAAAGGGTGGTCTCTCATAACAGGTTTTACTGTACTGAGAATTTTTGGTATTTAATATTTTTATTTGTGTCCATGGAAAAAATGTCCAGCATAAGTAGTATATCAATTGTATGTAGCATAACATTGGGTGGGCAGGACCATAGGGTACTATCATAAGTAATATATAATTGGGCTGTCTAGACCAGAGGGTGCTATCATAAGTGGTGTAAAATCAGGAGTTCATGACCATAGGGTACTTTCTGTAACAGTCTTTAAATAAGCATAGCTGCCAATCCTCACCATTTTGGCATGAATTTCATGACACAATGATTCACACTGCATGCAAAAAAATCATGAATTCCCCAATTCTCAATTATTTTAAATCTTTAATAAAATAACCGATTTCCCGTTAAGCGCTAGTCGTGATATCGGCAATTGCCAAAATCGTCCGGTACTGCTGGTCGCGATATTAGTGGAATTATAGCTGATTGGTACAGTTGGCCTGGTAGCAAGCACTTTAGCATATTTTAATCTATATGTATAGGAGTTGTTTTACAATTGCTTTTGAGAGAAACTGGGGCTTAAACAGAATTTTGCTCCGCTCATGGGTGCAAACACTGATCTGAATTACCATTCGGCACCGCATCTTGAAAATGTCTTCACCAACAAGGAAAAAGAAATGTGTTGCACAAAAAGTGAAGTTTAGTTTGGAATACACCAAAAATTGGTCTTGCATTCTGCCATCAAACACCGAGATACATCGTGCTTTTTACATGCAATGTGCCATAAATTTTAGCAGTGGGCATGGTGGTAGAGAGGATGTGAGGAAGCACATTGGTAGCAAAAAGCACATAGAGGTTGGGAAAATTAAGAACTCACAGCAGATTTCAGCTCTCAATGGAAGATCTACAAGCTACCAATGCTGAAGCATAGTTTTTGAATTTTCTTGTTGAGCACAGTAAATGTTTATCAGCTGGAGACCATGCTAAACATTTGTTCTGACAAATATTCCCAGACTTGAAGATTGCTTCATGGATTCATGTCAAAATTCACTAATTTTTACCCCTATTTTCACTAATTGTGAGCCTCGAGGGTTGGCAGCTATGCATAAGCAAGGTACTGGGGAGACATGTCTTTAGCTTGAAAGGAAAAGAAAAGTGAAGGTTGATTTTGATAAAAAATTGAAAGACAGTTACTTTTCTTATCCACCAAATCGTAGTTATATATTGTCATATATTTTTTTTGGCAAACCAGAACATATCTAATTTGTATGCTTTGTTTATTCAGCTTACCACTGAGTTTAGTATGTAGCCTTGTTCTCGGATTTGCATGGTTGTACATCTTTCAACGTCCTGACCAGGCCATTACTCCGAATTATGTATATGGAGTGTTTGGTTATGTCTTGGCCACTGTGATTTATTGCACTTGCCGTCAGCTCTTTGTCATCACAAGTACCTTCATGTTCGTCAAACTGAGGGTAAGTAGAATTTTATTTCTGCCTATTTATAGCATCAAGCGATTCAAGGATATTCTTTGGTCTCACATTACATAAGATTTGTGAGATATAGTAGTCACTTTTCCAGCAGCATCTACAGTGGTGTCAGGAGCATTGCTACATTTTTGCATCAAAGTTTTGAAAGTCTTTTGCATCACTTGCTGCATTTAGGCGAAACAATTTGATAATATCACTGTAGGTCTCAGGTTTATGCCATGATATGCTAGGGGTCCCTGACTTGTCTGTCTCACCTTCCTTAGTGTCAGGGTGAAGTTTTTGAAGGTCACATATCTTCTACCTCATTCGCTGCATTCAGCTGTCACTTTTGGATATGGCAGTGGATCAGTTGGTTATACATGTACACTAATATACTAGGAGTTCCTGAATTTTGGTCTCATCCACTTAAGCAGAAAGCTTGGTTTATCAATGAGGACAATATTAGTTTTATGATAAAGTTTTGAAAGTCATAGAATTCCTGCATTTGTTGCTGCATTCAACTGAAACTTTGTGATAGTATTACAACAGGTCTATAGTTTATACACTGATAAGCAAGGAGTTTATTTACTGCCTTTTTTTGCATATTTAAAACATGTTTGATTATTGTAAAGTTTTGTGAAAAGTTTTGAAAGTCCTTTCTTCAGTTTTGCAGTATTCTTCTGAAAATTTAGAACAATATTTCTGTGGGAGAGAACTGCCACTCCTGATGATTTTATATTTAGGCTAATGGCAGTGACCCTTGAGTTACAGATTTACAAGACAATAACAAACAAATAAAAAAACAATTTTTGTGGTCTGATCTGATCCAGATCTCAGTTGTCATTTTAGACTCAGTCCATTTGGTTCAGGGAACCAGACTTACTGGACAGAAGGTACCTCAGATGCATTAATCTTCCCAGCTGTTAATGCAGAACGCCTGCTTGGTATAACCTTTGGTTCTTACAGTAGAGCAGCATCCGGAAATCTTGTAGAACAAATGAAAGCAGCTTGAAAGAGAAGGGGTAAATCAGTCTCTTAAAAAGTTGAAAGAATCAGCAGAGAAATGTTAAAGAGAATACTTAGATGTTTAGCCATTTGTATAAAATAGGGATAAAAGCCAGGAAAGGTGATGATTGCATTTATTGGACATGGATTGCACATTTGCCCAAAGGGTTGAAAGTTAATTGATGTTACTATATGAATTAAAAAAAACTAATAAACATTAGGTTGAGTGAAGAGATCTAGCAATAAGTAATTGAAATATGTGTTTGGAAGTAGTTCCATAACTGAACTGGAGATCATTATTGCCTAAGTGTACTTTAAAAACTTTTAGTTCAACATACTGTTGCCTTTTCTGCATCAAACTACATTTATGCATGTATTCCAGGTCAACAGTAGCTGTACATGATGTTTTGTTACTTATTGCGGAAAATGGGTATAACTTACACCCAAACAATTGACTGCCTTTCGGAGGTCTTTTTGATATTGGCAGGTCAGCTAATAGATAAAAAATAAATTTATTTTTGAGCACATTGATCTTTTTATATAAAACCTCTATACAAGTGAAGCTGGCTAAGTTATCAAGTCCAAAAGATCAGAGTTTCCAGAGAGTTGTTTATCCTAATCAGGCTTAGCATGTATTTGTATTTCATATTATCATGCACTATTACTGACAGTTATAAGCAATATTATGGTATATATTTATTTCATTAAAATGCACTATTATTTACAGTCATAAGCGATATCATGGTATATCTGTATTTTGTAATATCATGCACTATTACTGACAGTTATAAGCAATATCATAGTATACATGTATCTGTATTTCATATTATCATGCACTATTATTTACAGTTATAAGCAATATCATGGTATATCCATATTTCATGTTATAATGCACTGTTACTAACAGTCACAAACAATATCACCGTATATCCGTATTTCATATTATTGTGCACTATTACTGACAGTCATAAGCAGTATCCTAATATATTTGTATTTCGTATTGTCATGCTTTTACTGACAGTCATAAGTAATATCATGGTCTATTTGTATTTCATATTATCGTGCACTATTACTGACAGTCATAAGCAGTATCCTAATATATTTGTATTTCGTATTGTCATGCTTTTACTGACAGTCATAAGTAATATCATGGTATATTTGTATTTCATATTATCGTGCACTATTACTGACAGTCATAAGCAGTATCCTAATATATTTGTATTTCGTATTGTCATGCTTTTACTGACAGTCATGAGTAATATCATGGTATATTTGTATTTCATATTATCATGCACAATTACTGACAATCATAAGCAATACCACAGAATATCTATAATGGATCCAGAGTCAACCATGTCTTACTGTTACCTTCAAAGAAGACTGTTAAACAGTAGGCAGGCAGATAATGTGCTGTTCATGATTATCTTGTTCAGTTATTGTCTCAATTTCAATCTGTTATCTCTTCTAAAATCAATCTATTGCAGTAATATAGCAATATTCCATCCAGTATTGGAATGTATTGCAGTATGATTGTCACATCATTATATTATCAAAATCTGTCTTAAGAGTAGGGTGTTTGGTAGTCAGACCTTTGAGGTAACTAAAGGCACCATATTACCTGTTAGTAGGGTGTTTGGTAGTCAGACCTTTGAGGTAACTAAAGGCACCATATTACCCAGTAGTAGGGTGTTTGGTAGTCAGACCTTTGTGGTAACTCAGTACACATCAGATTTCTTTATTATTCAAGAGTTTTTGTTTGGAGTCATTGTTATACAAGAGGTGTTGGTGGAATGTGATATAAAGTTGAAACCATTGTCATATATTATACATCTTGCTATCACATTGAGATATCGTTAGTATGTTTTTACATCTTCCTGTCACATTGAGATATCATTAGTATGTTTTTACGTCTCGCTATCACATTGAGATATCATTAGTATGTTTTTACGTCTCGCTATCACAATTAGATATCATTAGTATGTTTTTACATCTTGCTATCACATTGAGATATCATTAGCATGTTTTTACATCTTCCAATCTCATTGAGATATCATTATGTTTTTACATCTTCCTGTCACGTTGAGATATTATTAGTGTTTTTTTACATCCTGCTATCACACTGAGATATCAATAGTATGTTTGAACACAGGAAGAAATATAAGATCACAATGATGCCCTTTTTTTCATTTGTAGGTTATAATAAATGGAATTTCAGAGCTGCTGAAATGTGTGGTCAACGTAATCCTTGTCATTTACTTCCCACATTGGGGTGTAATCAACTTTGCATTGTCTCAGGTAAGAAACATTTGATTTTCCTCACAGTTCTTGCACATTCTATTTGCCTTGCCTGCAAAGACAAGACTTGGATATTTCTTTGTGGCAGAATCAGATACGTCATGATTATTAGGTTACAGATTTGCATGTGATTGAATGTGTTCTGTGGAATATTTATTTTGTTTATTTAATCTCTATTTCTTTAGTTATTCTTTTGGTGTGATCTTGAGCCATTATTGACCACATTTTTTCAAATATAGTTTATATTAAATTGGGTCTTACCATTTTGTCCCTTATTTTCATTCTTTGTTTGTTTGTCTTATGTTCATATATTCATGATAGCTCCCATAATATTGCTTTCAACCAGATATAGTGTGTAGCATTATAGTGACCAAGTTCATTTGTCACATTTTTACATAAGCAGTGTTGTAGACCCTGATTGTGAGACCTACCTGCTTTTGTTTCTACACAATAACTCCTTAATTTTTGCTACATTTCAGCCAAATTTGTTATGCAACTTGATATTAACGAGACCTTGGCAGAGTTCATTTGTTAGTGCTCTACACCAAAGGTTAGCAGAGTTGTAGACCCTGACTGTCAGATCCACACAAATATAGTACCTAATCATAATATATTAGAACATCCACTACCTCACAAATCCAGCTCATCCTGTTAAAAAAAAGACGTTTATCATGTCTTTTGGCTTGTTTCAGCTGGAATGGAAATCAGAGTAGAGTGGTCTCCCCATGGGTAGAAGAATTAGCATCAAATTCCATTGTTTGCAAGTTGTGACTCAACTCATACCTGTCTGCATGTTATCTTTACAAGGCTCACAATTACATTCCATTTTGTGCCTTTTCATAAAGTTTAGCAAGCAGTCCTTGTTTGTTTTCACAATCTGCATACACCTCTTACTGAAAATATACCATACATTTTGCACTCTCTTGCCTGTTTTTTGCATATGATAAGTGGTCATTCTCTATTCTCCATATTTAGTGCATTTTATGCCAAGTAAATGATCATATATTCTCAGTAATTAGGTTGTTTCTGTAATTTGGTACGCCTTTTATTAGCTTTACCCGTTATACACCAGAATATGGGATGGTCTGTTATATGTCATCCATTGTTTGTCGTCCATTGTCCATCACTCCATTAGCACAAGTTTGTTATCACTACTCCTAAACTGCTTCGAGGATTACCTTGTTACTTTATAAGCACCTTCATTCCATGGTCTAGTTGGTCCTAAATAAATACTGCTACTTGGACATCCAATAGGGCTTCCACGGTGGCCATTTTGAAATATTTGTTATCGCTACTCCTCCAGAATGAATCATCTTCTCAAAATATGGTTGTCACTTAAAGACTTCTTATGATAATATCTAGTTGGTCCTAAATGAAAATGGTGCCAATCTGATATCCAGTTTGGCCACCATTTCAGCCATCTTGAAAATCATGCTCTTGCTATTGTTCCTAAATGTATGGTCATATCGGCATAAGGTTTTCACTAAAAGACTTCTTATGATATCTTGTTGGTCCTAAATTAAAATTGTATTGATCTGATTTTCAATATGGCCACCAAGGCAGCCATCTTGAAAATCTTGTTATCACTACTCCCATGAAAGAATTCTTTTGATGTTTTTTATTTAACATGATGTAGTCTTGTCAAAAGGCTAAACTACTTAGAGCATTGCCTTTGAAACTTTATACACACATTCATCCCATGGTTTAGTTGGTCCTGAATAAAAATAGTGCTGCTCAAAAATTCAATATGGCTGCCACAATGCCCATCCTGAAAATCTTGTCACTATTCTTCCTGAATTGATGGTCATATCAACATGGGGTTTTCACCAAAAGACTTCTTAGGATGTCTAGTTGGTCCTTATTTAAAATGGTTATGGTGCCAATCAAAAATCCAATATGGCTGCTACATCAATCAACTTAAAAATCTTTTTATTTCTACTCATTCTGAATGGATGGTTATATTAATATGGAGTTTATACTAAAAGACTTATGATGTCTAGTTGGTCTGAAATAAACATGGTGCCAATCTGACATCCAATATGGCCTCCACTACAGCAATCTTGAAAATCTTCTTGTGGCCACTCCTCCTGAGTGGATAGACCTATCAGCATGGAGTTTTCACTCATGATGTTTAGTTGGTCCTAATGAAAACTGCTGATATGATGTTAAATGAATGTCCAGTGGTGTTGCTATGGCATGCCATCTTGAAAATCTTATTGCCACTTCTTCTGAATGGATGGTTGTATCAAGCTTGGGGTTTTCACTAAAATTCTTTTTATGATGTCTAGCTGGACATAAAATTGATCCCAATCTGTCATCCAATAAGGTCATCTTAAAAATCTCTACTAGAACAGGAAGTCATATTTACATGGGGGTTTTACCACAAGATTTCTTATGATGTTCACTTGGTCTCAAATGGAAATGGTGCAGATCTAGCTTTCAGATTTGTTACCATTTAAGTCAGTTTGAAAATATTGTGATCTCTACTCTTGTCCAAATCGATGGCTATATCAACATGCAGTTTTCACCACTAGACCTATTACAATATCTAGTTGGTCTTAAATCAAAATGGTGCCAATCGTAAATCCATTATGGCCGCTATGACAGCTGTCTTAAAAATCTTTTTGTCACTACTCTCCATGAATGGATAATCTTCTAATGATGTCCAAAATTGCCCTGAATGAAAATGGTACCAAGTGTGCCACAGCAGCTAATTTGAAAATCTTAACAAAGAGTCAACCATTTCAAAGGTTCCATGACCCAAAGCCCCACTTTCATTTATTGGGAGTAACCAGAGATATAGGAAGGACCCCACTAAGGCACTTCCAGTATAAAAATCTTCTAAGGAACCAGTTTCCCAGAGCTAGAGACAGAACACAACAGGGAGAGAAGTACAGATTGTAGCCCAGTTCCTCTCTTCATCAGTCTTCGTCATGCAGAAAAGGACACCATGTTTGTCACATCCTTGGGAAAACTTCAGCAATTGACCATATATGCTCTCATCTAGAAAATGGTGGTAGACATAACACCAAGCTCAAATGGATTCTACTCACATCACATATGGGATCTGAGAAGTACTCTAAAATCATTTTTGACTTCCAAAACCATTCCTTCATATTCCCGGAAATGCCTAGGGCTCCTACCTTAAGGACCATGTTGACATTTCTGACATAAAACTACATGGACAACATCATTCAGAAACTCAAGCTGAGTAATGATTTTGTACAAACACATGATCCCCTATTTCTGTTTTGTTTCACCTAATATTTATTTTCAATAAGAACATATTTGATATTTTTTCATGTTCCAGCTTTTCACTCATTCAGAAATGTGGTTTGTATGAATTTTCAATTAGGTTTAACTCCTTAATTGTTGTACCTTGACAATCAGTCTTGTGGAGTCCTCTATCCTCTTGGAGAGTTGAATACGTTGAGATTTATAGAATTCAGAAATCTGGATTAAAATTTTGGTAATGTTGCAGCCTTGTTAGGTACATAGCACTTGCAACTGCAATGAAGCTTGCACACATGCACGTACTCATTCAACTAGATAGTTCATGACTACATCAAAATTTGGTTGATCTTTCCTGCTTTCAGGTTTTATCTGCTGTCCTGTATGTGATTTGCTATTACGGGTATGTAATATATTACATGAGAGGGCTGGATGAAAGCAGTGACTTTCCAGTTAAAAAAGTTAGAGACCTCTTCCCAAGGAGACTTGAAGGAAAGGTAATTATCCTGTTTATATTGCACAAAAATATTCATATATTTTACTTTTACAACAGAGAAAAATCTAAAAAAGTGAATGTAATTTGTTATAGTGTCCCATTTTTAAAAATAATCTACTTTTGTTGTTTTAGTGGCATGTGACTGAAGAAATAATTGATGGATGAGATCTAGTAATGGATTAAGTCTCTTTCAGCTAGTGAAGTATTAATTGTTCAGATTGTATTACTTGATAATATATAAATAGGTTCTATCAGTCCATTTAAGACAACTATGAAAACTTGATGCACATTTTAGACCAGTGATCCAGCTGTGCCTTTAGCTGTGCACAATTCTACTGTTGCAGTAGTTTTGGCCAAACTGTAAGCAGTCAGGCTTGCAGAGTGGTGATATCTGTTAGTTTCATGGTTTGCATTGAGGTAATTTTCTCAGACACTTGCCCGTGGTTTCACATGGTCTAGAATGTATTGCATTATGGGGAGTACTACAGCTAATCACTGAAGACTAACATGATGTTGAATTGTGCTTTTTCACATAAAAGTGATTTGAAGTTTTAATTCCATAGTTAATTCTTTTTTCATGTTTGGGATCTACATTGGTTCCTCTCCTTATTGTGTTTGCTGAACATCAGAACACCACTGAATGCACTTTGGTCTTTACATGAAAAATTAACTTTACGCCAGTGTGAAAGAATAGTAATGCTGTTGTAATATGACATATCATATATCAGTTTGGCATAAAAATTCACTGCCATTGGTTTTCATCAAAAGACAGTATTTCAGTTTTACAACTATATTTTTTAAGTGGCCATTTTTTGCTGAAGTGCTGTTAAATCCTATTAAGTCTGTTAAATTTTTAAAATGGTAATAGAGATGTATTGAATGAAATTAGGAAAATGATGTAATCAAAAAATAGATGCTTAAATCGGGAATCACTGGCAATGGGGTTGGCTAGAGAAGCAAGTTGATTATTTGAAGTTGAAAATTGTTTGACAAACAAAGAACATATGGAAAAGCTATGTTGAATATGCTCTGGAATAGAAATTGTATTTGTTGGAATCATTTTATTGCACTGTTGAGAATAGAATTGTAAAGACGATAAACAGTTGCATGTGTTATCTTTTTTTAATTTGACTGGTAATACACCAGACGAGAACATATAGCCTGCCATCAGTATAATGTTCATTTATCGATTAGCACAGGACTGTTATCACTGCTTCTTGAGTTACTGGGAAGATTTCTTGAAACTTTACGAGCACTTTAAGCCAAAGGTCAAGATGGAATGAAACAAAATGATACCTTCAGTCAGCTTGACAAACTTGTTATTGCTACTCTTTCTGAACAGATGATCATAATGACATTGGGGTTTTCACTGAAAGATTATATGATGCCCAGATGGTTATGATTGGTATTAAATGGCTTCCATCACTAATGTTTAGTTCTACTCTTCATAGACAATTGTCTTGAAAATCTTGTTATTGTTGCTCCATCTAAACATGGTCATATCAACATCGGGTTTTCACCAGAAGACTTTAGTTGCTTCTAGATAAAATATGGTTTAGATCTGACATCCAGTATGGCCACCACAGGGACAACTTGAAAATCATACTGTTTATAATTCTTCTGAACAGAAAGTGATATCATCATGTGGCTTTCACCAGAAGACTTATTTTGTCTGGTTGCTTTCAAATTGAAAATGGTACTAATGTGACCTCCATGATAGCCACCACTGGTCATCTTTAAATCTTATCGCTACTCTCAATGGATAGATGTCATATCGACAGGGGTTTGAAATGTTTATTTGGTTTTAAATGAAAATAGTCCTTATCTGATATCCAGTATGGTTTTGCTACTCCTTTTGAATGGATGGTCATAATCATATGTGGTATTCAAAAAATGACTTGTAAAAATGTATGGTTGGTCTTTCATGAAAATGGTGTTGATCTTAAATCCAGTACCAGTAAAACTGCAATAGTGGCTGCTTTCAAAAGACCTGGTTTAAACACTCAAGTTTAAAAGAAGAAATGTTCTTATCTTGAATTCGTGAAAATATTTTAGCTAGTAAATTGTCAGTCTCTTGTTTTATTTTCATTCACATTGATGTTGGTTTTATATGTATGTGTTCCTAATATATTTCAGCCATTCATAGATAAATACCAGGCCAAACTTGCAGTCAGTATATTCAAACAGTGTCTTCTAAAACAGTTTCTTACTGAAGGTATGTAATGTCAGTTATTCATTAAAGTATTTATGTTCTTCTGATAAATTACAGTACAGTACTACCTGTTTATCATGGCATCTTTGCACCTAAGGTAATAATGTTAACATGTTGAGGTTGGGGTGGGGTTGGGCTGGAAAAACATGCATGCATACAAGTGAAAATTTGTCAGTGGTGACATGTTGTTAATGAATAGAACTTGCACAGAAAATAAACAATGGAAATTTTGATTACATGAAGACAAAATAGTTTGAAATACACTTGTATATTGACAACTTACATTTGTGTAATACAGTCCATCATGCATTAGGTACTGTAGATTTATATGACAATCCATGAATATTAGTATATATCATATATTAGAAAGTTAACCTATCAATCAAATCCCATTGGAAAACACATACATAAACACACTTTTATAGCACATGGCTGGATAGTTGTTTACATGCTACATGCAATTAAATTGGCCTAGATTTTGGCCTGGGCAAGACAGATATAATCATACTGCTAAGGCTACCAAGTGAATGAAGCTATTCATAGGGAATTAAAACATGTCATGCAATTAAATTGGCCTAGATTTTGGCCTGGGCAAGACAGATATAATCATACTGCTGAGGCTACCAAGTGAATGAAGCTATTCATAGGGAATTAAAACCTGTCAGCAAGTGCAAAATGTTCACAAACATCTTTGCAAGATGTCCTGCATTTAACTTCCTTGAATGCCAGGTCTTGAGTTTCAAGAGATGATGTTTTTTGACAATTGTTGATAACTTATTTTTTTTTAACTTGATAAAAATTAACTAATTAAAATTGTTTAAGCCAGTTACAATAGATGAACTGTGCAGAAATCACAGTAACATCCATATAAAGGGTCAACTTAATTTGTTGTTAAAATTGCATGCCATAATAAACCACTAAGTCGTTGCTTTTACATTATTGGTGAATTGTCTCACAGAATTTGTGGTTGTACATTTAAAATTAATTGTAAGTTATATGAAAATACACCAATTTGGCTTTTTATTTTTGAATGATTTTTAAAAAATCTTGATGTAGTGTGTAGGGTCATGCAGTTGCAGTATGCTGTTTTTATTAGTACAATGATATATGGTTGTACAGTCAATGGTATGTGCTCTCAGTGAAGTGATAGTTAAAATTGCCATCTTGAGCAGTTAACCAGTACAAGCATATATTGACAGAGTTGTCTCCAGTGGTTTACAAGTGTGATTCTAGCCATGGAGCTTTTGTTTGTTGGTGTTTGCTTGAAATGGATATTTGAGTTCTGACTTTAAAAGGAAAGAAACTCCATCTTTACTGATACATAAAATTGTGAGCACTACTTGTCAGCTTTATTTGTATTGAAAGTCTGTCATTGGTTGTTAACTTTAATTGACTTTGTTTGATCTCCATAAATAATGAATAACATTAGATGAATATTTGTGTTCGACAGTGAAAATTATAATTCTTATGTGTCAACAAATATTTCAAGCAACCCCCATTCCCCTCTTTCTACCCAACTGTTACCCAGATTGTGAAGTCTCCTTCACTATCATGCATCCACAGATTGACCTCACCATTTGCAAGTTATTACAGAAGAGATGTGTAAGGGACATAACTCATTTGAAAAGGTATCATTTATATAGTTGTCAGTACTTTAACCTAAATTGAACTCTTTTTGTACCTTTTTTTTCAGGTGAAAAATATGTGATGACAATATTTGCAGTGCTAAGTTTTGCTGATCAGGGTAAGAAAGATAGGCAAATTTGGAATTAATAGACTTAAATTTATGCAAAGCAACAAATAAAGCTGGAATTTTGAAATTCCAATGAAGTTCAGATGGTGTGTTCCATAATTTTCTTACTGCCATGCACTTTCTCTCACTGTCTCTCTACTGTGTGATCATGATCGTCAGAAGTTGCTCTCAACTAATTCCTTTACATCTTTGCTGCTTGTGGATTCATTGATGTTTATTAACTTTATACAGACCCATGACTTACACACCAAATGGCTCTGTGTACAGTTGATGCTCATGCCATAGATGCATTTCTGAGGTTATGGCGTAAATCAACACTAATTTTCCCAATAGAATACTTTTCAATTAAGGAAGTTCTTGGGCAGATTATACATCTGAGTTTTCTGGTACTGATTATTTATGCAAAACTGTCAAAGAAATTAATACTTATGACGATTCATTGCATCATCGAGTGATGAGATGTTCTGCATGCAAGTCACAGCACATGGTGCCATTGAGTGTAAAAACGAGCACCAGTGAGTGTAAAAATGAGCACTAGTGTGTGTAAAAATGAGCAGAGTGTCACAAATCAGATGTTATTTCCTCATTATAAATGGCATTAGAATGAAAGTGCATAAATTGAATTGGTGTATAGTGAGTGTCACCTGTATTGCCAAGCTAGTCAGAGTGGTTTACTTCACTTCAACCAGTCAAAACATGTTAGATCCACTTTAGAAGCAAAGTACTTCACTTCAACCAGTCAAAACATGTTAGATCCACTTGAGAAACATAATACTTCACTTCAACCAGTCAAAACATGTTAGGTCCACTTGAGAAGCAAAATACTTCACTTCAACCAGTCAAAACATGCTAGATCCACTTGAGAAGCAAAGTACTTCACTTCAGCCAGTCAAAACATGCTAGATCCAATTGAGAAGCAAAATACTTCACTTCAACCAGTCAAAACATGTTAGGTCCACTTGAGAAGCAAAATACTTCACTTCAACCAGTCAAAACATGCTAGATCCACTTGAGAAGCAAAGTACTTCACTTCAGCCAGTCAAAACATGCTAGATCCACTTGAGAAGCAAAATACTTCACTTCAACCAGTCAAAACATGTTAGATCCACTTGAGAAGCAAAGCTTCAGCTCCTTTGTTGTGGTTGTTCATAATAGCACAGTATGGCCACCCATCAAATTGCTGATGACATATGAACGTGTCTGAATGATATTTGAAACTGTTTCATTAGTCACAAATAACATGCCTCATAAATAATGTAGTTACTAAATTATGTGTCAGTTCTTCTTGCCAGGAAACTAATCCATGTGTTCCAAATGTCTGTATGAAGGTGGCAAACCTCACTGGAACCTCAATTTGAGAAGATGATGTTTCCTTAAATGAATGTTATTACTTGTTGCACCATTAATGTTCATTAACATAATTTTAGGCCACTCTGTAACACAGTTCTGCTTTTAGATTGATTATGTCCATATATCCATCCATCTGACATCGACTGTAGGCTTCGGGTTTGTGTTTGCTTATTACGTGCAGAACCACACAAATTGATATTTAGAAGGATCATGCACAGTATGGTGCCTTTGATTGATAATTAGATCACTGTGACCTACATTTTACAGCCCACTGACTTTAGTTAACCTTTGCATTTAGCTCATTTTTATGGAGCCCACCTTGGCATAGCATGTAGATCACTTTGGAATCTGTCTGCCTGTCCATGCCGAAGATTAAGGTCAATGTTAGAGTGCTTTTGATGAAGCTCAAGGAAATGTAAAATATATGAATAACAGCTTCCAGTTAATATAGCCTTTCATTGTTGATGAGCATGCCTTATTGGAAGCTTGATATGATGGTCACTTGTGTGTGTGTGTGTGTACATTTGCATTGACCACCCTCATTATAGATTAACCTCAGTGTTAAAAAAATTTTAATGATTAAAAAATGTGGTCAGGTACACAGTTGGTCACAGAACTTGTTATGTGGATATATCTAAATGTGTGCCTGGGCTCAAAGGTTTTTAGCAGTAGAATTTGTTTTAGCACAGGCACGCATTCTGATCATAGACCAGAAGAGCTTATGAGACAGTCTTTCATTGGTTAACCAACAATCATTATTACATGTCCTAAACTACCTGGAGGATTGGCATGAAACTTTACACACATTTTTCTCATGGTCTAGGTGGTCCGAAGTGAAAATGGTGCTGCTTAGACATGTGATATGGCCATCACAGCAGATGGTTTGAAAATCTTGTTATTAATACTCCTCCTGAATGGATAGTTATACCAAATGAGGTTTTCTTTTTGATTCCTGGTTGGTCCTAAATAAAAATGGCGCCAGTGGTAAATCCAATATGGCTACCACAATGGCTGTCATGACAGTCTTGTTGTTGCTACTCACCCTAAATGGATAGTCATATTGACATGGAGTTTTTATGAGATGACAAAAAGATATCTGCTTAGTTGTACATGAAGATGGTGCTCATCTGACATTCAGTATGTCACCACAGCAGATAATTTGAAAATCTTTTTATCGCTGAAGAATATCAGAGATGGTTTCAGCACTCTGCAACACAAAGAAAAATGGTATTTTTAATTCCTGGAAATTAAATTATATTCACCCATTAGAGCACGAGTCCCTTCAAGGAACTTGTTTCTTTTTTAGTCACAGGTGTATGGAAAGTGGCTTTTTAAACAAAAAATCACTTGCCATGATTAAACTTATTAAAGAAAGAATGCTTGTTTTATTGCCTCTATTTACTCACAAACTAATTGTACACTGTACTTGTAATGAGCAATAATTATGTACTAACAATTTTTTTATTATCTGGTTTTATGCAATGTTTTCTCCAGATCCTGATGTCAAGTTGTATTTAGTACCAAAATAGTTAATGCTTTATGTGTGACTTTGTGATTTAAGCAATGTTTTGATATATTTTATTTGAATCAGTACATTTTTCATTTTTAGAAAGCAATAGCTTCGAGTTTTGAAATTATATTATGTTACAGTATATTGGATGCAAAACAGTTTGGAAGATAATAGTGCCTTATTTCAGTGGAATAAGCTACTTGTAACTCTGAACTAATGGAGTGAAATAATGGTCACTGTTTATTACGGGTGAAAGACATTGTGGTGGGCACATTAATAATCCATTTCATAGCTTTATTGTCGAATAACCACTTTAGTATCAATCTATATGCTTAGCCACTGACTTCCAAGACCACAAAATAAAATTTGACCAATCATGATGGAAAACTTCTTGACATGAAAACCTTTCAGACTTGTACAGATGATGCCAGTCCATTATTATTATATCTTGTGTTAAGATCTATATCCCATATTTTGTAGAAAAGATAAAAAAATGGCCACCAATGCTAAAAATAATAATAAAATTTTTAAGGACTTCTCCAAAACTGTTGAATAGAATATGATCAAACTTGGCAAAGTATTCTGGAATGATGACCTTTCATATTTGTACCATCTAATATGGTCACAATCAATAAAATAGAAAAACCTGGCTTTTTCTCAAACACTGCTCAACAGAATTTTGACCAAATTTTACAGTTTATTCTGGCATACAGGGCTTTCAAGTCTTTGCAGCCATTTTATCAAATATGACTGCAATTACCAGAAATTTGCACAAAAATAAACTTCAAATTGCTTCAAAACAATTGAATAAAATTTGATCAAACTTGACAGAAAGCATGGTGGCATAAAGACCTTTCAAATCTCTATATATGCTACAGATGCATCATCAGATATGGTTGACATTGCTAAGCATATAAAGATCTTCGGATGACTTCTTCTCCAATCACATTAGAAAGTATCCTAAGACTTTTCACATTTATAAATCAGATATAGCCACAGTTACTTAAAATAGAAAAAACATTTAAATGACTTCTTCCTGAAACCTTTTGTTTTCCAAATTAGAGAGAGAACATCATGTTATGGCATGCTTTTTAAATCTGTGCAAGTGATAACAATCCACCACTGATGTAGAACACATTTTTTCTTCTTAAAACTGCTGGACAGAATTTATCAGCTTTGGCATTAGTCCTTCTAGCATAGGGACCTTACATTGTGAGACAGATAAAGTAGTCCTTCTAGCATAGGGACCTTACATTGTGAGACAGATGAAGTAGTCCTTCTAGCATAGGGACCTTACATTGTGAGACAGATGAAGTAGTCCTTCTAGCATAGGGACCTTAAATTGTGAGACAGATGAAGTAGTCCTTTTAGCATAGGGACCTTACGTTGTGAGACAGATGAAGTAGTCCTTCTAGCATAGGGACCTTACATTGTGAGACAGGTGAAGTAATCCTTCTAGCATAGGGATCTTACATTGTGAGACTGATGAAGTAATCCTTCTAGCATAGGGACCTTAAATTGTGAGACAGATGAAGTAGTCCTTCTAGCATAGGGACCTTACATTGTGAGACAGATGAAGTAGTCCTTCTAGCATAGGGACCTTGCATTGCGAGACTGATGAAGTAATCCTTCTAGCATAGGGACCTTAAATTGTGAGACAGATGAAGTAGTCCTTCTAGCATAGGGACCTTACATTGTGAGACATGAAGTAATCCTTCTAGCATAGGGACCTTAAATTGTGAGACAGATGAAGTAGTCCTAGCATAGGGACCTTACATTGTGAGACAGATGAAGTAGTCCTTCTAGCATAGGGACCTTACATTGTGAGACAGATAAAGTAGTCCTACTAGCATAGGGACCTTAAATTGTGAGACAGATGAAGTAGTCCTTCTAGCATAGGGACCTTACATTGTGAGACAGATGATTCAGCTGATCTGCCATCAGAAGTGGGTTAAGATGGATAACTTTAGAAACCATGAAGTATCTTTTAATTACACATACAGTCAGCAGCATTGTAAGAAACTTGGAAAGCATCCTACTAACCACAGTTTCTTGGCCAAATGTTCTTGCATTTGGCTGTTATACTTATGTCAGTTATGTTTTGTTTTAAACATTTTATTGTCACAGTAGGATACAATGGGATTGGGCTCAAGTTCTAACAACTTCAATTAGCCATCTTCCTGCATGACACAAGTATTGCAACATATTCAGCATAACAACATAATAATGAAAAATAATTGGTTGGAGAGAGAGAAAGAGAGAGGGAGGCACAATGACAGTAATCACGATTTGAATTTAGTTATTGAAATCGTCCAGTAGCGGTTATATATTTGCGAACATAATACAACATTCTATTTTTTCATTCACAATGCCCTTTCCCCAAAGCAGTAAATCTAAGCTAATAAATATGATTTGATTGTTTTGAGACCCACTTGGGCCTTTTGTTTCATTGTGCTGTAAATGATTTTAATTTGTTGTTGATTTCAGGTATATATGAAATGGTCAATCACCTGGGGTCCTTGGCTGCTAGGTTTATCTTCCTACCAATTGAAGAGAGTGGTTATTTATTTTTCTCACAGTTATTAGTACGAGGAGAGCATGTATCAAAACAAAAGGAGGTAATTTCTATAAACTGATGGTTCATGATTTTTGTTAAAGTTTAAAAGCAAATCATTGGGTTCAGCTTCATTCCGATAATCTGATCATAATACATGAGGGGTCCATTCAAAAACTTCCAGATCCAGCTCTCTCTTATGAAAAAAGATGTGACCTCAAGTTTAGGCTTTTTCATCAAAAAAAGTGTTAAAATGTCTGATTATGAGGAGAAAAGTGAGATGCGAGTGGTCTCTCCTTTTATCAAGGGATTGGTGCCAAACACTTCATTCATTGGTTACTAATTACCTAGTATCTCATCTTAATAAGGAGAGTCATGAAGAAACCAAACTAATTATTAAATGTTAAGCTAATATGTGCCTGTTATGTCTTGACTGTGAATTTCACCCATCAACCAATGCAGGGTGTTATAAATATATAACCAAAAGATTCTTATGTGTATTTTATTCCAAATGATGCTGATCATGTATCCACTACATCCATATTTTGATAAATTGTACCCAGGTCCACACCTTATAATACAGTAAATAGGGAGTACCATTTGCAGTAAAGTTACTGCCACAATAATTTTTCGACTGAAATACTGGCACTCCCTTCCTGGCCTTTACTGCATTGACATCCTAAATAGTGCATATACTTCTGCTACAGTAGTATATGATGAATGACAGATATTGATGCATATCCAAAAATATATCGATGATGTCCTCTTTCACCCCAGAGGGCAGAATTTGCAAAGACTCCTATGTATCATGGTTGAGGAAAGCATTGGCAAACAATGGTTTCTATTAGTGATTGGAAAATTTAGTATTGCAATAAGGTATGTAAACTTTTGATATAGAATTATCTTGGGGCATGTACATAACAATTCCATATTTTATATGCAATCATAAACCATTTGACCACTCATTGGTTATTTCTGTGGAGCCTGCCTTGATGGAAGCTTAATATTCTGATCACTTTGGCATCCTTGTGTGTTACCATCCATTTTTCTGCCCATCCATATCCTAGATTAAACAGAAGGTTTTTGCTTTCTTTTTTGATTATATTTTCTAGTTAAACAAAAGGCAGGCTTGATAAAAAAGAGGGGGTCTGTTGTTCTTAACTTAATTTAGCATTTCATTCTTCAGACACTTTTTACAGTTGATTGACAGGCATGTACCGTATATAATCACTTATAAATTGAGTCCAACTGCAAGCTGCACAGAGCCAGATCTGCCATCATATAATGTGCCAGCAGATCTGGGTCTGTCCAGTTTGTTAGGAGTAATCAGTTACACAAATATCATAAACCCTCATCTGCCAGCACATTAGGTGATGGCAGATCAGAGTATATGTTGTTTGCAGTTGGACTCTACTTCTAAGTGAGTACACACAGAATTTGTTTGGTTATATTCAGATGTCCTTTATTTTCAGGAAAATATCAAACTTGCAACGGGGGTAATTCGATACCTATTGAAGTTTGTAACGATGATAGGCTTGGTAACGATGGTGTTTGGATATTCCTACTCCTACCTTACACTTCATCTGTATGGTGGCAAAGTCCTATCTGTAGGATTAGGTATGTTATCTGTTGAACTTCTCAAACTTGCTCACTTTTATAGTCTGTTAGTAAGAGTATCTGAAATACACAAGTTTGTAAGAGCCAGGTGAGAGATCTTTGTATTCCAGAGGGAAAAGGTAAGAGCCAGGCGAGAGATCTTTGTATTCCAGAGGGAAAAGGTAAGAGCCAGGCGAGAGATCTTTGTATTCCAGAGGGAAAAGGTAAGAGCCAGGTGAGAGATCTTTGTATTCCAGAGGGAAAAGGTAAGAGCTAGGTGAGAGATGTTTGTAAGGGAAAAGTGAATTATCATACTCTACATGTAATAAGCAAGAGATATTATTGAGGATCACTTACTCCCCTAGAATGCCATTCCTGTCCAGCTGTAACACATGATTAAATATGTTTTGTAGACTAGCAGTGTAGGCACCTCATTCAAGTAATGTATGTCACTGTAACCACCTTTACAGGTTTGTTCAGTATTACTTAAAACTATCTCTAGATCTTTTTTGATCAGTTGCTATCACGTTTTGTGATGCATCATGGGATGAAGGTTTTTTGAACACTCAAACTTTTCAAAAAGAACCTTCTTTGCAGGGTTTACATAACATTGCTCAACAATACTGGCTTGTGCAACGTAAAGTGATGTATGGTAATTATGAATTCCAGATCAACCATACTTTTTTAAATGAGAGGGGTTTCAAATACTATGAAATCCTTTCAAAAGGAAATTTGTTGCAACAAAACTCCAGATAGGATTGTTTAAGATGCTGTTTTTTATGTCCTGAATTATCTCTCATTTAAAACAAATTTCTGTTTTTAAAATGACCGGGGGGGGGGGGGAGGGGGGACACAGGTTCCAAGTGTGTGTTTAGCAACAGCTGTCTGTTGGATGGGAGACATCAGGAAGCAGCATTATTTTACGTTCTAAAGAAGTACTTGGATGATTTTTTTTTAATTCTGGGTTTTTTATTTGGTGCCTTCCTTGTAGTATTGTTATGTATAATTTAATTTACATTGTTTGTTATTTTTTTAAATTTTTATAAAAAAATTCATTATATGCTAATGTACTGTAACTTTTGTGTGTTGGATTTAACCTTGTCCAAAATTTAGTTCATATTCTACTGGACCAGAATTATTGATTATTTTATTTATTCTGTAAACAACTAATACTTAGCTGAAATATTCTCTGTGTGTATAAATTTAATATCAGGATCATTATTAATAGAAATAAATATGTTTATTTTGGTCTGGGTCTTAGTTATACAAATTCTCTACATTTTACCTGGTGTACTTGACATTGTCAAGGTTATATATTATAATTTTAGTAACAGACTTTCTAATAATAATTAACATTTTATTTTGTAAACATTAAGAACTTTCTAGAAGGTTATTTTCCATTAGGTAATATTATTTTTAGAAAATGTAAATTGTGACCTGAAGTCAAGTAGAGACTATATAATCTTTTCACTGGAAAGATTATTCATTCGTGTCAGCAGAATCAGTTTGTATTATTGTCATATCCAGTAGTTTCTACTGGAATTTATTTCTTCAAATTGTTCAGTTCAAGTGATTTTTTTTGGGAAATACAGACTGCTCATAAAAGAATTGGACAGAGACATTCACTGGGATTTATAGTGAATTCAAACCTGGAATTATATGTACTTTGTTTCAACAAAAGACTGTTGGTACAACAACACAATACAGGCCACCACAGGTACATCAACATCTTCAGCTTTGGACTCAATATGGATTTCTACGAAAGTCTATTCAGAACTTTAATTTATCAGGACTTGTCTGTAATTCTAGTTTTTTGTGGAGTTTAATTTGCAAAACTGTTTAGTTCTTTTTTTTCATTTTTTTTCATTTTCATTTTGTATTCTAGGGAAATAAATTATTTGTTGAATTTTACAAAGCTTGTTGCTCTTCACTCTTTTCTGTTACTTATATTAAGATCATAGACTTGTAACAGTATCGTGTTACACAGACTTTGTAAACACAGATTCTTGGAATGGGTGCTTATCAGAGAAATTTGCTGTGCAAGTTAAAAGCAAAAAGAGAATTTTAATATTTTGAATGCAAACTGAATAAAATTATTATCTCTAGCCCCATGACTGACGTAGCATAGTTTGTGTAATGTGAACTTGTTTGTGTCATTAGTTTCTTAACAAAGCTTGAAATGCTCTCATTTAATCTCCATATTAGACACACAGACTGATGATAGTATGCTCCATTTTTTCATGCAACACAACCCTCTCTTCCCTTTTGATAAATTTTTATTTTATAACTTGATTAATGAGTACTTTCTTCTTCTTTATTCAGGTCCCTCTCTGCTGAGGTGGTACTGTGTTTATGTACTAATAATTTCCATAAATGGTGTCACGGAATGCTTTTATTTTGCTACTATGGGCCAGAAAGAAGTAGATAGGTAAGATCGTTGTTAGTTCACCTCTATGACATAGATTAGAACTGTTGTACTACAATCAGTGTCAGCATCCACATATATTAAGCATATGCACATGTTCAGCCTCACTGCATCTCAACTGTTCTTTCCTCCTAGATGCCTGGCAAGTTTGGAATGGCTTTGAATAGCACCTACCCCATGGGGAAGGGACTAAATAAGCTAACTTAAAAGTACATGTACATGAAAATTACTTGTATATTCTTCATTGTTTTTCTTTTAGCTTGTTTTTTTGTTGGAAACTGTATAAATAATGTTATCGTGAAACTTGGTGCAGCAATGCATCTTGAAGAGAGTACTTTGTCCTCATCAGAAATATAGGTTACTGTAACCTATTTTAACATATCACTTAGTTTGGTTAAATTATGTCTTGTTATTTTTCAGGCTTTGTTCATGCTGGAATCATCAAACGTGTTTGAATGCATCTTTTTTAGCTCTGCACCCTAACAACAAAAGGTTACTGTTACCTACATTTCACATTTTAGTGACTTTGCATAAAACTCAGGACCAAATAGGTTGGGTTTTTTTGTTGCTTTTTTGCAAGTTGTTTTGGACAGTGATGATAACCTGGGTTTGATTGGAAAATATAATTTTTTGCAATTTATTTCGATCTTGAGACATCTCTTTTCTGTGTACCACTTCATGCAGTCGTTTCTGTGATTATTATTTGTCACCATCATTGCCTTTCAAATTCAGTTTTTGAAACCATAATCCTACAGCCAGTGATGAACTGACCTCATGGACAATTTTTCAGGTGCATATTGATTGTAATTATCCATAATCTCTCTCGACTCTGCCATCTGTTTTGTTTTACCATTCTCATGAGTTGATGATCTCCCCTGGCATCAGTGAGCTCTCTCTTGTCTCCAGTGATCATTGTTGTACATGTTTCCATGTTCAAATTTATTACTGACTTGGTAGACTTATGAATATTGAGTATTTGGGTAATTTTTTTAAATACTTTCACCTCATTTGTATAATTCTGTAACCAGCTGTCATTGCTCAGTTGATATTTCTTGTCATCTGCCATCTTTGTTACAATATGATACTTAAGATCTTTCAGGGGCAGATCACTCCCTTTTTACTGGTGCATTGATAAAAGATTATTCAAACATTTGTCCAGACACAAACTTTAAATTTTAGATAAAAGTATAATGACTTTATTGATTATTTGGTGAACTATGTTTGTGATTCCTGTTTTGTCATTTCATGCATGCCGTTGTATAATAATCTACTTGTACAGTTGTGCCAGAGAACACCAAACCCAAACTACACTGTTATACCTACAGTTATGAAACATGGTGAGGGTATACATTTTGATGAATTTTACATCTGTATCACAAAAGAACTTTGATTCACACTTTACTGACTTTGGTAAAATTTGTGTTGTAGCTGTTCATGCCTGAGTGATAAAATTAGTTGATTCTATGCAGCTTTGTTACAAATAACTGCCATGCCCAACATTTCATGTTTGCATGCCTGGTTAAATCTTTTGCTTCTAGCTACTGACCAGGTTGATTCTTAGCACGCTATTTGCATATTGTCATCTCTAGAATGCTGCTGTGTGATACACCTTCATTTCAACAGTAGGTGATTATTGTCGATAATTTATACTTCATTGACTTGGTTAAGTGATGTGGTTGATGTTTTGTTTTTTCCTTCTCATGCACTCTTCATGTTAGAATAATGTTATCGATGATGCTACATACCTCTGATACTACCACACCTTTACAACAACAGAAGCTCATCTTGACCAGTGTTTCAGTTTTACTGGCTTTGGTTAAATTGTTTAAACTTAATTCATAACCACAGGAGTATTTTTGTCATGCTGTATATATCTTATCTGGCAAAGATTTGCAAAACATAGTGATGGGGGCTTCTTGATTGTAAAACCACATTGCAAAAAGTATTGTCTGTGACCAAAATTTCATCCTTAAGTAACTTTATTGAAATTTTGTGTTGAAAGTTAATTTATTGATTGCTTTTTATATTTAAATCATTAAACACAACTGGGTGCATCTTTATTAAATCATTGCAACCAAATAAGGGTCACTGTGACCTATATATTTACGCTTTATTAACATGGGTTAATTATTTGTGTTTAGGGTTAATTATTTGTGTTTAGTTCATGACCACAAATTTAGAAGTTAGAAGTAGGAATAAATAAGTTTATTCATTGACTATACATCATATGCTATGATAGGTTACCCTCAGTAGGTTGACTATGTATTTTGTTTGTGAATAAGTCATGGAATTAGATGAGTGGGCTGCATGCTGCATGAGTTTTATCTGAGGTGGCTAATCAAGGCAATTACTGATGCATGTACAGTGCTTGTAATACTTTGTTTATTAGAGATTATTCTGACTTGTGACTTTCACCCAATAAACTCTAGCTTCTAAGGGGTGGACAATGATAAAATAGCTTTTGAAGCAGATTTTAAGAACAACTAAAACAAAAAATCTGTTTTATCAACTCATTATAGTATCTTTATTTTATATCATTTGAGTAAAGAATACTTTTATAAATTGTTTTGTCTTTTATGTCTTGTTAGAGATTACATCTTAGTATGTCTATGGGTTAATGGCATAGCAACACATTGCTGACTATATAGTGCTTAAAAAAACTTCTAAAAAGTAAAGATTAAGAAAAAGCAAATGAGGAGAAAAATTTGGTATAATTTAAAGTTGAACCATAGTTCATATGATCTTGAAAAATCCTTGCTTTTGATGGATTGCTTTGAAACTTGAATTTAATAAAGTTGGTTTTATTATTGAAAAGTTGTTAAATTTGTCATTTAGAAACTCCTTAAATTTTGCCAAAAATGTTTGAAAATATAAGAGTGAATATAAAACATTAAAAGTGAATGAAATATATGACCTTTTAAATTAAGTTTTTGTTATTTAGATACTTCCAAAAATAATAAATAAAATAATGGATAAGATTGGGTGGATAAAATGACACACAACATTGATAGTTGACAAAGTCATATATAATCAAGTTCAGTTTCATTTTGACACAATACTCCCTGAAACGTTTGGAAGCCTTTTTGAAAAATCCTTGAAAAGTTCTCAAAACAAACTCACTAGATCTGTATGAACAATTTTGAATACATTTTATTGGGTCATGAAATTGAAAGCAAACATGATGTCCAATGGACAAAAGTAAATTCACAGTAGTCAGATGCACAACACAATTACAATGAACTAATTTTGTCTTTTTGTGTTGCTGGAATCTAACTGAGCTTTAATTCAGGTTATTTCAACTTTGTTTGGTTATTGCTTTTTAGAAGTCTTGAGCTGTTTTTGTTGCATAGCAAATTATGTTGAATGTTGAATAAAGAATGCTGAACATAAAGAAATTCTAATTTGAACCATATATTGGTTTTATATGCATGTCTTTTCAGTTACAACCAGAAGATGGTAATATTTTCTGCCATCCTGTTGGTATCTTCACTCATTCTGACCCGTTGGCTTGGGAGTGTAGGATTTATTTTTGCCAATTGTATCAACATGATCTCTAGGATCATCCACAGGTGAGTTTATGACATTGTTTTCTTACCTGAGGCTTGGATATCCCATTTCCTGTGTTGTGTTATCAGTTTCAAAATTTTTTTGTTTAAATTTTTGCAATTCAGATTAAAGAGGCTGCATCAAGATATGACCAGGTGAGATATGGAGCTCTGTGGAACACTTGTTTTCACATGGAAGAATTTCAATCCCTCCATGTGTGTGGGATAGTGTCTATTCTATTTATATATAAACATATCAATGTAAACAAAATGTTATGGTCTTGCTGTTATTGTGTTGCTTAGTCCAAGGATGTTATTCCCTTATCACAATTGGAGAACAATCAGAATATAATCCTTATTTTCCTTGAACTGTATATATCTCTGTAGAATGATGGAGATGACCACCTCTGTTAGGAATGCCATAATACTGTATGAGTGGATGGTCTCCATAGATAACCAGAATGTTTATCTTCACATCCCTATCTTCCCAACCTAAAGTAAATTACCAGGGATTTGAGATGTCCCAGTTTTGGGATTTTCCTTTCGGCCTAATGTCCAGTTACAGTCTTTGCAGGGATGATGTGTTTATGAGAGGATACATTTTCTCACCAATCAAATCCCAACATAATCTCACAAATACTTCCTCCCTATGTATGACTGGATGAGAGGAATCTGCAAGTGGCAGTGGACTTAGTTTCCATGGGAAGTTTTCATATGCAGCCCCACCAGATTTTGTTTTTAGCAAACTGGAGACCTGACACGGTCTTCCTGTCTGCTCAGATCCCTGCAGGATCCAGGTTTTACCACTATCAGAGTTGGTGGAAAAATCAGGATTGGTTTCTGGCTGGAGTTTTTATTTCGTACTTTGGGGAAGCTCACTCCTTTCTTTACACAGATGCCACAGATTTTTCAGACTGGCAGGAATGCCTATAATCAGAGTGAGTAGTCCTGCAAGACCTGTGGTCCTGGGAAGAATCTTCCTGTCACATCAACGGTCTAGAAATGTGGAACTGTTAATGTACAGAATTTAATTTTTATTTTTAAAAAAAATCACATGGAAATCTTTCCATTCATTAGGTCATGGACTTGGAATTAATTCTACACCTGTAAAGTACACTATAACAAAGTTCTTAAATGATACAAAAATTCATCCTATTCTGGTTCATGTCTTAGGTAAATGTTAGTGCATGCATATTTGCCTTGGATGCAGTTGGATAGAAATTAACAAAAGCACTGCATCCATGAATACAAACAAATTTGCCATTTATTTGTAATAAAAAGGATGTGAAAGATTTTTCTTCGCTGGAAAAGACTAGTTTGGAAGGATATTAAGATGTAGGTGTACAGATATAACCATGATATACATTTCCCAAATGGGATATGAACATAACACAAAAATTGTGTATTATATATGTAAATTCTCATCCAGATTGTTCTCAAGGCTGTATATCTATCCTCTCCATTCTTACCTGATTGGTTTAGGGGGCGCCGAGTAGCCAAGTGGTCTAAAGCGCTCTCCATTACTGATCACTGCCATCTCACCTCTGTCTGCGTGGGTTCGAGTCTCGGGTTTGGTCAATGTGGGTATGTGAGAAAGTTTGCCAGTAGCTTCTCATTGGTCGGTGGTTTTTTCCCAGGTTCTTCCTCCGCCATTAATACTGGCCGCCATGTATAACCTATCATGTGCTGGAAAATGGCGTTATACCCTACAACAACTTACCTCATTGCCCCTGGAGCGTGCAAGATGCAAGTCCAGGCAAAATTTAAAATGATAGTGTAATAACCTGCATTTAGGGAGTGAGGTATGCATGCGGTAAACACTATTCATATAAGCCGTCCAATTCGGTATAGATTTTTTTTTTAAAATTATAAATATGTGCATTAGCAGTGAATTGCTCAAATGAGTTGACATTACTATTTTCTAGGATCCTGTGTTTTGTTTACTTGTCGATTAATAGTTAGCTGGTATAGTCTATGTGTTTTTGTGATAGCAAAAATAGGGAGTATCATGCCGGCGGCTGGCATCCTTGATAATTCGATTAATGGTTATTTCTAGTTAACAGTTTAAGACTGTACACTACATACTCAATGTGTTTATAGTCGCTGGGGTTTCATTTGTATACGTCATCACATTTAAGTTTGTTTTTCCTCTTTGTTTCTTTGGTACATATAACTGTTGACTACCCTTTCATGCGGTCTACCTCAGTAATATTGTAAGAGTGCATAACATGGTTTCCGAACCATTGCTGTAGCGACAGACTAACATGGTATGTGCCGCAAAATGCAAAACTGAATTTTTTTTCTTTTTCTATTTTTACTTATGGCAATTCATTCGCAATGTGTAAAATATCCCGCTGGTAATTTCCATAAATAATCACTGTGAAAATTTACTAAATATACACATTCAATACTAGCGCATGATGGTTTGAACATTCCAACAAGGATTGTGGGTATTGTGGGTTTTGTGGGTATTGTGGGTTTTGTGGGTTTTGTCAGAAGTATATAAGGCTTTGTGGGCTGCTTGAGAGGGTTCAGTCGGCTAGCAGCCATCAAACTAGGTTCATCACAGTTATTGTGAGTTTTATTTTTTTTATTTTTTTTTTATTATTTTGTTTTGTTTAGTTTATTAGAGAATTATGTAATTTTAGGCAATATTTTGGACAGTAAATATTTTTATAAAGTTTATTTAAGTGCAAATCAATTTTTATTTAAGTTATTTTTTTATTATTTTTAATTCCTTTCTCTCTTCCAACTTATACACATTCTAGAAATTTCTAATTTATTTTACAAGCAACATAGATATTGTTTTATCATTTGTTATTTGAAATTCAGTTATATGGTCAAGTGAGTGTTGTCCTCACAGACCAGTACTTTTATTCATTTCTTTATTAATTTTCTTTATTTAATTAGTTTTATGAAGCTAAGGACATACAGAAAAGTTCTGCTACACTACAAATATATAGTTCCTTTTTTTTCTTAAATTATAGGTCCAACAAAGTTCGTTGGGAAATAAATTGTCTAAGTCATTGTGAGTGTTTTCCTCACCAACTTGACATTCTTATATCAATTCAACAATACTTGATTATTCTAGCAATCTATAAAACATAAGTTATTTGTCTATTTTATAATTTACTAGTTGTCTTTGTCATTGTGAGTGTTTTCCTCACAGACTTTACATTCTAAATTCAATTCAACAATACTTGATTATTCTAGCAATCTATAAAACATAAGTTATGTGTCTATTTTATAATTTATTAGTTAGACAATTGTCTAAGTCACTGTGAGTGTTTTCCTCACTGACTTGACAGCCAATTTACTTCCATTTATACCAATTCATTTCAAATAAGTATTACGTTATAGTTGAGGTGTAAAGTCAAGCAAGTGTTTTCCTTGCAGAGTTTTACATTTCACAATTACAATCAAATCATAGTTTCTCTTCTGTAGTAACCTTTATTGCAACTAAATCCACATATGGTAATCCTAATATAATCTTTACTCATCAGAAGAAATAATATAATGAACTAATAGCATAGTGCTAATGTGTATCCTGACCTTGCATGAGATTATCATATACCATACAGTACCTTCAAACAATGATAATATTTTGGCTTAGGACAAAAACAACAAGACTGTCATGGTCATGAACTGGCTTTATTCGCTGTTTCTTAATAAATGAATCATCTTGTGTTATGGTTGAAAAGAAATCAAGAGTTCGAGTTTACTCCATTCTCCCCCTCCTTAGTCAGCTGATAAGAAGCATACTCATCCCTGGTGCGATACTCCAAGATAGTGTTATCAGGACCTAGCTTGGCCGTTACAATAGCTTACATTACCATTGTCCACCCAACTGTACATGAATCTGTTGATTAAATTTAGCAGTTTAGTTTATTGTGGATGGGCCCTTTATATGTTATATTTTGTGAATGCGAGTTTTAAGCAGCTTATCATACATATAAATATATATATATATATATATATATATATATATATATATATATATATATATATATATATATATATATGTATATATATATATATATATATATATATATATATATATATATATATATATATATAGTATGTGTGGTATACCAGTTTACCACAGTATTTTTTTTATGGTGGTACATTGTAACCTGTCTTGAAAGACCACCCCTTCTATCAAAAAAATAATGGTCTCTCAAGACAGGTGGTCCCTCACAGCAGGTCATAACACAATATAATCAATAAATCTGCATGGAGATAGTGGTCTGTCAAAACGTGGTCTCTCATAGCAGTGGTCTCTCAAAACAGATTTTACTGTACCATGTTACATTTTTCTCTGTACTGGTACTTAGGTTGTTTCTGTCAATAAAGAATGTACAGAAATTTCCCAGTAATCTTATTATGAATTTATTGATATTGATATTGTTTTTCTTTTCATGATAAAATAATTCCCAACATTATTAATTTTTTGTTTACAAGACATTTGTATTTCTCAGATAATTTGATTACAAATATAATTACATTGATCTTTTAATCATGTTTGACAAGTGTCATGTAATTAAATATGGTGGCCAAATGAAGTATTCGGGCCCAATCCATCTTCTTGAAAAATCTGGATTGAAATAAATTTACAAATATAAGTTATTTTAGGTATTTACTAGCATATTTTAATGTGTCAGTTACATGTGTTCCATTATAAGACTGAAAATTGTCCTAAGATTTTCAGGAGAAACATTCTTTTCTTTTCTGTTTGAAATTGTAATGGCAAAATTCTGCTAGATATTTCCTTGTTTGTTAAGTAAGTATGTGTAATGTATAATGACCCTTTATAATAGATATCATGCCGTGGTGTTTTCCTGTCAGTAGTGTAGCCAGTAAATTGTATTCTTCAATGCCAACACTTCCCATTTGTTTCAACTAGCTCACATTTCTTATGGGGCTTGTGATTTTTTTTTTGTTGAGAGGAGATATTTTCTTTTATCTTGAGACAATAAAAAAATTTATTTAGGTGATAGAATGGACACAGTATGGTCTTTGTTATAAATCAGAGCAAGATATTTTTTCCATCTATCAACATATATAAATTTTAAAAAGGTACTAGGTCCTTGCACCAGAACATTAATTGTTAGTCCCTACTATAAATGTGGCATACCTTGTACATATTGCAGTATATTTAGAAATACTGGGGTATACCATATACTAATGTATAGACACACACAACATTTTTTACCAGAAAAATGGTAAATTGTTAGGAGAAATGCCACTTCCCCATAATGAAAATCACCAACTTTTTGTGGTGAACAAGCCTGGATGTTGTATTGTTATTACCATCTTTTTTTCCCTCTCTTTTCAGCATTTACTACATTGTCCACTATTTCCAAGGCAGTGGATATAAACCCTTTAGAGGTGTATGGCCCTCCAAAACTGTTGTTGCTTCGTTAGTGGTGGCATTCATCATTACTGCTTTGTCAGAGGTAATACAAGATGTGCATAATGGTTTAACAGTAAATGGCTTTTGAAGATGTCTGAATTCATATATCTTAAAGAATGTGGTGAATTTTATCACCGTTTTCATTTGAAATAATTCATACTTATATGTAAAAAAAACCTAAGTTCTCAGTAGCAGCAGTAATATGTAAATCAGTGTCTAAAGTTTATAAATATTGCTTAAGGTTTACATGCCGACTAAACAGTGTACCCTTGTATGTTCATCACAGATGGAACATTTTGTACATAATGCACCTGATGTTTAGCTTTACTGGTGATAGGCCAGGAAGCCTTTTGTCTTTTCTCCAACATCGTTCATTTTCTAATCACATTTTTTTAATTGTTATCTATTGCTGCTCCTAAACTACTCAGAGGAAACTTGACACACATTTATCGCAAGGTCTAGTTGGTATTAATGGAAAATGGTTCTACTCAGACATTCATTATGGCTGCCCCAGCAGTCATCTGGAAAATATTGTTATTGCTACTTCTCCTGAATGGATAGTCACATCATCTTGGGGTTTTCTCAAAAAGACTTTTGTATTGTCCAGTTGGTCTTAAATGAAATTGGTACCAATCTGTCATCCAATATGGCCAGCTGCCATCTTGAAAGTCGTATTATCATTACTCCTGATAAACAGCAAATCATGTCGAAATGGGCTTCTCCAGATGTCAGACATCTGTTATGACTGATACAGTGAACATGTAAAAAATCTTGTCCGGAATTCTCTTGGATGGATGGTCAGATTGGGCTTTTACCTAAAGTTTTCTAGCAGTGTCTGGTTTGTCCTAAATAAACATGATATTCAGTTTTCATGCCATGACAGCTAATCTGAAAATCTTGTCACTCAAGAATATGCAAGATGGTTTGAACATTCAGCAGTTACAAAGAAGAAATGGTCTTCAATTCCTGAAATTTCTAGTCAGACAGTACATTGTCAATCTCTTCAAGTACTATTGTTTTCCGGCAGTCTTTTCTGACTTTTAAATAGTGGATAATTTCAATTGTTCATTTCCAGTACAAGTTATGCACTAAATGATGTACATTCCATTTGAGTGGATGGAAAGGATGAACTTAATATGACAGATTCAACATAATCTTGTTTCGAATTTCTTCCAACTTGGATCAAATCTTCATTTGGATCCTGTATTTACACACTATATTTTGGGCAATACAGTATATTTAGAATTCATGACTTTACAATTTTTGGAAGTTTAGTTTGGTGCACATGAGAATATTCAAATACGGACATTGAAGTAGTTCAGCTATGTATGCAGTATAGAAATATAAATTGAACATCATGATTGAACACCACATACATAACAAATATAAAATTAAATGACTAATCAGAGATGACATTGATCATCATCATCAATTGAATCCCTTATTTATAGATTATAATAGTAATGGTGAGAATTTTTGTGTGGTAGGCATTTGATTATTAACATGTTTGCTGATATCTTGAACTTTGGGATGGGTAGAGACATAGAAAGTGTCCCCACTGTAGGAAGATGAATGATTATCATGTTTTTCCATTTCAGAATTATTTCTGTTGTCATTTTGGTTATCAGTGGAGATTGGTCCATATCTGCATAGGTGCTGTATGTGGACTGGGTGTTCTGCTGGCTGTGTATTTAACAGAGACGGAAATGTGGGAGTTTGTGTTCAAACAGTACAAGGCCAGTCAACAAAAGAAATTGGATTAAACCATTGGACTGATATTCCATGGCGACAGTCGATTGTTTTCCAGTATGATAGATTGTGCTGATGGATAGGAGTTGACATGTTCAACAGACAATGAATAGAATCTCACTTGGTGATACAAGCATTATAAACTCACCTCTGTCTATTCACAGTGCCACCAGTATGTTGATGTGTTCTCTAGCATAAGTGGACTATTATGATTGGGAAATAAATTGCATATTCCTACAAATTCGTGATACAGTTTGCCCATATGAGAAATTGAGTGATATCCCTTGAGTGCATGCACTGTCAATGACATTATTATGCTTTTCACATCATGAATGTTTGTTTGTTTGGAGGTTCCTTGTAATTTTAGTATTTTTGCTGGTATGGTAATCTTTGTATATATGTTGAAACTCTTTATGCTGCTTTTAATAACATGCAACTTTTATAGAACACTATGCATTTCTAAAGATACACTAACCAACTTTTATAGAACACTATGTATTTCTAAAGCTATACTTATGATACACTAGGCAACTTTTATAAAACACTATGTATTTCTAAAGCTATACTTATGATACACTAGCCAACTTTTATAGAACACTATGTATTTCTAAAGCTATACTTATGATACACTAGGCAACTTTTATAGAACACTATGTATTTCTAAAGCTATACTTATGATACACTAGCCAACTTTTATAAAACACTATGTATTTCTAAAGCTACTTATGATACACTAGCCAACTTTTATAGAACACTATGTATTTCTAAAGCTATACTTATGATACACTAGGCAACTTTTATAAAACACTATGTATTTCTAAAGCTATACTTATGATACACTAGGCAACTTTTATAGAACACTATGTATTTCTAAAGCTATACTTATGATACACTAGCCAACTTTTATAAAACACTATGTATTTCTAAAGCTACTTATGATACACTAGCCAACTTTTATAGAACACTATGTATTTCTAAAGCTATACTTATGATACACTAGCCAACTTTTATAAAACACTATGTATTTCTAAAGCTACTTATGATACACTAGCCAACTTTTATAGAACACTATGTATTTCTAAAGCTATACTTATGATACACTAGGCAACTTTTATAAAACACTATGTATTTCTAAAGCTACTTATGATACACTAGCCAACTTTTATAGAACACTATGTATTTCTAAAGCTTTACTTATGATACACTAGGCAACTTTTATAGAACACTATGTATTTCTAAAGCTACTTATGATACACTAGGCAACTTTTATAGAACACTATGTATTTCTAAAGCTATACTTATGATACACTAGGCAACTTTTATAGAACACTATGTATTTCTAAAGCTATACGTATGATACACTAGGCAACTTTTATAGAACACTATGTATTTCTAAAGCTATACTTATGATACACTAGGCAACTTTTATAGAACACTATGTATTTCTAAAGCTATACTTATGATACACTAGGCAACTTTTATAGAACACTATGTATTTCTAAAGCTACTTATGATACACTAGGCAACTTTTATAGAACACTATGTATTTCTAAAGCTATACTTATGATACACTAGCTAACTTTTATAAAACACTATGTATTTCTAAAGCTACTTATGATACACTAGGCAACTTTTATAGAACACTATGTATTTCTAAAGCTATACTTATGATACACTAGGCAACTTTTATAAAACACTATGTATTTCTAAAGCTATACTTATGATACACTAGCCAACTTTTATAGAACACTATGTATTTCTAAAGCTATACTTATGATACACTAACCAACTTTTATAGAACACTATGTATTTCTAAAGCTATACTTATGATACACTAGCCAACTTTTATAGAACACTATGTATTTCTAAAGCTATACTTATGATACACTAACCAACTTTTATAAAACACTATGTATTTCTAAAGCTATACTTATGATACACTAGCCAACTTTTATAGAACACTATGTATTTCTAAAGCTATACTTATGATACACTAGCCAACTTTTATAGAACACTATGTATTTCTAAAGCTACTTATGATACACTAACCAACTTTTATAGAACACTATGTATTTCTAAAGCTATACTTATGATACACTAGCCAACTTTTATAGAACACTATGTATTTCTAAAGCTATACTTATGATACACTAACCAACTTTTATAGAACACTATGTATTTCTAAAGCTATACTTATGATACACTAGCCAACTTTTATAGAACACTATGTATTTCTAAAGCTATACTTATGATACACTAACCAACTTTTATAAAACACTATGTATTTCTAAAGCTATACTTATGATACACTAGGCAACTTTTATAGAACACTATGTATTTCTAAAGCTATACTTATGATACACTAGGCAACTTTTATAGAACACTATGTATTTCTAAAGCTATACTTATGATACACTAGCCAACTTTTATAGAACACTATGTATTTCTAAAGCTATACTTATGATACACTAGGCAACTTTTATAGAACACTATGTATTTCTAAAGCTATACTTATGATACACTAGCCAACTTTTATAGAACACTATGTATTTCTAAAGCTACTTATGATACACTAGGCAACTTTTATAGAACACTATGTATTTCTAAAGCTACTTATGATACACTAGGCAACTTTTATAGAACACTATGTATTTCTAAAGCTATACTTATGATACACTAGCCAACTTTTATAGAACACTATGTATTTCTAAAGCTATACTTATGATACACTAGCCAACTTTTATAGAACACTATGTATTTCTAAAGCTACTTATGATACACTAGGCAACTTTTATAGAACACTATGTATTTCTAAAGCTACTTATGATACACTAGGCAACTTTTATAGAACACTATGTATTTCTAAAGCTACTTATGATACACTAGCCAACTTTTATAGAACACTATGTATTTCTAAAGCTATACTTATGATACACTAGCCAACTTTTATAGAACACTATGTATTTCTAAAGCTACTTATGATACACTAGGCAACTTTTATAGAACACTATGTATTTCTAAAGCTACTTATGATACACTAGGCAACTTTTATAGAACACTATGTATTTCTAAAGCTATACTTATGATACACTAACCAACTTTTATAGAACACTATGTATTTCTAAAGCTATACTTATGATACACTAGGCAACTTTTATAGAACACTATGTATTTCTAAAGCTGTACTTATGATACACTAGCCAACTTTAGCTCCACTTATCATAGACCAGAATAGTTTATGTAATGTCCATTTGTCTCTCATCTGTCTGACCATTAGCACGTCTGTTATCGCTACTACTAAACTACTTGTGATACTTTACACACATCACACAAGGTCTTGTTGCTTCTAAATGAAAATGGTTCTGCTTGGACATCCAGTATGGCTATCACAACATCCAGCTTGAAAGTCTCGTTGGTACTTCTCCTGAATGAAAGTCATATTTTCACCAGAAGACGTCTTATGGCATGTGTAGTTAGTCCTAATTGAAAATGCTGCCAATTTGGTATCTAATATGACTGCCACAGTGGCCGGCTTGTAAAATCTTTTCACTACTTCTCTGAATAAATGGCTATATCAGCATGGGGTTTTCACTGAAGGACTTCATATAATGTTGATCCTAAATTAAAATGGTGCTGATCAGATGGCCATCTTGAAAATTATATTTTTGCTACTCTTCTTAAATGGAAAGTAATTTGAATAATTCTCATGTTATCCGGTTGGTCCTAAAAGAAAATGACTACCGTATTTTCCCGCATATATCCCGCGGGTTATACCAGATTTTACAAACCCCGCAGGGGGGGGGTGCGGGTTATATAAGGGTGCGGGCTATATCACAAATATTTTACACGTACTTCGTCCATATTAATAATGGCAGAATGGGGAAGGTCAAGCTTCTGAATTTCCCTGGCGACGAATTCACGAAAATCATCCATCTTCTTCTCCCAATTCTCAGGTAGACATTGGCTGACGGTCGTTCGTGTTCTGACTGACAATTGGTTCCTTTTCATAAATTTATATACCCAATGCACTCCTCCTTTAAAATCATCAATGTGCTTCTCTGCCGCCATGAGTTTGGCCTTCAGTTTGATGGCAACTGTCGAGACTGGTCGGTTGTTTTCCTGCTGGGCCACGATCCACTGCTTCAGGTCAGCTTCAAGGTGAGGCCATTTTGCTTTAGGTCCGCGACGAGCACGTTTATGTGGATTCATCTTCTCCAACATTCCTTTTTCTTTTCTCCAACCTCGGATTACACTCTCATCAATATCAAATTTTCTGCCTGTGGCTCTATTGCCAAGCACTTCACCATACGCAATGGCAGTTAGCTTGAAGTCGGCTGTGTAAGACTTTCGTTTCGGCATTTTTTAAATTAAACAGAAAGAAATTATTTAAACTCGAATCTACAATTAAAAAGAATACAAGATTATTTAGAAATGTCCGCGTTTATGTAGCCTGTAGTTGAGGCACAGCCCCTATAGACATCCTACGTGCACAAGCATTGTGTACCAAGCCTGAATACCGGTAGTTAATTGACGTCATGCGAGCTACATTCGAAATTGACAATTGTGGCATTCAGCCTCAGGACCTCACACCATTGCATATCTGGCTCACAAGTACCTGGCTTCAAAATTCAAATCTGCCGGCTGCCGGCCGGAATATAGTGGAGGCAGGGTGACTAACTTGAACTGATGCAGAGGGATGAATATGGAACGGGGCCGACTGACTTGATAGCGTAAATACAAATTTGCATGTTGGGCGGGTGAGTGAAAATGTAGTAGTTGTAGTATCGTTCGTCATCCACGTGTGAGCATTGACGAATTCGGTCCTTCTAAAAACAGTAATGGTAGACAATGTGAACATACACAAAAAAGTTCATCAATCTATGGTTGCGGGTTATACAAAGGTGCGGGTTATGCCAACGATTTTTTACACAAAACCCCAAAACCCGCGGGCTATATGAGGGTGCGGATTATCTGCGTCTGCGGGATATATGCGGGAAAATACGGTAAGCCTAACAAGGCCACCATGGTGGCTGTCTCTGCTACTCCTAAATGAATGGCCATCTCAAGATGGGGTTTTCACCAATATACGTTTTATGATGCCTGGTTGGTCCTGTATGAAGATGATACCAACCATTATATCCAATATAGTTGCCATGACAGCCATCTCGAAACTTGTGCTGTTACTACACCCCATGAATAGATGGCTGATTATTACATTGAGTTTTCACCAAAACACCTCTAAGGGTGTCTATTTTGTCCTAGATGAAAATGGTGATAACTGGACCTCCATTGTGTCCACCAAAGTGATTAATTTTTAAAATCTTGTTGTCACTGAAGAATACTGGAGATGGTTTTAACACCCAGCAGTTAAAAGGAAGAAATGGTATTATCTTACATTTCTGGACGTCCTTTACACCCAGTAGAGCATCAGTCCCTTGCCTCAAAAGCTTGAAGGTCAAGATCAGTGTCTGTTTAATGCACAATAACTTGAGTTCTGCACCATCTACAGTTAACAAACTTTGCAGATCAATTTTGAGGTTAAAAGTCAAATTGAAGGTCATTGATTGCAAGAAGAAAAAGTTTCTGCACAATAACTGGAGTTCATTGTCTACAGTTACAAAACTCTGAATTGTTTGCAGTTGGTATAGGGAAGCACTGTATTGATTTTGGAATTCAAAGGTCAAGGTCACTGTAACAGGACTAAAATAATAATGGCTTCTGCAACATTACGATTAGTTCTACAAAACATAACTTACAAAAGTTTCTAAATGGTTTTTCATTTAAGATAAACAAATGTGATTGGTTTTGGGGTGTCAAAATCAGCTTCTCTGAATGATCTAAGAAAAATAGTTTCTGCACAATAACAGCAGTTTTGCCTCACAGACTTGGTCCAAACTTTGTGGATTATTTCTAGGTATGGCAAATAAGAAGCATATCCATTTTTGGGTCAAAAGGGCAATGGTCAAGTTTACTAACAGAAAGAAGAAAACTGGTTTCTGCACACAAATATCAGTGATCTTCATTGAAAATTATTAAGCACAGGGTGGGCATATAATGTACCATTTGTAATACTGTTGTTACAATAATCCACTATATAGGTTGGCAAGGGATTTGGAAAACCTACCCTTGGGATCAGACTTTGTGAGCAGGAACTTGGCAAAGTTCATTCCTGCCACAACTGCCCAACCCTCCAGTAGGATTTGCAATCTCACACCATTGCATTCAATCTGTGAATTGCTGAAGCAAGGAATGTGGCTCGTTTGCATTATCAGTATATCATATTAGCTTTGGAAAGTAATAAAGTAAAAGAAAATATAGTAATAAAATTGTATTGTAGTGTTATTCATATGAACTACAAGATTATCAAGTAATCCCATAATATGATCTTTCATGTTGTTGTCCAAACATAAATAAAAGTATCTGCCTTGACATGAAACAGATATTTGTATTATGGTACAAGAACTAGTATGGTCAATGTCATCACAATAAAATCATTGTAGGTTTCCTTTTGCCTTCCAGCTTATTACATCTCTCTTTTGGGATACAATGCTTCTTTCACCCATTACAGTGACCCAACTACAAGCAAAATTTAGGAAAGTTCACTTGGCATTTAGATACAGCATTATTTAGCCACCTGTTTTCATGACCGTGTTTGTCAATTTGACGAATATACTGATCATCAGATGGGTTTTGGAAATGGTCATTCAGTGTTGTGACAGATATAATGGATAGAACTTTAGAGACTGAAATATAATCTCACTTTGTATTCATCAGGGAAATCCAGAACATATTATTTCACATTTATTTCAGTTAAATGTAGTGCAGTGTTAACTTACAGAAATGGACTGTGTGTGCTGAATGCATGTAAAAATGGATGTACATAAAATTCTGAAAGTAAGTATATTGGTATGAAATTCTTAATATGCCTATACTCAAATGCAGCTGGCTGTATCATGGTGGGGGTGGGGGTGTATGTATGTGTCTGTGTGTATGTATATATATATATATATATATATATATATATATATATTAGAGCTGTTTGCAACACAAACTATATTCTTTTCCTGAAGCCCTTTGAGTATGCGCTAATAAAATCATAATGCTTAAAACTAGTTAAGTATCAGAATACAGTGGTGTGGGGTGGTTTGCAATTTTGAGGGAAAAAAATTTGTAGTTATGGGTGAACCTGCACACCACCACCCCCGGAATATGGTAGTCTTTGCTATCCAGGGTGTGCTAAATCAAAAGTTAAAATGTAAGGGGGCATTTTGTGAAAAGCTTGCCTCATTGTGTGGAATCTATATTGTAGCAAGAGGGTACAGTTTAAATGCAATGTGTCACTTCATTCTTAAAAATGGTGGCCATATTCCATCATACTATTTTCCAAGTCATGCTAAAAACAGGCAGTCATATATTGTGTCAGAAGAATTGATTTTGCTATTGTATATAACAGTAGATTAAGTACATGATCATTTGTACCCATTTTATAGATAATAAAGGGTTTGAAAGCTGCACAGTAGCGTTTATAGCAAATTAATTGTTTTGCTTCAAAAAGCAGATATACATAATTCACTTGATTGCTGCAAGTAGAAGCAAGAACATGACAAAACGGCACAAATCTTTATAGACATTACACTACACTTATGTAAATGTTTATGTACATTGTGGCAGAAAACGTATGAGTGGGAATGAACTAAGATGTTATTGCTTGTGTAATGGCTCAACTAGAGATGAGAATGAAGCATGATGCATAAACCAGTCAGGTATGGTGCAAGCATGCGTACGATTTCAGTTCCCAAGATTTGGGATATTGAATGTGTCTGTTTATACATGTTTATGCATTAATGATCATGGTTGGTTAGACTGCAGTATTTTTCTATTTGAGTAGGTTGCAGGTTTGCCTCCACTGTTGATATGTATTGTTTGATTTATTATTGCAAGGTATAGTGAGTAATTTATATTTAATACTATATTTTTCATCCTTTTTGGGTTGTAGACTTTAGTATGGTTGGATGTCTGGAACTTGGATTTTACTGACAGCATTAGGAATATTGAAAATTGCACTTGTTGCCTAAAAGAAAAACTTATATGCAGTAAGGCTTTGCATTTGGAATGAAACATGAGGTGATCTTGCATCTAATTGGCTAAGCTTCTGAACTCCAATATTTAATTTCTCATCTAATTTGTAGGGTTACATAGTGCATATAGTTAGGATCATGAACAAGTTTGATTAAGAGAAAGGTCTATGCATATTAATTATGCTTTTATCTTTGGAAAAAATTTTATCAGACCATGGTAAAATAGGTAAAACTGACATGATGCAAAGGTTGGGAGATTACATGTGGTTGTGTTACAATACCATATTAATAATAATAATAATGAGGACTTTGTACAGCGTCTAATCTTTAGAAGCTCTAAGTGCTTTACAACATTAGACAACACCTATAAGATAAAAAACATATAATGATATGATTACAAGAACAAACACCATGAAATTAGAAAACATTAAAAAAAAAAAAACATGCTGAGAATATTTAAGGTAGGAAACATTATTAGGTCTTTAAGTTTGTTCTTGCAGTCAAAATAAGTGAGTTTGAGAGCACTCTTGAATGGGATCACAGTCTTTGTGTCTAAGTTCAGTGGGCAATTCATTCCACGTTGCTGGGCCCTGCTACTTATTAAGATGATCACCTGTAAGGTAATGCAAGCATGTAAGTGTTATCAGGTCATCACATGTCTCTTGTTATCTGAGTTTAGTAAAACCCATAAAATCCAAATGATATACAATTTGAGATGGTTTATGTAGGTTTTTGGTCATACAATACTGCTTAAGCCTGCTTAGTAAAATGGTTAACTGCATGGTTATGTAAATGACGTGAGTGGTATCAGATCTACTTGGACCTGTTGGTATCAGACTATATCAAGATATATCAAATGTACAGGTCTACTTGGACCTGTTGGTATCAGACTATATCAAGATATATCAAATGTACAGGTCTACTTGGACCTGTTGGTATCAGACTATATCAAGATATATCAAATGTACAGGTCTACTTGGACCTGTTGGTATCAGACTATATCAAGATATATCAAATGTACAGGTCTACTTGGACCTGTTGGTATCAGACTATATCAAGATATATCAAATGTACAGGTCTATTTGGACCTGTTGGTATCAGACTATATCAAGATATATCAAATGTACAGGTCTACTTGGACCTGTTGGTATCAGACTATATCAAGATATATCAAATGTACAGGTCTACTTGGACCTGTTGGTATCAGACTATATCAAGATATATCAAATGTACAGGTCTACTTGGACCTGTTGGTATCAGACTATATCAAGATATATCAAATGTACAGGTCTACTTGGACCTGTTGGTATCAGACTATATCAAGATATATCAAATGTACAGTTTGAGGGATACTTTATATATGTTTGTTTTCTAACATTATTACAATAGACTGCATAGTCAAGTTATATTTGGCCTGCATAGTGAAATGGTCAACTGTCAAGTTATATTTGGCCTTTTGTTCCATCTTTTTTTTAAATTGAACATTTTTATGCATGATAAAACAAGAGTTTTAGTGGTGCAATTTAGTCAGTTATTTGGAGTCTGTGTTAACAATTAAACAGTTATGAAGCTGTTGTTTCTTCTTTTTTATTTTTTGTCCAACCATATATTTGCATTTCTTTGATACCATTGCAAATATACATAAAATTTCATTGGTTGTCTACAGAAAGTATAATTTTAATGTACCTAGGCCCTGTGCAAGTATGTCAGAGTCATCGAAGACCTCAGAAAACATTCAGTCAATTGTCAGATTTCGGCTGCAATTTGTGGAAGCTGCATGTATGAAATGTTATGACAAAATTTATCAAAAATTTGATTTTGTCATAAAAATGCAATGTACAACATTGTCTGGATGCTGTGTATTAATGTGGCCCAATCCATACCTCCACATCAGATTATTGTCTGGATGTTGTGTACACGTATGCCCCAATCCATACCTCCACAACAGATTATTGTCTGGATGTTGTGTACACGTATTCCCCAGTCCATACCTCCACATCAGATTATTGTCTGGATGTTGTGTACACGTATTCCCCAATCCATACCTCCACATCAGATTATTGTCTGGATGTTGTGTACACGTATTCCCCAATCCATACCTCCACATCAGATTATTGTCTGGATGTTGTGTACACATGTTCCCCAGTCCATACCTCCACATCAGATTATTGTCTGGATGTTGTGTACACATGTTCCCCTGTCCATACCTCAACATCAGATTATTGTCTGGATGTTGTGTGCACGTATTCCCCAATCCATACCTCCACATCAGATTATTGTCTGGATGTTGTGTACACGTATTCCCCAATCCATACCTCCACATCAGATTACTGTCTGGATGTTGTGTACACATGTTCCCCAGTCCATACCTCAACATCAGATTATTGTCTGGATGTTGTGTACACGTGTTTCCCAATCCATACCTCCACATCAGATTATTGTCTGGATTTTGTGTACACGTTCCCCAGTCCATACCTCAACATCAGATTATTGTCTGGATGTTGTGTACACGTGTTTCCCAATCCATACCTCCACATCAGATTATTGTCTGGATGTTGTGTATTCATGTTGCCCAATCCTTACCTCCACATCATATTACTGTCCGGATGTTGTGTATTAATGTGGCCCAATCCATACCTCCACATCAGATTATTGTCTGGATGTTGTGTATTCATGTTGCCTCTTCCTTACCTCCACATTAGATTATTGTCTGGATGTTGTATATTCGTGTTGCCCAATCCATACCTCCACATCAGATTACTGTCTGGATATTGTGTATTCATGTTCCCCAATCCATACCTCCACATCAGATTATTGTCTGGATGTTGTGTATTAATGTGGCCCAATCCATACCTCCACATCAGATTATTGTCTGGATGTTGTGTATTAATGTGGCCCAATCCATACCTCCACATCAGATTATTGTCTGGATGTTGTGTATTAATGTGGCCAAATCCATACCTCCACATTAGATTTTATATGTTCTTGACTATTTTTATTTTTTGGGTCTGCATTCTGCATCATGTGTAATCATGTTACAGTCTTTATACAAAAGAAATAAATACCTTTTTTTATAAATCAACAAGAGCAATGATAAAATCAATAATTTTCAACCCATACATATAATAAAGAATCAGTGTAAAATTAACTGTAAAATATTTGGATGGTGCTTCATTCCCTTAGAAAACAAAAACTTGCAGAATGACTACCTAAAGTGGTTATCAATGAACTGATGAAGCGCTTGTCTTCACTGACTTGATAGAATGCCTGTTACATCAGCAGATCAGAGAATGTGTGTCTGCAGAAGAACAAGTAAAACTACACATGATTGACAACCTGGTCATAAATAACATGAATTTGAGTCTTATATTTTTTTGTTACAATAATGTACATTACTTTCTGGTAGAAACATTTGCCAAGCCCCATGAAAATGTTAAAATCCTTGGGTTGAACTTCAATGAGTCCTTGAGATTTGGCAAACATTTAGATGAGAAAAATATGTGATCCCTTTATTAAAAGATCTGGCCTTGTAGTCATGCAACTTTCGTGCACATAACTCTCTAGTAATGATGCACAACAATGCTTTACCAAATTAGATACCTTATAATAAAAACAAAAACAAAAATTAAACTGGGTACACTAAAAAAAATGTTACTTCTATCCATCCAGAGTGCTAAAAAAAAAAATTTTTGGTTCCTTTAATAGTAAGTTATTGAAAGGTTTTCTGAGTTACGTAAATTTTAGACACGCCAAGGTCATATCTCTATAACATTAACAAAGATGGCAAAGGCTGTATGCTATATTTGGACCAAATCCAAGGATATGAATACAACTTTTTTTCTAAGAAGTGTGTAACACAACATGCATGACCTGCTGCTGCAATTCTGTCACTAAATCAAGTTTAGAAGAAAAACACATTTTAAAAAAAAATACTGAGAAAAAGTCATAATTGCATTAAAAATATCCAAATTAAAAAATATCCAGTCCAATCAGATCATCCACAAATGATCACATGTTAGGAGTTATACTTATAGACCAGATGCAATGGCCTTTTATCCAGTGTTTGGAAGCACAAGTTTGTATTCGCTATTTATAAACTACTGTTATAACTGCCACAAAATTTTAGAAAACATATTCTTGTCAAGGTCGAGTTAGCCAAAAATGAAAATGGTGCCCTTCAGGCATCAAATATGGCCACAATGTCAGCCATCTTGAATATCCATCTTATTATTGCTACTCCTGATTTTCACTGAAAGAGTTATGATTTAGAGTATTTCCTACATGAAAACTGTGCCCTTTAAACCTCCAAGATGAATGACTTTGTGGCCATCTTGAAAATCTTGTTATCGATATATGGACATATTGACATTGGGTGTTCACTAAAAGACTTCTATGTCTAGTAGATCCTAAATGTAAATAGCTTCAGAAATCCAAATGGGCCACAAAAATTTATATTGTCTGCCATATATAGCCTATCTTGTTCTGAAAAATGGTGTTAAACCCTACAACAACAACTCATCCTGAATAAATGGTTGTTGTTGTTCTAGGGTTTAACGCCATTTTTCAGTACAAGATAGGCTAGGCCATACATAGAGGCTGGTATAACTGGTGAAGAACCCTGGAAAACCCAGGGAAGAACCACCAACCCATGAGAAGCTACTGGCAGGCTTTCCCATGTATCCACGCTAGCCAAGCCTTGGACTCGAACCCACGCAGACAGGGGTGAGATGGCAGTGATCCGGAACGGTGAGCACTTTAGACCACTCGGGGCCCCACCTGAAGAAATGGTTGTACTGACATGATCTAGTTGGTCCAAATGAAAAGACACTGATCTGATATCAAATATAGCAACCATGGTGGACATGGATCTGATATCAAATATAGCAACCATGATGGACAATGATCTGATATCAAATATAGCAACCATGGTGGCGATCTTGAAAATCTTGCAATTTTCTAGATAATGCTACACCATATTTAACAAGTTCATCATTCCTTCAACATAGTACCATTCCAAAATCTTTGCACCACTCCTTGTATATGGATCAGTTACTCAACATTCATAGGCATGGTACAAGTAATGCTGCTGTGTATTGAAATTTTTGTGCAAAGATATGTTTGGCAAAATTTAATTATTTTTGTAGCTAAGTAGAGAATAAAAACAATGCAAAGGAGCTATGGTAACAGTATCTGTCACTTGGTTACAGTTCTAAATCAAAAGATAATGCTGATATTGTTCTTTCTTCACTAATGTAGCATCCACTCTTTTAGCAATTACCACAGCCTTCAAAGAGATATACTACAGATTCACAGGTTAAGAAATGTTCATAATTATCCACTCCAACTTCAGCCTCTGCGAGTTTTCTTCATATAGAATTGAGTAATATTAATCCATGCAAAAGTACAAGCCTTGACAATATCCCACAAGGTTTTAAAAAAAATGGTGCCAATGTTTTCACCATAATTCCAATTACTTGCACTGTATCAAGTGCTACTGTGTCTGATGAAATGAAATTATCTAGAGTTAGATTTGTATACAAAGGGTAGTAAAGATGATGCATTTGCCCAAATTTTGTAAATTTTCCATCCTTCATCCATATATAAGTCTGTGCTTAGTATAAAATGAGGCCAGAAAAGGACCTTGGCTTAGACTTTTCCGCTATAGTTCATTCCACACAGCATTTTGCAAATTGTATCCTATCTGTAACTTGGTACCTTTTCCAGGTAAGCATGATTAAATGTACCTAAAAGTAATTTGTTTAGCACAAAGTATTTTAAATGAATTAGTTAATTTTAGCTACATTTAATGACGACAACATGAAAATTTAATGACAGGATACATTTTGTGATCCTGTGAGGAATGAAACTATAGTAACTTCCTATTTCATAAATATTATCACTGTATGCTATTTCAGATTATGGGCAATAGGGAAATTACATCACTAATGATAAAATGCTTTTTCCAGTTTATGACGAGAGGGGGAGGCAAATGTATTCAATCTCGATGATCTTCTTGCACCTCATTATCAAAATAAAATATGCCTTCATATGAGAGATTTCAGTCCTGCTTCATGCTATTTTGTACCTTACTGCCCCAGTTTAGTTAAAGTTTTGTCAAAGAGAGAAAACCGTAATAAATTGAATAGTAAATGGAAATTTAAAATACATACCATACTTCTTCAGTTTCAGAGTTTGAGTATTCACAGTTTTTGTATCCATACAGACTCCATTTAGGTTCAAATCTAAAATGACCATTAATCATGTTGTGTAATTTTCTTTACAAGTACAACGACCTCTCCATTAAATAAGATTATGCTTTACCAGAAAGTGTATGTACAATTTTAGGCACCATTTGGTTTGGATCTTTGCTTATGCAAGTTATCAATTTAAATTGCTGTCAGCGAGTAAAAAAACTCTCACTGGTTGAGAAGCTTACTTTAGTAAGCACATGGAATTTCCTGGCATTACATGGAACTGTATTCACATTAACTTATAGGTAGCCTCATTTCCCTATTTGCAGCCTTACCGATTTAATCTAGTTTGCTGAATCTTGCCCTCAGTCATGTTTGCTGGAATGACCTGACCGCAGCTATAGCAAATTCAACTGGCATGTAAATAATACTGCAATGCCATATGGTTCTTGGGACAATAGATATTGTAACCAAAATTTGAAGGAATTGTTTACTCAATGGTGTTAATTTATAACGGAATATGTATTACCCTTGTACAAAAGTAAGAACACAACTGTCCTGAAACTCTCTTCTCTCTCACTCTCATATCAGGGCATATTTTATTTGATCATGAGGTGCCAGAAAGAAAAGGCGATGGAATAACTGTCTTTGTCATGGTTATTCATTTTCTAACTTGTCTATTCTAATGCACATATATGTAATCAAATTTAAACAACATATTACTAGTGCATGCTACTTTAGCACAATTACATTTGATGTACATGAATTTAACACTGACAATAATGACATTTTCAATCTCTTCTGAAAATAATCACTGTTTTTAAACATTCTTCTTACTTTTGGAGAATATTTTTTATTTTCACGTGCAAAAAAATTAAATGACCTACAACAAAGCAATTTGAATGACAAAATCCATATGCAAAGTAATTTTGGAGTAAAAGACGAAGCCCAGAATTTCTGGTCCAAAAGTATCGACTTACAAGCCAGCATATACAGTAGTACACAATACTGTGTCCAAAATTATAGAAGGAGCAGAAACGTTTTAACTAAGAATAACTTAATAAAATTAGTCAGGTTTAGGAGAAGGTACTATAATGATAAAGCTTAATACATCTTTTTTGATCACTATAAAGTGTGTGATGTGTGTGTGTGTGTGAATTGGATTTTTAATGTAGCTTTAACAATTTTTCAGTCATATCGCTACAATGTCTGCAGTATGACAGTGTATTGTGATGTCTAGCACTGAGGCATCATGCCGCAGACTTGTAACATCATGTCCCACCCAGTCACACTATCCTCACACCAGGCCAACCAGTCCTAACACTAACCTCTTAGTACTGAGCGCCTAGTGAAGCAGCTGCTTGTACCATTTTTTAAAGTCTTTGGTATGACTCTGCCAGGGTTCAAACCTGTGACCTCCTGCATCCGAGGCAGACACTCTAACTACTAGACCATCAAAGTGTTCTTATTATAAAGTGACAAATGTCAAAAGGCTTCTTACTGAAACAAAAATGCTTGACTTCCAAAACGTTTCTGAATCATGAAGTACTGTGTAATAAACTGGCATGATTAGGAGATTTGAATCGTACCTGAGAAATTGGATAAAAATTGTCAGTGTTAACAACACAAAATCAAGGAATTAAACAATATCATGTACCTCAAGGTAGTATTTTAGGACCTATTCTACTTTTATGTTATGTGAATGATGTGGTAACTAGCACTGTTTGTAAGTTTTTATTATTTGCAGATGACAGTGCAATCACGTTTTCACATAAAGATTCTGATTGTATAAAAAAAGTTTGAGAAAGAACTTGAATCCTGCAATCTTTGGCTCACTGACACAACATTATTATTATATTTGGGTAAGACAGAATGCATCCTACTTAGCTCAAAACAAAGGAAAAATAAAAATATTAGAGAATTCAAATTAACCTGTAATAACCATATAATCAATTCTGAAAATGTATTAAATGTTTAGGTCTCTGTATGTATAACTTTTGGATGCATGCATCGTCATTAGTATAAATAAAAAGAAAATGCTAGATTAAAGTTCCTCTTTAGACAATGTCAAAATGGAGAGTGCAAACAGAAGACTCAGTCATACCACAATTATCATGTTTGTAAATCTTGAACTAAAATGGATTTAAATGAATAATTCTTGTAAAAAATAACTAAATCAAAAATCGGCAATACACATGTGCATAAAATATCAGTGTTAAATGTACAATAGTATTGTGTGTAAGCTTACTACCACAGATTCAAAACTGGCATGCAAATGCCAAGTTAAAAGTACCAAAACTACATAACTACATGAAAATCTTTCTGGTAATGTACATCAGATCACAATCATTGTATTTTTTCCACTGAAAAATTTACAAAAATCTATGATCTCAAAGCTATAAAATTAAGCTGCATGCAATATCCATTCATTGAAGAACAGAATGGTTAGGATGGTTAATTTTACACCAAACAACTACTGTTGTGGGTACTAACTTGAATATGGAGTCTACGTTCTATTGTTGGGCACTAACATGGCTATGGAGACTATCTTACTGTTGTATTTTACTAACTTGGACATGGAGACTATCTTAGACTTACTGTTGTTGGTACTAACCTGTTGGGTGCTAACTCGGATATGGAGACTAGTCTACTTTCTATTGTTGTGTGTTAACTTGGATATGGAGACTAGTCTACTTTTGGGTGCTAACTTGGAGATGGAGACTAGTCTACTTTCTATTGGTGGCTGCTAACTTGGATGTGGAGACTAGTCTACTTTCTATTGTTGGGTGCTAACTTGGACATGGAGACTATCTTACTGATGTTGGTACTAACCTGGACATGGAATTTATCTTATTGCTGTTGGGTACTAACTTGGAGTCTACTTTCTATTGTTGGGTACTAACTTGGGAGTCTACTTTCTATTGTTGTGTGTTAACTTGGATATGGAGACTAGCCTACTTTTGGGTGCTAACTTGGACATGGAGACTAGTCTACTTTCTATTGTTGGGTGCTAACTTGGATATGGAGACTAGTCTACTTTCTATTGGTGGGTACTAACTTGGATGTGGAGACTAGTCTACTTTCTATTGTTGGGTGCTAACTTGGACATGGAGACTAGTCTACTTTCTATTGTTGGGTGCTAACTTGGACATAGAGACTATCATACTGATATTGGTACTAACCTGGACATGGAATTTATCTTATTGATGTTGGGTACTAACTTGGGAGTCTACTTTCTATTGTTGGGTGATAACTTTGATATGAAGCCTACTTTCTATTCTTGCGTGTTAACTTGAATATGGAGACTAGTCTATTTTCTATTGTTGGGTGCTAACTTGGACATGCAAACTAGTCTACTTTCTATTGTTGGGTGCTAACTTGGACATAGAGACTAGTCTGCTTTCTATTGTTGGTGCTAACTTGTACATGGAGACTAGTCTACTTTCTCTTGTTGGGTGCTAACTTGGAGTCTACTTTCTATTGTTGGGTGCTAACTTGGATATGAAGCCTACTTTCTATTGTTGGGTACTAACTTGGAGCCTACTTTCTATTGTTGGGTGCTAACTTGGACATGGAGACTAGTCTACTTTCTATTGTTGGGTGCTAACTTGGACATAGAGACTATCTTACTGATGTTGGTACTAACCTGGACATGGAATTTATCTTATTGCTGTTGGGTACTAACTTGGGAGTCTACTTTCTATTGTTGGGTGCCAACTTGGACATGAAGCCTACTTTCTATTGTTGGGTGCTAACTTGGACATGGAGACTAGTCTACTTTCTATTGTTGGGTGCTAACTTGGACATGCAAACTAGTCTACTTTCTATTGTTGGGTGCTAACTTGGACATGGAGACTAGTCTACTTTCTATTGTTGGGTGCTAACTTGGACATGGAGACTAGTCTACTTTCTATTGTTGGGTGCTAACTTGGACATGCAAACTAGTCTACTTTCTATTGTTGGGTGCTAACTTGGATATGGAGACTAGTCTACTTTCTATTGTTGGGTGTTAACTTGGACATGGAGACTTGTCTACTTTCTATTGTTGGGTGCTAACTTGGATATGAAGCCTACTTTCTATTGTTGGGTGCTAAATTGGATATGGAGACTAGTCTACTTTCTATTGTTGGGTGCTAACTTGGACATAGAGACTAGTCTACTTTCTATTGTTGGGTGCTAATCTGGACAAGGAGACTATCTTACTGCTGTTGGGTACTAACTTGGATATGAAGCCTACTTTCTATTGTTGGGTGCTAATCTGGACAAGGAGACTATCTTACTGTTGTTGGGTACTAACTTGGATATGAAGCCTACTTTCTATTGTTGGGTGCTAACTTGGATATGAAGTCTACTTTCTATTGTTGGGTGCTAAATTGGATATGAAGCCTACTTTCTATTGTTGGGTACTAACTTGGATATGAAGCCTACTTTCTATTGTTGGGTGCTAATTTGGATATGGAGACTATCTTACTGTTGTTGACTACTAACTTGGATATAGACACCATCTTACTGTTGTTGGGTAATAACTTGGACATGGCATAATAATAAAAAATTAGCATGTTATGGAAAGAATTGCATTGGAATGAAAATATCTAAATTTTTCAAGAAAGTTACCTTTTCAAAACCAACCAACTCACACCTGTTTGCTTTATTTATGTTATCATCCTCTGTAATAAGCAAAGACCCAATTGAATGAAAATTTTATTTCAGGACTGAATACTGGTTTATTCTGACAGTAAATCACATTCTTCACATGTCAGCTATTCTCCAGGTAAAAATATGTCAAAGAAAAATAATGATACTGACTGGAACTTCAATATGATGCAATGCCAGCAGATTGTCTCAATTAGAGGAGTGATACATTTAGATATTATGTGTGTGGGCGATTTGGATTTTTAGCAAAGTTTTAACAATTTTAATTATATTGCTATGATGACTGCAGTGTGGCACTTTATAGTGATGGTTAGCACTGGGGCATCATGCAGCAGACACGTAGCATCATGCTCCACCCAGTCACATTATCCTGACACCAGACCGACCAGTCTTAACACTAACCTCTTAATCATAACATCAAGTGAGGCAGGTGCAAGTACCATTTTTATAAGTCTTTGGTATGACTCAGCCGGGGTTCGAACCTGCGACCTCCCGCATCCAAGGCAGATGTTCTAATCATTTAGGGCACTGAAGTGGTCACCTGTAAATATTATTCAGAGTCCATAGGGGACCTTGAGAATCTTGAAAAATGAATTGTTCCCTCAAGGCCTCGCAAACACCTTGAAAATTCATAATATTGTCTGGATACCTTGAAAAGCCTTGATTTTCATGAAACCAAAAAGAATTAATAAATAGTTTTCATTTTACAAATTAAATAAAAAGAAAAGGGGGAAAAAACAACAACAAAAACGATCTCTCGCTAAGTTTGTGCTGGAACGAAAATTTTTCCACAACTGGCCATTGTGCATTCATACATTTTGAACTTAAAATTGTACAAAGCTTGGATGTAGCAGTGGTTTAAATTTGAATTATTCGCTTCGACATGGCTAGCTGCCGATTCCAACTTAGGTGGCTAGATGAAGAAAAATATAAAGTCTGGATTATGAGATCTTTCTCAGAGAGCTTTGCAAAATGCAAATTATGCCAGAATGGGAGAGAGTGCTCCTCGGTCACAAGGAGTTGAAAAAAAAAACCCAGCTCTTATAATAAAGTTAAATACTGGGAAAACAAGAAGTCTTCAGAATGAAATCATTTTTGACGAAAGAGGTATGTCTGTGAATACAGAAATTCAAGTTTTAAAATAGAAACTGTCTATAGACTTAATTTTGGATTCAGTGGAAACAGGACAGACGATAATTGCAATGAATATGATAAATAAAAACATATAGAATACAGCTGAGGGAAATATTAATATGAAATTGTTTTAAAAAATTCCATATGCTGTTTTTAAATAAGCGATAATACAAAAAACAAATATCTTTACTTTTTTGGCTTATGGGGATGAGTGAAGAAGAAAGGAAGGTACTGAAAAAGACATTGAGAAAATAACAGCTGCTGATGATGACTATGCATTGAAAGCAAGATCCATAGGAAAATTTCCTTTATCACGACATCAAAATAATTTGAGGAAAAGTGAAAAGGTCAAAATTGCTAAACTTACAGCTCTTGAAAAACAGCCTGATGACAAGCTACAAGAACTGAAAAATTCACTCTAAAATATTTTGGACTTTGTAAGTAGAGTAGTGTAGACAGAGTAAAATGAACTTTGTTCAGTGACTACATTATTCTAATGCCCAGATGTAGGATGTTTAATATTAATGGGAAAGATATCAATGATCATACTAGTGACTTCATGTTTTAGTTTGTTTTTTTAAAAAATAAGTTTGCAAGAAATATTCCACGTATGGAGTAATAGTAAGTATTAACTTGTGTTTACATAGTTTCATTTATTTATCCTTTAAAATTAATGTAATAATGCACCTTGACAAACATTATTTTGAACCTTGAAAAAGCCTTGAAATATTTGAAATAAATATGCTACTAACAAGGATTACTGATTATTACATGCAATTAAGTTTTATTTCCTGGTATTATAACTCATGAAAATAATGGTAACCAAGTACAGTAAAACCTCTCAACACCAAAAACTGTCAGCCCAAATCCCAATGAAAATGAATCATGTGTTTGCTCCAGAGTTTTTCATTCTGTAATTTCAAGAAACTTAACTGAATAAATCTAAATCCTCTCTGCTTTGAATTGCATTCTTCAGTAAGAATTAAAGCAACATCCTATGATGTAAAATAATGGATCCAGGTCATATCTGACATTCACAGACTTTCACACAAAATTTAAACACTGCTGACCATAATGCTAATTAATTCGATAGGAACTCCTCACATACCAGAATATAAATATTAGACGTAAGGTAATGTTACGTGAAAGTGTCAGCTGAATGCAGCAACCAGTGGTAAAGATCTGTGACTTTCCAAAATTTTAACAAAAAACTTGAGTATTGTTTACAATGATGAAACATGTTTTCAGGAATGCTAACATACCAGCATATAAACTTTATACCTACGGTAACGATGAATGCATCAACTGATGTATAAGATAAGTGACACTGTTGACAACATTACAAACATGACTATACATAGCTTTCCTTAATTTCCTATTCAGTCAGCAATCAATTTCATTGACACTGACACGATCCTCATGATGTTCAAAGAATTGGTTAAAATGTGTGACCATGATAAAATTAACTGTCCTAGCTTCATAATAATTCATCACAAGTTTTAGGCAAATCCATCAAGGGGTTTATAAAATATAAGCAAATGAAAACAAACAATTTAACCGTAAAATCTATTATTTCTGATGATAACCTTGACACCCAATGTCATGGGGCAAGTGAGTGCTTCATAGAATGAATTGTCTTATCTTCAAAATAAATCGTCTCAAGTATAATGAGTATTTATTATTATTAAAGAGTTTAGGAAGTATAAGTAAATGAAACAACTTTTTCATCAAAACTTTAATGCAATTTTTCTACAACCGTGATCTTGACCTCAAGGTAAAAGGAGCAACTAAACATGTCTTGGAATGAACTGTCTTAGCTTTATGATGAATCATGCAAAGCATGATGAGAATCTATACTGGAGTTTACGTATGCAATGAAAAACTTGAACTTTAACAAACTACTGGTGCTGATGATGCCGAATTTCAGAAGTGTTATGTCGTGCTGTCCCTAATATGAGCTTGGCAAAAAAAGATACCAAAACAATGACTGGATAATATCCGACTCTGTACATCTAGCATGAAAATCACTCCATTTTACTGCCAAGGTTCAACCTAAATATAAGTGAATTGGGTGTTGTTGGGTCTGCCACATACAGCTCTTGTCCGTCTACTAGTCCTAGTTCTGAAAGTAACGGAACAGTAATTTAGAGTAAGCAGTAATGTTATAATGATCATCAATGTATATCACATTGTGAGATAAAACAAGAAATGTCATGGAGTCAAGAAAACCTTAGCACTCCAGGATAGAACCTTATGAGTAAATTTCTGACTTTGTAGAATAATACAATATGTTATATGTAATAGTATGTATGTAATGACTATAATTACTATGGAATTGGTGTGTATGTAAGATTTCCTGTTTTGTATAGTCTTTTAGAAATGGCAATTTATTATGTAACATAAAACAGACACAAACTCAAGGCATAAAAACAAACATGAAATTGACAAACTTAAAAACTACTATGATCATAAATAATCTTCATGCAGACCCTTCCTGTTAATGGTGTCCCGCTTTCAAGAAGACGAAAGCTGAATCAGGTTAGATGATGTCTTTCAAGATCAAAAAGATAAATTTCCTTGATTCAATTATTTGCCACTCTTGCTTAAACTATCTTAATCTGTAATTACACTTGTCTGCAAATATGTTGTCAAAACATTACAGTTTGATCTGATAACTATCAACTACAATTTTTAATCAAGAGATATCAGATTTTTGATGCTTTTTGTTTTGCAAAAAAGTGTTTCTGGCAGATATAATTTAACCCATGTACAAATAAAACATAAACATGCAAGTCATTTTGTCTTAGCCTCAATAAATTATTGTTTTTTTTTAGATAAGGCTGGTTGTGTCGATACTGCAGGTCACAAGGCAGCAAGCACAACAAAAGAAAAGAATCAGAACAAACATACAAGGAAGCATACATGTATTATACATGTTTATATACATATATAATACAAGCATACATACATGTCTATATGCTTACAAAAATAGATAAACACATATATAAAAACTATTGTTGGAATTAGAAAAATCTGTTAAAACCATATCACGTCAAATTTCATCTTGTAATGTGTGATCTGTGTTAAATTAATTGGCTTCACCATGCCCTTTGGGAAACTTGTCTACTTATTTTTAATTTGAAACAAAAAATTAAACTGACTGCAAAATGAGTCATTAACATCTTTTGTTTCCCAAATCTGTCAATGTTCTAAGACATGAAAATTAGTGTGAATTTCCAACACATGTATGAATATACAAGATCATATGTAATTTATAATTTTGTATAGTTAATCAATTAACACAAATGTAAAACTAACAAAGTTTAAAAGAAAGAAAAAAAAGCTCTGTGTAATTTAAAGTAATCTGGGTGTCATAATGGCTACAGATGACTGTTTAATGATTTTTTCCAATAAATTTCCAGCAGAAATCTTGAATATATATGTAATGCAAGTAATACTAAAAGTCATGTGCTCTTGTCTCATTACTCATTGCTTCTGGATGGTGTACTCACCAGGAATGTATATAGATACAAATATACAGCAGAAAGTCAATTTGAACCGTTAATTAAGCTTTCCAAACTAAGTAAATTTTGTGCTGTGTGATACCTTTGTTTCCCAACAGTAAAACAGGACAGAGCTGTACATCACTAAATTGAAATGCCATAGTTTTAATTATTATGGGAACATTAAACTGATTATCATCAAACTGTCAATTTGTCAATATCCCAAAATATACAATTTTAAAAGTCAGTCCCGTGATCTAGATACAACAGGATAGCGATTTCTTCATTATTCCAAATACAATCTGCCACAAGTTACTGTATATATTATATTCATAGATATTGTGATCAATAAGTCAAGATCAATCTCTATCCAGAATATGAGGAGCAAGTCAAAATATACACAAACTTGTATATACTGTTTTTAATCAAGACTGCCTACATCACAAGTTAGCAACAAGAACTGTATTTTCAGAAACATAATGTGCCCTAAAATGAGCTGTTGATCAGGGTCAGCACAAGCTATATGAGATGGATCTGTTTCAAAAGAGGTGCCAATGTGGAGAAGGGGCACAATAATCAAACATGGGAGCTAAAATAATCAAACATAGGAGCTAAAATGAAACAAAACCAGTTTTTTCTTCACATGAAAATCTTTTTATTTGGTCATAATTTGTATCAATTTCTCATAAGTTTTCTTATAAAAAATATTTTAATGATTGGGAGGTGGGGCATGGGTGGTACCAAATTTCTGTTTTGCACAGAGCACTATATTGCCTCATGATGTCCCTGCTGTTGATATAAACCCATGATCCTGTAGATCTGACAAGTCCCAAGTACAGAAAAGTGACAAGTACAGAAAGTATATGACAATGCTATGTATTTCAAATAGATTGTAAAAACTATAACTATAAAAGTATCATACTTTTTGACCAACAAAATTGTACAAGGCTGCAACCCAATAATAATAATAATGTTGTTGTTGTTGTTATAGAGTTTAATGCCATTTTTCAGCACACGATAGGCTATACATGGCGGCCAGTATTAATGGTGGAGGAAGAACCTGGGAAAATCCTGGTAAGAACCACCAACCCACGAGAAGCTACTGGCAAGCTTTCTCACATACCCACATTAGCTGAATCCGAGACTCGAACCTACGCAGACAGAGGTGAGATGGCAGTGATCCGTAACGGAGAGTGCTTTAGACCACTCGGCAATAATAATAATAATAATAATAATACTAAAGAAAGTGTCCATTCTTCTTGACACTTGGACACACCCAAGAACATATTTATAGGGCAACAGAGGTACTCATAAATCCTTCCTCCAATTAGTAAGGAAAGTTTTAGAAAACTCAAAACAAAGAGATAGGCCATTTGGATGACCCTTTCTCTTTGATTTGGGCATCAGAGCTGGGTGGGGGAGGGAAAAGGTTACAACTGTGATAGGTACATTTACAAAATGTACAAAAATTATTTGTGTACACCAGCATTTGTGTACACCAGCATTTCTGGTTTTGCTGGGCTAAGCCCAGTTTAAGGTATTTTGCCTAGTGGCTTTAGTGGTATATTTGGTAAAGAGAGTAAAGTGCCTTGCCTAAGTACACAGCATAACAGTTGACCTGGCCTGGTCTGGGTATCTTAGTATTTCTGCAGAGGAAATCAGCAAGCTTACCACTTTTATTACTCAATATATCACATCGAAGTTGAATACAACTGCACACTGCACAGACCAAGATTGGATGTCACATAATGTGCCACCAGATCTGGGTCTATGTAATTTGTTAAGAGTAATAAGTGGAACAAATAAGATAGACCCCAATCTGCTGGTACATTATATGTGATGTTAGATCAGGGTCTATCTTGTTTGCAGTTGGACTGGACTTAAAATTAACTTTATAATTATATAAAGACATTACTTCACCATTTATTCAAGAGAACATTAACTTTTGTCTTGATACAACACAAAGTGCACCACGTGTGCATGTGACTCGACAATGGAAACATGTGCAGTAGACCTACTTAAAAATGGATACAAAGAAAACAAAATGACCTATCTCTTTTGCAAGTTACTTGTTTGAGACTTTCTTCAATTATATCTAGCAAAGATGCCTCTTTCTCAAAAAAGCAAAGTTGAAGAATTAAAATTTTAGTTGCCGTAAATTGGTTGAAGCACCAACATGTTTTAACAACATATGCACAGACAAGTGCATAATTACTGAAAGGGACATAACTCTAGTACCTTGAAGACAGATTAAGCAAGAGTGGCAAATAATTGGAAGAAAAGCAAATTATTTACTAGGCCTCAAAGGAGATCAGCTGATGTCAGATTTCTTCCTCTGCCATCCTGAAATATCCAAAGTCTACACTAAGCTTCTTTACCACAATGAGAACGTTATAAATTATTGATGCCTGTGTTAACTCATGGCTATAGCAAAATGGAATTATTTATTTTTGTGATTATGAGAACCAGATCATAATTTATTTGTCTAATAGGCACTGCTCCTCTACGTAACAAATAAACCATTCTATAATTTCAGCTTAACTGGTATATGTGTAAGGATTTCAACAAGCAAATTCAGCAAACCAATGGTTATGTCATAAACCTTCACAATCATTAAATCTGGCTATGACCTTTATAACTGAGCTGTAAGGTCACAAGGCAGACGTCAAAAGTAACACATTTCACTGCCCTGTCTTAATGAGCAAAGTGCAGAAAAGGGGTTAAAAAAATATTGATCAGTGGCTATGACCTCTGAAATGAAACCTTGACCATAATACATATAATGCCTTCAAATTGAGAAGCATTAGGTGTGTCATGGTCCATCCCTGTATCTCCTACAGCTTTGATGATATGAAGCAGAAACAAAAGAAACCTTAAAGTATTGATCTGAGGCCTTGGTCTTGAAGATACAACTTAAAACATGCAAAGCAACATATTTTCTTGTGACAATATATAAGTATATCAAACTTTATCCTTTTATCACAAATTGTTCTTAAGTTAGAAAGCAGATGGGCAAATGTGACTGAAATCTAAACTATTGACCTGTGACCTTGACCCTGAAGAAAGGACTGCCACTGTGGTAAGTGAACACCTTTAATTTATTTATATATTTCTGACTGTAATTCTTCAGCCACAACAGGGCAGCCCTTTCAATACATCAATTATAATTACACCGAATATCAATCCAAATGGCTCTAAAATTATAAAATGGAAAGGAAAGTAAGAAAAATTCCACATATAATACCATGATACCAACCTTGAAGACATGACCCCATTGTGGTACACAACTTACTTTCTATATCATACATGCACACCAAGTTGCACTGCTTAATCTTAAACTTCTTTTACATAACAAAAACAATTGAAAATGAAAACCTAAACACTGAGCTGAAACCCTGACCTTGAAGATAGGACTCCTAATGTAGTATATGCCACAACCTGCACTGATGTACTTATTTACTAAACTTCATCCCTTAATCTCAAATTACTTAAAGTTATAGAGCAGAAGGGAAAGTGTGATGACAACATGAAATATTGAGTGGTGACATTGTCCTTCAAGATAGCACCACCAATACTGCATTTTCCAAAGGAAAGTAATAATTACAACTGAACCAATTTTTATAACACTATCTGACTGAAAAAGATGGTGTACAAGTGTTCTAGAAGATGTCTTTTTCCTTATTAGAATGAATGGATACAAAAATCAAGATAAGCTGGTACAAAAAAGTCAGTTTATACTATTCAGGTCCTGAAAACAAAAATACAAGTCCACACTATCCATCTTATTTGTGAGAGTTCTCATTGTCACACTGAAGACAATCATTCATTTATTAAAAATGAAGAGATAGGGCAAAATTAAGAGTTGTCCAACCATATTATACACTTTATAATAAGAAACTTTGAGATTTTCCTTGGAAATCCTTCAAACTGTTCTTCTGTTAAATCTTATAAATTTATTTCTTGCAACCTATTAAAAGAATTTGTGTGCAATGAATTCCATAAACCATTCAATATAATCTGCAACAATTCACATGTTAACTTCCTTAAGTGGCTGGATGCAAACGATAACTTTTGCAACAAAACCTGTTAAGCACTAAGCAAGTCTGATACAATCAAAAGACCACCATTTGTAAAGGCTGGACAGGAACAATTTATTTATATATTTCTGACTGTAATTCTTCAGCCACAACATGGCAGCCCTTTCAATACATCAAATGAAGTTCAAGATAGGAAAGAAAAGATATCCTGAGAATAATTACCTTTCAATGTTTTCTTTAAATTTTCTCTTGTCTTTTCCTCAATAGATTTAACCGTCTGCATGTAAAGAGTTTTATTCTTGCCATTCACACTTGTCGTTATGCCTGGAGATTTCATTTGACTGAAAAGGGGAAATAATTGTGTATAATGAAACAGTTGCACAGTATTTTCAACAAAGTACTCCAAGTCTTTTTTATACCATCTATTGGCTTTTGTTTTTCTTCAAAGAATGAAGTCTGGTTGATAGCATTTTACTTATAAAAGTACAAATTATTTGTTAAATATTTTGCATTTAAACATTTAGATGTTGAAATTCACCATGATAATGCAGAGATTCCTGTTATTCTTGCAGCTAGTTTTGAAACTGTAATCAAAAGATCAATATTTAGGCATGCTGTTTTTAAGATGCCTTTGTCACTTATGTATCAATTTACAAAACAAATCCATCTGAAGATTCAAATGTGGAAGTATTATTTCACAAGAACGATTCCAACATTTTTTTAGTATTCATCAGAAAATGATATGAAATTTATATATATATATATATATATATATATATATATATATATATATATATATATATATATTTTAACAAGTGACCCTGGAGTACATATAAATATAAAAATCATATTTTTAAGCAAATTATGTTACTTTGATAATACTTACCAGATCATATTACATTAAAATAACTTTCTCTGCTACCTCCAAATCCAGCCCTCCAAGAAAGATGAAAAACATCTACATGTCTACATGTACTATAGGGAAAGGGAAGCAACTGTTACAGACTAATTCCACTTTGTACTTGCTAGGTGGTCGCCATTATACCCAGATGTATCAGTTAATGTAAATCATGTATAATAGCTACTTCAATTACCTGAGGGGTGGGGAAAGAGACACTGGCTCAAAACTCAGGAAAGATTTAATTTGGGTGTGGCCTGGATATGTCAGAATTGGACTGCAAGTTGGAGATTAGCTTTCTGCGGTCAGAATCATCTCTTTAGGTCTGAATATGTCTGAGATCATGGAACAGTATCTTTAACTGTGATAGGTGCTAACTTCTTTTCTTAAAAGAGAAAAAGAAAGTAGTTTGCTATTTGGAAATGCGTGCTTAGAGTGGTGTAACATCACTGATGTAATAACAGTCACTGACAACACATATTTTCCCTTGCATGTCCTTAAATTGGAAGATCTTCAGGTGTTGCGATCCTCTCCAAGTTTGAAGCTCCAAACTCAATTTTGGTCAGGAATGAGGAGTGAAAGAGGAGTTTCTTTGGACATGGATGAATTAGTGGTGACCTCCACTACTTAGTGTAGTGGAGGTCACTATGACTCGTCTGGATACATCTGTGCCCCTCAGTTACCTAATTATCATCATAATCACAACTGATGTAGGGAAGGTGTAGGTCCATACTGTCTCCCAGCTGATTAAAAGAGCATGCATAAAATATGCTTCTGGGGTTGGGGAAAAATGAAATAGAAATGTCAAGCATCAGACAAACCCAAAGGACACAGACCTATTAGGTTTCTGGATTGACAACTCTAAATGAAGTAGTTGCCTTACCTTGATAATGAGTTAGCTGGGTCATTGAGTCAAGCAGGAATGTGTTGAACTTGTATATTACCTGATACTGGGAATACCCATGAAGGTATTCCTAACTAAGGCAAAGGCCTTGTGATAAATTTCCCTCTTGCAGAGTTACATTACCACAACTATTTTCCAACATTATCAGACCAAGTTTCATGGTTATGTTCCACCAATGTGTGGAAGGCATTCAAAATAGATGTCATTTCCAAGAGGTCGATATGAGAAGCCTTTTCCTGAAGCATCCACATGCCACTGACCATCGCAGGTCAAGTAATAAAATGACACTGTAACAAGTCCAACCCCACACCGAGTAGGCCAAGGATCTGTAAGAAACTTTTTCGCCTACAATGTCTTGTTTGATGCTTTCTCTGGTACATGATCAATACTTCTGATGCATTTGGGAGTACCAAGTTTACATCAAGATGCACAAAATGTTGAGAGGGGATAAGGTCAGACTTCTCTGTGTAAAAGGAAAGTAAGGTTGTTCATGTCATGAACCAAAAAGCATACTTTTTGAATAGTTTTGTAGTATGTCATTCAGGAATGCCATCTTCTCCATGAGGACACCCTGAACTGGGATATGACTGGTCTAACATCTTACTGAAGGTGTGACTTTATCTTGGCTGGTGCCTTCTCTGATGTATCAAGGATTCTTTCGATTTATTTGGTAGATGCCAAGTTGATTTATTTGGTAGATGCCAAGTTGATTTATTTGGCAGATGCCAAGTTGATTATTGTTACTTAGATGGACAAAAAGTTGAGAAGGGACAAGTTCTGATTTATCTACAGTGATTATCAAACCCACAATGAGGAAAGCAAACTCGTTTGTTGTCAACCAAAACCAAAACTTACTGAATGATTTTGTTGTGTATCATGCAGGAATGTTGCTGTCTCTGCAGTCAATGACCTGAACTCTTAGTGAGGGACCAAGAACTTAGATTGGGGCTGTATAAATTGGTATATGGAAGTATGTGTCATACATTTCAAGACTCATCATGTACTTATCGCATCTCTATAACAGGTCTCAATTGCTGTTGGACCTCCTAACAAGAAATATTCTGAAGAAGAAGGAGTCCTGTGCATTCGGTGTTTGTACTATTTACACAGCTCATTGCAAGCACACGAAAAACATAGATTTTCTTGTACATGAATTACACCCACCCCCCAATGGAATTACTCTGGAGTGCCTTCACGAAGGTAGGATGATGAAAGTGGAGTGGTTCAGATAACAAAATCCAGAGACTCTCTGGCATGGTTTGGATTGCCCATCGTTTTCATAGATGGTTGCTCCAAATCTGATGAAAAGGGAGGGAGTAGTCTCAGGATGGTTGCCAGAAGGTGACAGTGTACCAGTGGCAAATGAAGGAAGGCCTGGGGAAGGAGAAACTGTCTGCCTGTACAAATATGGGCATATGACCATGTATAGTTCACTTTGCTAAAATAAAAAAAACTGTCATTGTTGCGAACTACCACTGCTAATTCTCTTGTAACAACAGTCATAGCTCTAGCACACACCCTAACAGAGTCATGCCAAGATAGAAGATTAAGCTGAAGGTTAAAGGGCAACTCTTATACTGCTTGCTTTTTCACCTCCTCAATTTGATGCCTTAACAAAAGTGGAGAAATGAAAGGGATGGAGCACATATATAAACAGCAATGATCATTAGTGACCTTTTGGGCTAGAGGAAAAAAAAATGTAAGATGCATGAAGTCAAGTAGGATTGAAGCTGACACAATGTTCCTAATTTTTTGATGTCTGTGCACTTTATCAACAAGTAGACAAGGTATATGTGGATAAAATATCACTGTACATGACTTTTTCCAGAGGGATGAGAAACTTGCTTGCAAATGGCTCACTATAAAGAAGCTCTTGCACTGCAGGCATCAAGAATGCTCCAAGTTATGCCTGGTAGTGTTTGCAATCTTTAACAACTATGGCATGATTATGAATGATGATCATCATCTACATCCACCAAAGCATTGAACTTTTTGGTAAATTGATTTCTATCATTCCAAATACTGAAGTTGTGGCTCCTGATTATCCTCCAGACTTTGGGTTCCACAGCAGTATTTTATCAAGGATTGCTGGAATTCAACCAGAGTTGGCATGTATCTTGATTTTAATGACACCTAGATTGAAGGTGGAGGAAGGCATTCATACAGAGACAGAACCTTATATCATTGCCATGAACTAAATTCCATCCAATCCCGTGTCTGATTGGAATGTTCTGTAATTTCCTTTTCATCACCTTCATCAACGGGAAATACTATGTATTAGTATGATCACATTATGGAATGCTGGTCCAGCAAGACCAGTTTTGCTTTGTTGGACAACTCTATAAGTAATGCTGATTCACTATGAATTTCATAGGGATGGTTTGTCTGGTCAGTTGGTTAGCCCACTTGCCAATATACAGCTCACTCATACAGTTGGACCTGTTCTTTGGTATAGACCTTCCATCTGTACCATATTGGTGCGGACCACATGTTTGTACTGTATTGGTCAAATTGCAAATTTTCATGTCCAGCTTATTTTCTTAATGTTTTCGTGCACAAGTGTGGTAAATGATAGCAAATCCTCATGGAAATGGTAATCATTTTTTTTGGGTGAGCCCTCACACCTCATTAGCATGGTTCCAGGCTTATTCCCACAGGAATTACAATATATCCTACTCTCTGACATGTTTACAACAAAAACTTCTATTTATATACTGATCATGTGTGATTCCAAGGCTGACTGGAATCACATGTGCTTTCTATTGTATTCAGGGACATTATGATCTGGCACTGTTTCTGCATCTGGTTAGGAGAGGGCATCCTGCCATCACCCCTGAGACTAATCAATGAATTCTACTGTATTCATGGATACATTTATATATTCTGGCACTATTATGCATCTTCATCAGGGGTTGGGAAGACCTCTCGACATCATTTGTGGAACAAATCAACATTTCTACTGTATTTACAGATACAGTATGTTCTAGTGCTGATTCTGCTTTTGTACTGAGGGTGTAGAGGGCATCTTAACATAGCCAATGAGACTAATCAATAATTTTGTACTGGGGATGTAGAGGGCATCTTAACATAGCCGATGAGACTAACCAATAAGTTTGTACTGCGGGTGTAGAGGGCATCTTAACATAGCCAATAAGACTAATCAATAATTTTGTACTGGAGGTGTAGAGGGCATCTTAACATAGCCAATAAGATTAACCAATAAGTTTGTACTGGGGGTGTAGAGGGCATCTTAACATAGCCAATAAGATTAACCAATAAGTTTGTACTGGGGGTGTAGAGGGCATCTTAACATAGCCAATAAGACTAACCAATAAGTTTGTACTGGGGGTGTAGAGGGCATCTTAACATAGCCAATAAGACTAATCAATAATTTTGTACTGGGGGTGTAGAGGGCATCTTAACATAGCCAATGAGACTAATCAATAATTTTGTACTGGGGGTGTAGAAGGCATCTTAACATAGCCAATGAGACTAATCAATAATTTTGTACTGGGGGTGTAGAGGGCATCTTAACATAGCCGATGAGACTAACCAATAAGTTTGTACTGGGGGTGTAGAAGGCATCTTAACATAGCCAATGAGACTAATCAATAATTTTGTACTGGGGGTGTAGAGGGCATCTTAACATAGCCGATGAGACTAACCAATAAGTTTGTACTGGGGGTGTAGAGGGCATCTTAACATAGCCAATGAGACTAATCAATAATTTTGTACTGGGGGTGTAGAGGGCATCTTAACATAGCCAATGAGACTAATCAATAATTTTGTACTGGGGGTGTAGAGGGCATCTTAACATAGCCAATAAGACTAATCAATAATTTTGTATTGGGGGTGTAGAGGGCATCTTAACATAGCCAATGAGACTAACCAATAATTTGGATGTGAGGTGCATGTAAATAGTCTTGCTATGATGTAATGGAGCATGCTCATTTTTGCCCCCCTCCCCCATGAGTTGCATTTTGAAAATGTTGGACCATGTGACAAACTATATGGTTGGGGTGGGGTGGTCCCAATAATTTATTTAAACTATTACAGAAGTCATACCCAGGTTCTATTTTGTTGGAAGTTAAATTTAGTGAAAGATAAATGTAACTCCCTGAGCCCCCAGTCAGCAATCCGATGTTTAGTTGGTTAAATATACAAAAAAAAAGGTTGAAATTCAATGAATAACAATTTAATAACAATCCAATAATCAAATGACTCAAATTTCCAATTACACTCCTTCTGCTCAACCCTTTAATAAGCCTATGGCATCACTTGATAAGCCGTGTGAGATTGATTTCCATCTGTCTTTGTATTTCTACTCATCTGTTGTATCCTTTCTCTCTCTTATATCTCCTAATTCCTTCTCCTCTTCCTCTCCGACCTTTCTCCAAATTCTTTCTCCTCCTCCCCCTTGACTTTCTCTAGACTCCTTCTCCTCCCCTTTCTCCCCATGACTACACTTCTGTCAACTTCCACTGTCTCGGCTACAGTCTCAATTCTGTCTCCAACTCTTGACGGCTTGGAACCAAAGTTTTCCCTCCCATAAACAGCTTCCTGTGATTAGACAAGGACAGTACAATCTTCTTCCCTAACCATCTCACACTACACACAGCCTATCATCAGATAACGGCTATTAAATTTCTTCAGTCATGCATTTGTTCACATCGAGATACCCATACGTTCTTGTATGATAAAAGAAACATCATAATACAGCATGGTATCAATTACTTCTTATACATACATCAATAAATTCTGTCACATCAGTACACATTCCTAATCCCATTATACTAAACAATACCACAATAATCAGATGCATTTCTTTACCTTACAACTCGTACAAAGTATGCAGATATTCAAATATCCATGCTCTGATATATGCATACATCCATAGTAACTAATCTTACATACTTCAACCATGTTTCCAAATGAACAATTCAAGCATGCATAAATTCTAACATAATGCATTAATAAATACACTCGTTTACTATGAAGTAACCTAATAGCGAATTACGATATAAATTGTGACCACAAGCTAAAAATCAACATAATTCCGCCTCGCATCTATTAATTCTCTAAGTAAGGCTCAAGCCCATTTCTCAAATACACATGTAAATGAAACACTACAAAGGTAATTCTACATACTAAATGATCCTAGGAATTAAGTGTGTGTACTACAAATACTGACAATTATGATGCCATAATATTCTGCAAAAATTGAGCAAATATCTTACTAACCTTTTCGAAGCTTTGTCTTTCCTTAGAATCTACCTCTAAGTTCTGCTGCTAGATTATGAGTGGCGTGGCTTCTTTCTTGGGAGTAAACCCTATTGATCTGCAATCCTTCCAGGTGAATACTAAATTACTCTTACAATTTCAGAAAGTATCATTTGAGTCTGTAATCATGCCCTCTATCTCAATTTTGATTGGATATCGCTGTGCACTGATCCAATCAAACTTAGTAGACAATGTCCCTCGATGTGGGGACAGATAAGAACACGCCCCGTTCACCCAGTGGACTTTCGTTTTGATCTTTGAACTGACCTTTAACATACAGGCATGATAACAGCAAGCCTTTGTTAAGTGACATGACTGGTTGCCTTTGCCGCATCAAGTTTCTGGTCTCTGGCTGGTCATGGTAACCTTGTGTAAGAGTTCAACACTAACCCTGCAGCAATCTTTAGACATCAAACACAAGGCCATGGTAATATTCCCAAGACAGGTAGATTATAGCTTATACATGACTTTATAGCTAGGTGCTTAGCAAAAGTGACAGACCAAGTGTATTTGCAACAAAGTATGAGCAACTGTATGCATAGATATGTCTCATGTCATCTTCCACGATCTAATTTTTTTTTTCACTTCTTGCACTAGGTTGTCATCTTTGTAATGAAGGAAAGGAACAAACAAGTATGTAAAACAAATATATATAAATTGAAAAAATATACATCATGTTACTGAAAAAACTTAGAAGTGTAATAGTTGATAAATACAGCACGAAACAAATTCTTCAATGAAGTGATTGCAGCAAATCAAAATCACTTGCAACAAAATGAAAGGTATCATAATTGCAAAATTCACTGGAATTTACTAAAATGTTGGATGTACTTTATACCATTGTAAATAAAAGATGGATGATCTGAAATTTATGCATAAGATTAAATTGATTCTATGTAGCGCATTTGTACAGCATGACAGTGAAAACAAAAACTGGTACATTAAGTATAATGAAGGGGTTAACCTGTAAGAGTTATTTCCCATTGTCTATATAATATATAGAGATACATATATTGTCTTTCTGGGAGGGCTGGATTCTGAGGTAGCAAAGAAAGTTATCCAATATAATGTGATCAAGTAATGTATTTGATTGAGAAATATGAGTTGGTAGGTAGTTGTGGGTGGTTGGTTACGTAGGTAGGTAGAAAGGTAAGTAGGTAGGTAGGTTTGTGAGTAGGAGCTTAGGTAGGTTGTAGGTAGGTGGGGAAGGAGAAAGGGAAGCATATGGATGGTTCAAATTGAATTAATCTTACTAAGCTGGACTCTCAATAAGGTAATCTATAATATCCTTCAACTTGTCCGTTTCAGAAAAGGCAAATGTTTGTGGAATGCTGCTACATGCCACGCAGTTCTCCTGAAATGCAAACAAAAATGTGTAAATTTTCAGACGTTACACTATCTTACAAATTATATTGTGCATACTTACTTGTAAAATGCATTTCAACAATCACAGTCCCAAAAGTTTTAAGATGTGCATAAAATGTATATATTGTTGTAACAACTTAAAATATATAAAATAAATAATCTACATAAGCATATTTGCCCACCAAATTTCATTTGACCAAACATGAAGTTTAAAACTAATTGAAAATTATGTAATATATACCTATAACTATTGCATTGCTTACCTTTTCTGGAATGCAAGCCCCCATACCCAACCTAATTCTATTCCTTAATTAGTGTGGAAAGTTCTAGAACACTTAAAACTGTTAAAAATCGAAATCAAACAGACTGAAAAGCAATAATACAGTTCCAGTCTGACTACTATGTCCATGTGGAAGCCTCTGCCTCACTGAAAAGGACCCATAGTACATTAAGGCATCAGAATGGGGAGGGAGGAGGGAATCTTTGCAATAATGGCAGGTAAGTACTACATAATTAAAATTAGTTTGACCACCCCCAACCCACTCCATCCATCAAACTATATTTTAATAACAGCAATATAGTAATGCCATTACTGCACTGCTGAACTTGCCAGTATTTTCTCTTGTGGTAGGAGTGTTAACTATTGTGCTGGTAGATAGTAGGGCCATTCTTTGTGCTGTTACAACTGGGCCCAAAGTAAAATGCCTTCGCTCTGGTGCTATAGAAGGTAAAATCCTGAAATGTCACAGAGGAGATGAAGCCAAAAAAGAATCTCAGCCTTATGAGAAGCAGACCTTAGAGGTTCTTGCTGTAGTTCAGCAGAGTTGATAGAGAGGTGGACCAGCTCCACAGAAAGTGCCATGGACATAGAAAGCACATGCCTCGATGTCCATGTTACAGCCTCCACTAAATTGCTGTTGGAGACAAAGATTCTTCCTTCAAGAGACTAACGAAGGCTGTTAGATGATTCTGACAAGAGTATGGGCCTTAAGAACCAATTCCTTCAAGATCTTAACCAGGAGGTAAGCCCAGGTCCCAGCCAAAATCCACACTTGTAATGCCAGTGTTCAAAGGCTTAAGGGGCCAAGCTGGCAAGTGGACTCTATAGATAAATGCTGAGACCAGTGGTCAAGGAGCAGATGCAGGGACAGACAACCTCATTTGTTGCCTGGTCAGCTCTTTTCCCTGAAAAACTTAAATGACAGCTACTGGACCATTATAGAATGCAGAGGCAACAAGTCTGAATGTGATGCTGCCCTGAAAATCTCTACTGACTTGAAAGAATCTTTTTTAGTCCTCCAAGTCTGAAGCCTTTGGACAAAAGTCCATGAAAATAAAGAGTAAACTTTATTTACCACAATATCAAATGTTCAGACTACTTCCTTCTCCAACACCTGGCCTGACAGGTGTGAGGTGGTTGAGAACCCTAATGGCACGGGTGGAACCTTCACAGGAAATAAATGGCAAATTTTCTCGCATACTGATGCTGGCTGAGCCAAGACTTGAATCCACATGGGCATGGGTGAAATGTGAGTGATCTGTAAAGGCGAGTGCCTTAGACCACTCAGCCCACCAGGTCCCCTCAGGAGACTTAAAGCAAAATATAAATACAAATTTTCCATGACTGTGACCATGACTTAAAGGTCAAAGGGCAAGCATGGGTCATAGAATAAATTTTTGTTGCATAGCAATTCATCCCAATTATGAAGAAAATCCTTTAAATGGTTTAGGACGTAACTATAAATGAAAAAACTTTACTAAATCCATAACACAAATTTTCTTAGGCTGTGACCTTGACTGTAAGATACAAGGGGCAAGAAAGCATGTTGCTGAATAAACTGTCTGAATTTTATAATAATTCATGTCAGTCTTTTGAGATTCTATCAGAAAGTTTAGGAAACATATGCAAATAATATTTTTAATCTGAAACCATAACAAGATGTTGTTGCGGTCAATGCCAGAAAAGTGACTGCAATGACTTACTTTACATTAACCAAGGCTCAACAAAAACATACTGTGCAAAGCTGATTCAATCTATGCATTTATCTACACTGTTAAAAATGCTTTAAAGCAGCAGGCTATTCAATAGAACATTATACGTATTTTGTGAGATAGAGGAACCAGCACACCTAAGTACAGCAATACTGCAAAATGAAAAAAATAAGGCACAATAGAGATGCAAAACCCACAGTGGGCAGGGTTTTCCATCTGGTTTTGAATTAATAGAATGTGAGAAGCAATGTATTTCAACAAATACCTATTTGCTTTGACTTGCATGTTCAAAATTAATTTATATTCATTTCAAGAAAGTGGGAACTACATTCGTGTTTGCAAACACACATGCCCATGTTGCCAGCAAAAGAATTTAAAATCAATGAATGAAACAATTTATGAAAAAACTTCAAAAAATGCCTTATTGCATCAAAAATCTAACAAGGTTATCTACATATGCATACAAACATGAAATTAAATTTAATTTGTCTAAGTCAAGTGGTTTGGGTCATATCCTGCTAACAATGTTTACACCCAAAAGTTTGTAAGAAACTAGAAAAATGGCTTTGGTGGCCTCAAAATCTAAACCAGTCATCTAAATGTGCTTACAAACATACTGACCAAATGTCACGGTTTTGCACCATCCCGCTAACAAAGTTATCATTTTAAAAAAAAGTCTTAGTCCAGTAATACTGGACTATATAAAAGCATGTCTCTCTGAGAATTCTTACTTGATCTCAAGAATATCTTTAAGGTGGAGGGCTTTCTAGCTCATAAGATTCTCTTTATGACTGAAGGTTTTAATTCTTTTCTGTACAGAGCTCTCCTGAGAAGAGTCAGATATGAAGGAGTAGACTACGCAGGCATGGGTGATACACCCCAGACTGCAGTTTGTCAGGTTGTGTCATGGGGCTTATTTTCCTGAGAATGTCTACTGCTAGACTGAGCAGATCACTTATGCAGGACTTGTCTCATGTTAATGGGGCTATCAGAATTAATTTGCCTTTGTACTGTCTAAAGTACTCCATATTGCTTTGTCAGGAATAGGGAAGATGAAGGTGAGACATTTGCAATCATTGGATGCCCCACAGTGTGCAAATTCACTGAAAAATTAAAGATGAACACACTAGTCTGTATGAAAGATCTTGCTCCTTCTCAACAATAAATTGGCCAAAACATTTAGCCTGCCATGCTACTAAGATGTATACATCTTGTGATTTTGTTGCCCCAATTAAGAGGTAAGACACCAATTCAGCATTGTCCACGTAATGAGGACTACCTTGCATTCCAAAAATAAAATGAGTTTGCTATGGCCTACATTTCTAAATGGTTGATTTCAAGTGTTAAGTCTTCCTGCCTTCACTTGCTAATGACCATTGTGAAGCTAGGTAACATGTGGGTCCCTCAACCATACAAAAGATCCTACACTCTGGTTGGAGATTTTCCAGGAGTTCCTGCCAAGAACCATCATTTGTTGTATCACTATTGCAGGAAGAATACTATTTTGGTTGAGATCCCCATATGTTGATTCAGTCAGCCAGAAAAAGGGGTACCAGTGGGCCAGGAGAGCTATATGCAAAGGATATAAAAATTTGTGTGTGGCTTGGAGCAGGCTGACTAGTTGTGGAATCTCCCTTGCAGAAATCCACTAGCTTTTTCAGGATCAACTCCACTAGCCTGATAATCCATGCAACACATACTTTGGGAAGGCATAATAAGCTGAGGTCGATAAAAAATCTCCATGCTCAGGTGGACAAAATGCTGGGATGTAATGAAATCCAACTTGTCGCATCTGACTAGAAGCCCAAAAATAGTCAAAAGGGCTGAAGACTACTTTTGCCCTTTAACAAGGATAAACTTTCTTTGTGTTTTGGAGGATGCTATTGGGATATGACAATATGACACAGTCACTGTTGGTAAGATAGGCTGAAACAGTGTTACAATGCTGTTGATGATATTGGTGAATGCCTCGATTCTATACCCTTTAATAAACTGCCTCCAGATATGTGTCTGCTGCCAAATAAACTTGGACTGTGGTTGAAAATGTTTGCCCTTGTGCCATGTTTAGCCTCTTGTCCTTTAGCAAATGGTTATCTCTCATTGGCTATTGAGAACCATCTGGCCTGAAAGCTGGTGCAAATGGCAATGCAAGTTGGACAGGCAGTCCCTGTGATGCCTGCTTCTTTCCTCCTCTATTATCCTGCAAAACAGCAATGGCATGGAAAGGGTGATGACTGGAAAGCTAATCAAAATATTTCATCAAAGTCTGATATATGCACCACATTCACCTAGACTTCCAAGCCCAAAAGCCAAGCTCAGACATGCTGGGAAACATATGCCCAAGGAGTTGCCTAATAAAGGGAAGACAGTCTCCCAATAACTCCAAGCTGCCATTTGATAATCATGAAACAGGACAGGGGCAAATTTACCCAAGGCCATGAACTGTGATGTTGCCTCTTGCACTAGTAGCCTCATCTGTGAAGAATGGGGGACCAGCATCAATGCAACATTTTGTTCTTCTTCTCAAGCTGACCTGACGTATTGGTCACAAGCCGCATTGTTTGCATTGCTTTTGATTGGGGTTGGAGGAGAACCACCATTGCATCCCCCAAAATGCTGGCCACTGACAACATTTTAGGATGTAAAATCAGTACATCGCATTCTGATTCTCTTGACTCAAGTCTCTCTTTGCTCTTCATAACCTTTCTCAGTTCAGTCGACCAGATACTTTCCGACTATGAGGCATAAACACTACATGTTGTATCTGAAAATTACTTGCAACATGTTAGGCATGTCTTAACAGAATTAGCGAGGTTTTTACCAAAAATGTTAAGTCTGAAGAGATGAAAAATTGATTCCATTTTCTTCAGCGGCATGAAAACCTAATCTGGTCAGATTAAAATCATTCCTTTAAATTTCATTAGTAAACATCAAGTAGCTTTTCTGTAATCCAGCATGTCTATTAGAATGCACCTACAGACAGACTGGACCAAACTGAAATTCTAACTTAGCATGCAGTGCAATCATAGTTAATATACCTATTAGAATGGACCTACAGACAGACTGGACTGAAATTCCCCTTGGCATGCAGTGCAATCATAGTTAATATACCTATTAGAATGGACCTACAGACAGACCGGACCAAACTGAAATTCCCCTTGGCATGCAGAGCAATCATAGTTAATATACCTATTAGAATGGACCTACAGACAGACTGGACTAAAATTCCCCTTGGCATACAGTGCAATCATAGTTAATATACCTATTAGAATGGACCTACAGACAGACCGGACCAAACTGAAATTCTCCTTGGCATGCAGAGCAATCATAGTTAATATACCTATTAGAATGGACCTACAGACAGACTGGACTGAAATTCCCCATGGCATGCAGTGCAATCATAGTTAATATACCTATTAGAATGGACCTACAGAGATACCGGACCAAACTGAAATTCCCATGGGCACGCAGTGACGGGGCAAAAATATAAAACAATCTTTGAATTTTCTCTCACAAATCATGTTTAAATTATCTATCTGCAGGTTTCAAAATATCAAATATAAACTGAATATATATGTATGTAGGTGTGTGTGTGTGTGTGTGTGTGCATGTTAGTGTCAATTATTATTTTTTAAAAGTTTGCTTTGTGATACAGTTTTCATCTAAATAATGTATGCTTTACCTTTTTCTCTGCTTCAAAAGTATAAGTGTATATTCCCTCGGTATCATTGAAGTTCATATAATTACTAAGAGGTAGGTAACAGCTGGAAATAGAATATAAGAAAAAGGTAATATAGTAGTATTCACATTAGTTACAGTAAAACATAAATTATTAAATTATTCATCCTTATAAAGGTACAGATTTTGTCCAAATAGTTGGTATTTTTTTACACACGATAAATTTATGATGCATAAATCTTGTAACCAAGGCAAACCACTTTACTCTGTATGACTAAAAACTTCTGAAGAACCAAATGATGGATAATTAAGATTTTAATGTAATTGGTATGGTATGCAAACAATAATTCAGATATGTTAAAAATCATCATTTTATTAAATTGCATCTTATGTGATCTAAAAAAAAATCATAAAAAGATGCAATATATGTTGCAATCATAAGATGCATAGCATACATTTACAAGTGGTAGAGACACTGAAAATTAATTTCTCTGCTGCATTGTCATAACTAGATCATTGATATGTGTCTCCTAGGATTCACTGATATGTGAAGACTCCTAGGATTCACTGATATGTGAAGACTCCTAGGAATCACTGATACTGGAAGACTTCTAGGAATCATTGATATGTGAAGACTCCTAGGAATCACTGATACTGGAAGACTTCTAGGAATCATTGATATGTGAAGACTCCTAGGAATCACTGATACTGGAAGACTTCTAGGAATCATTGATATGTGAAGATTCCAAGGAATCAGCAAGGTGTGAAAAGTTCTAGGAATCATTGATTTGTGAAGACTCCAAGGAATCATAGATACAAAATGTTCATAGTCTTAAAAAATAATAATCGATTGTATGTTAGTTCACTATTCAAAATGAAAGTGCCTGCAAAACTGGCTTATGCCCAACACTCCATCACATGGGACCATGACCTGCTTTTGGTACAAAGATGATTGCCATCTAGAGAATTCCATGCTTGCACACCACCTACTAGCCACCAGAGTCTAAGATATTTAACTGTTTACTGCACAATGATACTGTTTGACACCAATCCCTTTACTGCATAATGACAATGTTTGACACCAATGTTTTACTGCACAATGACACTGTTTGACACCAATCACTTTACTGCACAATGACACCATTTGACACCAATCCCATTACTGCATAATGACACTGTTTGACACCAATCCCATTACTGCACAATGACACTGTCTGACACCAATCCCTTTACTACATAATGACACCATTTGACACCAATCCCTTTACTGCACAATGACACCATTTGACACAGATCCCTTTACTGCATAATGACACCGTTTGACACCAATCACTTTACTGCACAATGACACTGTTTGACACCAATCCCTTTACTGCACAATGACACCATTCCCTTTAGTGCATAATGACACCAATCCCCTTACTGCATAATGACACTGTTTGACACCAATCCATTTACTGCACAATTAATCCATTCCCTTTACTGCATAATGACACCATTTGACACCAATCCCTTTACTGCATAATGACACCGTTTGACACCAATCCCTTTACTATATAATGACACCATTTGACACCAATCCCTTTACTGCATAATGACACCTCTTGATGCCTTTTATAACAAATATGTTTATGATAGCCAGTGCTACAAAAATTAAGTCTTTGCACACGTAGCCATCATTACACAGCTGAGAGAATGAATGTAGAAAATAAATATGAAACAAATCATTACTTTATTCACAGGATTAAAGCATCTTTGCAGTTCAGACTATGCATCCATTGTTTGTAACAGTGTCCCTACCATTTGTAAATATATGCTCTGTATCTTGTGGTTGCAATGTGAAGTCATTTAAAATTTTGAATAGTACAGTTGAAATTTTTTTATAATATACACTGGAATATGCTTTACTTTGAACTAGTCCAATTTATTGTTATCAAGGCTTCACCTAAAAGGAGGAATATTAGAGCAGACTTCAAACTTTGGAATCAGATTACGTTAAAAATAAGTTATCGCTATGTGTGCACTTCTTAAGCGCATACCTGTCATGTTACATATCATTTTTAAATCATGTATTTCTTACTTTGTTAAATTTTAAAAGAAAGTTCATGCAAGACAGTGAGTTCTCGTTGAGTGAATCAAGCACTCAACATTTGAAAATCAATAAAATTATTAAATATAATAAATATTGCACATCAATACTGATGTCATGCTTGATTGGCTCCACCTGCTAGTGTTTGAAGATCTACTTTATTTTAAGCAGTAGCAATTTAACTTCTTCCAAGAAAACACTTTAAGTTGTGTCAGCATTGATAAGTAGAGTGTAGGATGGAGTTTTGGTTTTATTTTTACATTTTTTTTATTTTGAACTCTCAATTCACACCACTTTAAAATTTGTCAATTCACTTGTTTACTCTGTTAATAACTAGTACTGATAATAGGATTTTAGAACATGGGCTGTACATCATTCCGACATCATAAGGATATCTGCATTTATATGGTTTACACATGTAAACTATATTGTTACAAGACAGCATGTTTGTCAAATACTGCATGCAGAAAGATCTAGTGAAATGGCATACTTAACTGTGTTGGATTAAGTAGAAATTTCTTGGTGTACATCATGTCATCATGTGTTTAAGAGCAAACAGTAGATTTAAAAGATTTAAGATTTTGAGGCTAGTTCAAGAAATTTTAATTTGTTTTATTTTTGTATGTAAACTTAAAGTATTCACAAATAAAATCTGCTTGCTTCCATGACATAAAACAATAAATCGATAATTATATACAAATAAAATCTGCTTGCTTCCATGAGATAAAACAATAAATCGATAATTTTATATCTAATAACTAATTCCAACTTATTAAAGTTTCCAGCAATAGCAAAATATTGTAACAGATTTAAAGTTGATGCTCTTGGTTTTTCTTGATAAAATTCTAACCTTGGGATATAAGAGCTTGGTTCATCATAAATGGTCATCATGATATTTTTCTTGTGTCTAGATCAAAACAAGCATGGGTGTGAGTTACCAAGGGACCCCAAAGTAAATCTGCTAGACATCCTGAGAAATGCGAAGGTTTGAGCAGTGGGGGGTGGTGGTTTGGGCTGTGAATCCTCATTTTATAATTACATCAAGAATATTTGTCAATAAAGCGCTTTTTCCAACGAAGTTGTTCGTTATTCTGTATAAATTACATTTTTTTCCCAAATGTCCAACATCTGAAAGATTGATAACATGATTCCAACTGGTTTAAACAAACAACATGGTATGCAAAAACATTCGTGATTTCATTGCCAGTAATAGTGAAACTTGAGGATATCTCTACGGGCAAATTCAGGAATTCTTTCAAACTCATTTCTCCTACAATGGTCTGTTTCTGTGAAACAAAGCTCTTTATTTTTTATGAAGTACTCATTTCACTTAGTTGCCTTGTTATCTTAAATCACAGTCATGATTGAGTAGGTTAATTTAAGGTAGTTTAATTAGATTATACACACAATAACATTTATAACGGTGTTCAATTGATCAACTGAAATGAGTTACCCGACATGCGACCAGGGCCACTGGTTCTAAAGCATGTAGGATTTGTATGCCTTTTAACTTATGCTTCCGCTAGTCCGATATCAAAACAATTAAGTTCTCAGAGAAACCCTCGCAGACATAGCTGTTAAGGTAGATTGACACATTTTATGTTTAATTACAAGAGGACAAATTGCATTTATAATGATTACACTTAAATGGACCTAAAAGATAGAAAACAAATTTCAACTGATACAAAAATTATTTAATTGGTATTTATTTATTAAAGTACTGCCTCCACTAGGCGTAAGTGACATTTTCATTTATCTATATTTCCTTGAATATTGTTTATTAAGGTGTACTAAGAATGTCTTTTGGAAAGAAAATGTAGCAAATTTGAGGACTTCTTTTTAAACTTGATATTTCATAATGCTGATTGAAATTTCCAGGTCCTATCTACCATTTTCGATGACAAAATGCACAATATATCACAAAGGGATTAGATTTTTTAAATTATTTCTGGTTTAAAAATAGGATTCACGCCTGACCCCACGTTATAAGAGAAACATATATAAGACTGGCTATACTTCTTTTATCTTGATGCTCTTTATGAACTGTTTGGTGTTCTTCAGCTTTCTTTCAACTTCTTTTGAACTTGAACACAAGCATTCATATATTGGTAATATGGTATAAAAATAGCTAAAATCTTAATATTTTATCTGCATTTTTTATTGTTACCACATTAACCAATTTCAACAAATTTAATGCTAGACCAAAATAATTTTATTTTACATCTGAAATGTTTAAGACCATGTGAGTAAAGAAAAATATAAACAAAAAAAAACTTTATTGATTTTAAGTGCTGAATCTTAACTCTTAACTGAAAACAAAACACCTATTGCACCTGCCTCCATATCAGTTTGTGTGTTAAAGATGGGATTAAAGGCTCATAACTATAAACATATTTGTAATATTCTAAATTATTTTGTGACAAATACAATTCTGTACAAAAAAACTGATAATTTTTTTAATAAAATCATGCTGTTAATATTCAATCTGTAACAATATTACTCAAGAATTTCCATTTATTCCTAATTGATAGAAACTACCAAGGTACCAGTATGGTGAAAAAGTATTGCTGAATGCACGACCAGATAAAAGTACCAAAGTAAAGCAGTATATTGGTAATATTGTGAACCTCTAATTTTTACACATTCTAGCCTTGATTTGAATGCCATGGCAAACAACCATTTCATCCCAGCTTGCAAAAATAGAGTGTACTTAATAACCATCCAGTGTCCACAACAAATTTCTCACCATTAAGAACTACAATAAACTTAAAATGGAACCAAATTATTGAATTGATGCATAAACCTTGTGCAAATCAGACCATTCAACCTCCAGACTGATGTACATTAAAGGTTTAAGCCGTAAAAAAATGAATGCTAATTGTGTTAATTGGTAAGATGAGAAAATAAACAAAATAATTAAATATACAGTATATTTTGGGTTTTATGAAAGAATTATGTAGAATAATGTCTTGCTTATTACCTTGTAGCTATCTTGAATACCTCTGTTGCACATGCAGCTGAAATTCCCCAAAGAACAATCTTAATAGAAACAACAGCAATAAAATTGATTTACACATGCACATTCCAACTTCTTAGTATTAAAAATGATAATGATGAGAGAACCTCTATGATGCAGATGTGTTAAGCTCTTATTGTTCAACATCCCTAGTACATAACAATGCAGATAAACTTTCTTCTCTTTTGGCAATTTACAATTAATCTAAGGGTTGTCTTACAATTACGCATTAAGATACAGCGTTTTCAACAACAGAAATGTATTATAAATCTTTAATAACACAATGCTCAAAGGCCTGGGCTTACATGGTGAATACTGACTCAATGCATTGAAATAAATCTTGTGACCTAGCCCCCAAGTCTTTGGGAACTTGCTCTGTCTGTGCTTAAAAATTATTTACCCAAAAATATGAACAGAATCTAATAAAGGGTTTGAGAATATAGGAAATTTTGGAAAAAGAATTTAAACATGTAATATCACTCCTACTACCCTTGGAAAAGTGAACTTTGTGAGGCTTTTCTACTAACATGGGTTTGATAAAAATGATGCAAACACTGATGTTAGCAGCATTGACAACTTTCTTTATAATGTGTCCAGTAAAAAAAAACAAAATATGGATTCATATTTAATACCAAATGATCAGGGCTGTTTCATTTAAACAAACCCAGGGAATGCAGTTTTGTTTTACATATATGCTGGGTACTTTGACAAAGAGTTCATATGAAAATAACACAAAATTCCAAATTACATGAAAGGATGACTAATCCACACTGAAAAAGGTCTTCCATAAATCCCAAGTATCTTTTATTGGAACAAAATTCACTAGAAGATTTAAATTCAGTTCACTTTATTTTGAAATTGTATTTAGGTTATTTTAGTATAGAGATGCAAAAGACAGTTTTAAAATGAGTAATATCTCACACACCTGCTATGACAGCATTTGTGGATGCAACTGCTGGAATTATTCTTTTCACTACACCTGGAGAAAGAGAAATCATTTGTTATCAATAGGTTATCAAACTTTCCCAAATGATAAACCAAGGAATTTAATAATCACTCAATTCACACAACACCTTTTGACAATATCAGTAATTGTAAATAAAACATTAACTATATTATACATTTCTCAAAGATAATATATTCCCTTAATGGAAATGGTGTGCTTATAGGTTACTGTATGTGTACTGACTGATATCTTGGTGGATGAATTGTCTGTATAGGTGATTATGTTTGTGAGTCAGTTACACCAAAACAAGAAGTCCACCCAAGAAACCCAGCAGTACACATATAATAGTCTGTTTAATTATATACTCTATTTTATCAATGGCATCAGTTACCAGGTCTCTTCATATTACTATTCGGAAAAAATTAACAAAAGATATTAAAATAATCATGCTCTTTACTAAATGTCATGAGGGGCCCGGCGTGGCCGAGTGGTCTAAAGCGCTCTCAGTTACGGATGACTGCCATCTCACCTCTGTCTGCGTGGGTTCGAGTCTTGGATTCAGCCAATGTGGGTATGTGAGAAAGCTTGCGAGTAGCTTCTCAAGGGTCGGTGGTTCTTTCCAGGGATTTCCCAGCTTCTTCCTCCACCATTAATACTGGCTGCCATGTATAGACTATTGTGTGCTGAAAAATGGCGTTAAACCCTACAATAACAACAATAAAAAAACTAAATATCATTCATGTAATTACATTTACAATATGCATTAATATACTGTGCCAGGTCAATGGCTAGACAATATAAAAAGCTGTATGACACAGTATCATGTCATGTGTTCTTATTGGCAACATAACTGCTTCATGGCAATGCTTACAGGAAAATATTTTCTGGTTACTTCAAATGTTATGTCTATGGGGTGACATATAATAGAAGTATATACAGGCAGATGATCTTATGAAGTTGTACACACATAGTGTGAAAGAACTGAGGGAGTGTGTTAATCTATGACCAAGCATTTGGAAAATGAAGGTTACTTCTGAGTATTTAACTTCAAAATCTCCTGAGAAAATGAATATACTGACTGTTTGATAATACTGACATGAAGGAAATTTTCTTTAGGATGGTCTGAACTTATTTTATGCAATCTGAACCATTTCAAAGTTATCCCCAAAAAGGTAGTTTCTTAAATGAAATATCAGTATATTTTCTCAAGTAATGGTATAATTTTGTGTGTGTTCATTTCAAGTGAAATTTATGAAAGAAGCAATGTTTACTTGCCAAGTTGTGCAGGAATCATGAAATTCTATTTATGAATTTCATACGCCCTGTCGAACAGCTATGTTAATTAAGATCCCTACTGAATTTGTAAGACACACCTTGTGTTAATCTGTATGACACTCCTGTGATGTGGTACTGATTAGCTCTCTCACAAGATTTCTCAAAAATCCACTTCAGGTGGTGAGGGTCATCTCCATCAATGGCAATACCATCTGAAAACACAATTCACTAGCCACATTATAATGCCAAATATTTACATTTCATCGCATTTAATATTTTGGTACTGGAGCTGCCATATATTTTCTTCATCAAAATTAAAATGTACATGACACTGCATAGATAATAAACTCCTCATTCATGCCTCGTACTATATTCTGGACAGGTAACCTTTCAATTTAGCATGCCCAGCCAAATTTTCAGCTTGTGCCTTGCTGCCACTATAGGAATTTCTTTTCAAGCCTTGAATAGACTAAGCTAAACTAGTAAAGTGCAAAACTGGACTTGATTGATTATGCCAGGTATGTAGTGAGCTGAATTCAGTATGTTAACCCCCAATCTAATATTCACATAGTTTTAACATCAAATTATTTTTACCATAATGAAGTGTGATAAAAGATATTAAATCAACACAAGTATCATTCAACAACTCACCATGCCTGATATGTTACTGCTTGAAATATCTCTTAATACAAACATAAAAATACAAAATTATATGTCAAGCTGTATTGCTATATTTATTACTTAGCCTCAAGGAGCCATGGTGGCTCAGTGGTTAGTTTGCAGGATTCACTATCGAATGAGTGTGGATACAAATCCTACCACTGGACCAGCCTGGGTCAGCTATTGTGGTGTGTCCTTGGGAAAGTACTTTACTCCAATTGCCCTGGCACTAAATAACATAGTTGTGCTGATGCACCATAAAGCAACTTCACTTTAATATGCAGCAATCACTTAAAATATTTACATAATTTTTTTACAATATAAGGAATCTGAATATTTATATTATTTTTTTACAAAGACAACGATAAATATCAAGTGCATAGTACCTCCAAATGGTTCTTCCTTTGGCCATAACAGGACCCTTACATACTCTATGCAATGCTCTGGTAATCTAGGAGTGTGAGCTATGGTGCAGAGAGGGAAGTTTATCTGAAAAGATGACATTATATTTATAATCTATTCATAATCTGGAAAATCAGGAAAAAGTCAAAGTATATTTTTGAAGGCAGAATGAGTCACACTACAGAGAAAACTAAGTCTATATATAACTGGTAAAAGAAAAAGGTAAGTCAGTGTGTTTCTAAATAGTAAGACGGCTACACAGAACAAATTTATTCACAATAATATGTATAAAATATGCAATTATTTTCTGCTTTATTACCAAAGAAACTCATTTTGCTGTATTCAACAAAAAAACACGCCCCTACCACAAAATAAACAACTTAAAATAAGAAGATTGCACATCTTTATAATATCTACTTGAAATGCCAAATGCAAGGGCAGTTTGCTCAAGAAATTTAGGCTAGTATAACAAGATTTTCTAATTTTCAGAAATAGCAGGTGTATTAGATTGTGAATCAAACTCTTTATGGCATAATGCTTACTTCCGTCACCTGATTTTTGAGAAATGGTCATCCAAATATTTCGATACTTAAAAGTGTTAAAGTACCATTTGTGCAAACTTAGAAGGAGGTTTATTAAGTTCTTGGTCACATTCTGATGAGCAATTTTTGAGAAGTTCTTAACTGATTTCTATTTCAGAAACAGTAGGAATATTTAGCGGCAGATACTGACATGACTGGTACATATTCAAAATACCTTCATGTCATGACTGTGTCTGTCAAATTCAAATTATTATGAGTAGTCCTTATTTAAAGCTATCTATTTTTAGAAATGGCCGATATATCTGATGGCTGATAAGCATTTGTTTCAAAGGCCTTTATACAAGGATGCCAATACTGTTATAATAAAAAGCTACCTGGCACTGGACAAAAAATTGCAGATGAACATTTGTTAACAACATGATCTCATAATTTGTTTACAACATGATCTTTAATGCCATTACTACACCCCCAATTTCTCCTCATATTTGCAATGAACACAAACATTTCCTCTTTGATTCCCAAGCCATGAATATCTGGAAAAATTAAATGCCTGATAAAGGCAGATATGCTCTCTATATAAGATCATTAAACACTGGGGACTTACTTGGGGTGGATACAGATCTAGTGTACACTCTATGCAAGCTGTAATTCCAGGAAGGATAACTCGTGCATTGCCTTTAAAACCCTCAGTGCCCCCATCCACCATGGGAATAACTGAACTCTGGTCCAGCTCCTCATCTTCATATTTCAACATGCCTATCTGCAACATCACAAAATTATATATGTACTTTAAACCAAAACAGCTCAACAATTGTATGTTTGGAAAATGATGGCATGTTTATTAAGCCCACAGTCATTGTTGCACAAAGGTATGATTATTTTAGGTTGACGTGTATTTCAGCAAATGTGTATATGTAAGTCAAAGCACTGACATGATGTTGAACTTACTGTTCACAACCTCATAAAGATCAATGCTACAGGTAATGAAAATTTGTAAGAAGACATATTACTGAATACAATACCTCCAGCACACCAGCAAGGTTAATGTAACCTATATTTTACATTTCAGTGACTTTGTTTACACTTGCTAAAGTAATCATTTCCAGTAATAGTCAAAATAAATTTTAAAAATCCTTTGTGAAAGGATGTAACTCATTAAGGACATATCCTTATCTCTCCATCTTGGTCACTGTCACAATCTACTTCATAACTAAAAATTATGGGTGAAAATCCCCCTCCACCTAATGCCTATGAAGCAACTGTGAGATGCAGGCAAGGATTAGCACAGGTCAGTGAATGGAGGCAGTCTCAAGAGAGTATTTTCACTCTCACAAAATCCAGCAGATGTAGAATATTGCTAAAAAGCTGAAGGATGACCTGGGAGGTCAGTGTGATTTGTTGTTGTTATAGGCTCCAACAGATTGAATTTCTCTTTAAGATAAAAAGATGCTGTGTATGATCTCCATCCCAGGGCTTGCATGATATCAGCCAGACAGCACTCAAACGCTGCAATGATGGCAACTGCATTGACTACACAAATCAAATATGCATATGAAGTTAATCTGGTCTTGAGTCAGTTAACTGACTGGATAACCCAATGGTTCCAGGATGGTAAAGCCAGTGTTATTTTCTTGGTAAGAACAAATAGACCTTCCTCTTGTGTCTGGCTCAGTATGCTTCAGGTACCACTTCAAAGACCTATCAGTGTCCTGAAGATGTTCTTGTGGGGTTTAATGCCCTTTTTCAGCACATGATAGGTTATAGCTGGAAGCCAGTAAATTTGGTGGAGGAAGAAACCATGTAAACTACAGAATGAAACACTGACCCAAGAAAAGCTATTGGCAATCTTTCTCACATAACCATATTGATTGAGCTGAGACTTAAACCCACAAGGACAGAGGTGAGTTGTGATCGATCTGTAATGGCAAGCACCTTACACCATCAGCCAGCTGGGGTCCTTGCCCTTGGGAAGAGGCATCCAAAACAACAAAAGTTTCAAGGCAGAAGCCTGTTCTTAGCAATGAAAGCTGAAGTTGTCATGACAGAAATGGAAGCAATGTCAAAGAACTGCCGATAGTCTGGGTCAACCAATACACCATGATTACTTCTGTATGCTGTAGCTAGAGTAAATTGGAAGCAGGTCTTGTATGAAAAGTGAGTCAGCAAACTCTAAACAGAGGTTCAAAGGAATCCTTGTTCAACCAAGTCAGAATTCAATCAATTTAATTCTGGACAAAGGACCAAAGCCTTCCATCAAGACAATTCAAACTGGCATAAAAGGCCAGTCAGGTCTTGTTCTGGCCTACACAATCCCTTCCAGAATGGCAAATGTGTATAAGATCATGGAATGGTTGTCCTTGATGGTGATCAAAATTGACTTCTTTCAAAAAGCCATAGGATGAAGGGTAAAAAAAGGCAATTAAGGGAGAGATCATTCTCTGGTTGTCTGAGCAATTCTGCCTACAACTTGTTTGGAGAAATGTTGACTTCTGAGAGCATACCTGATATTAGGTATTAATGTAGGTTCTTGATATTCACTATGGACGCAGGTTCTTGATATTAGGTATGGATGTTGGTTCTTTATATTAGGTATGGTTCTTGATATTAGATATGGATGCAGGTTCTTGATATTAGGAATGGATGGAGGTTCTTGATATTAGGTATGGATGGAGGTTCTATATATTCGGCATGGGTGCAGGTTCTTGATATTAGACATGGTTACAGATTCTTGATATTCGGTATGGATGAAAGTTCTTGATATTAGGCATGGATGCAAATTCTTGATATTAGGTATGGATGCAGGTTCTTGATATTTGGTATGGACACAGGTTCTTTATATTAGGCATGGATGCAGGTTCTTGATATTTGGTATGGATGCAGGTTCTTGATATTTGGCACAGGTGCAGGTTCTTGATATTAGGAATGGATGGAGGTTCTTGATATTAGGTATGGATGGAGGTTCTATATATTCGGCATGGGTGCAGGTTCTTGATATTAGACATGGTTACAGATTCTTGATATTTGGTATGGACACAGGTTCTTTATATTAGGCATGGATACAGGTTCTTGATATTTGGTATGGATGCAGGTTCTTGATATTTGGCACAGGTGCAGGTTCTTGATATTAGGCATGGATGCAGGTTCTTGACATTAGGTATGGATGCAGGTTCTTGATATTAGGCATGGATGCAGGTTCTTGACATTAGATATGGATGCAGGTTCTTGATAATCTGTATGGATGCAGGTTCTTGATATTTGGCACAGGTGCAGGTTCTTGATATTAGGTATGGATCCAGGTTCTTGATATTCGGTATGTATGCAGGTTCTTGATATTAGACACAGATGCAGGTTCAAGCAGTATGCATCAAGACCATTCCAGTTCAGAGAAAGAGAATGGATTTAATAGGCTTTTGGGTCTGGGATTGGTGAGATATACTGGAAGTATTACATCCCACCTTCTTGCGAGGAGGTCCACAAGACACGGAATACTGACAGTACAGATTCAAGTGAATACTGAGGGGTCAATGGACCATTCTGTGTGAATCAATTGATTCTGTCTGGACAGCAAGTCTGCCAGAGACAGAGCATTAAGCCTGCCTGGGATGTGGCATACTTAACATATTAACCCCTGGAGGTTTTTGTTGGTTTCGCCTGAAATTCGAGTAGGAAACACATCCTGAAAGCTATTTCTGAACAGACTCAAAAACACCAAATCCCAGGTGATCTTTCAATAACATACTGCCTAGTTGTGTTAGAAACATCATTTTTCATTGGCTGTTTGGCTCATGCATGAGCAGAAAGGTAAATGTTTGAGTTCTTTTTTCCTTTTTTTTAAAACTGCTAAACGGAGCCATTATTTTTGTATTGAGACCACTCTTTATCCCAAATGCCCATTTTATCCTACTTTTTGCAAAGGTTCATCTGTCTGTTTGCAGTTCATACCAGTTTACCTTAGATCTGAGACCAAAAAGTCTAAAATCCAGACACAAAATTGGATCCTGATCATGGGCCAATTTTGGGTAGAAAAAAATCAGGTAAAAAAAATGAGGTTTTTCCCTCTGTATTTTGTTGTGCAACTAGATATTCCAGATTATTTGGTATCATTGTAAAACTACATCTGTCTACCTTTCTACAATACCACCCACTTTAGCGTATCATGCATGACCATGATGCCACAGAACTCGGCAGTAGGCTACTACCTCCTGCCATGTTAACTCGTCGCTAGGGGTTAATGTGTTAAATGTGGATTTGTTGATAAAGACACTGACTAGAAAATTACAAACAAGAAGGCAAGAGATCAGGTGACTTGAATTCCCTTTTACCTTCTGAGATAAATGACGATAGTCATATTGTTTGAAATAATCAGAATGCCCTTTCCAGATAAAATCTCTTGCAACAACTGAAAGGTATTTGTTTTCATGGTTTTCATCTCCAGAAGGCTGACGTACAATGGATGTTCTAGAAGGGACCTAACCCTAGTCAAAAAGTGGGAAGCAGATAGGCACTCCTGCCAGTCACCTGTGCTGATTATGATCACTGGCAGTTGATACTGCAGAGGAATACTGGTTGTAAGCCAAATGAGGTCTTCCCATTTGCTGAGATGAGACCTCACATAATTTGGTCTAGTGAATAAAATTTAAGCTACCACTGAGATGGAAGGATAGTCTGCAGATGTTTCATCTCCTAACCAAGAGATGAGAAATCAGAAACTGCATTGAGAAGACCAAAAAAGTGAAGAAAGTTTTGGTCTGAAACATGACTCTGCAGGTGGATTGACTAGACCAAAGAGATGATTTCTGAAACACATTCTTGTGGGAGACAAACTGGTTACAATCCTAGCCGAGACATACCAAAGGTTTATAAAAATGGAACTAGCAGCTGCCACACATGGCATTTAGCATTAAGAGGTTAGTGTTAGAACTGGTCAGCCTGGTGTCTGGATAATGTAACTGGGTGGGAAACGATGCTACATGTCTGTGGCATGATGCCACAGTGTCAGACATCACTAAAAGCTGCCACACTGCAGACATCGTAGTGATATGACTAAAATGTTCAAGCTAAGTTAAAAATCTAAATCACATGCACACACTCACATGCTAGACAAACTTAATTCAAAGAGGTTTTGAACTCTTTGCCCAGACAAATAAAGTGCTGGGATGGAATCAGATTAGAGCTGCCTTTGTTGACAACAAATCTGAGATGAAGCAAGAGACAAACAAACGATTTCTTGTTACCAAAGATATTTCATCTTGTGCTTTTGTAGTCTTGGATGTAAAGGTGGTTTGAAAGTGATACAAAACAATTTCATGATTTGTTGCTGACACAAGGAATGGGATGAAGTCTCAAGGAGAGAGCCCTGAACTGGTATACAGTGTCCCTGAAATAAAACCTCAGGAATTTCCGGCAAAGACCTGTAAATGGTAAATATGATTACTGTAAACATCTTGGAGGTCTAGGCTGACTGCAAAAGTTCTTCCCTGATTGGCAATGAGAACCAATTTCAGGATCACCATTCTGAAATAGGGTGGCTAGATGTGTTTATTAAGAGAATATAGACCTATGACTGGTTGCAGCCTGTCATTAGCATTCGGAACAAGGACAAATTACAGTACAATCTCTTTTAAGTTTATGCAGTGAATGATCTCTAATGCCCTTTTTTGTTAGTAGACTGTTTGCCTCCTGCTCCAGGATATCTGCTTGTATTGATATCTGGGAATGTCAGTAGCAAAGAAACCCTTAACAGCAGAGAAGGGTTGAGGAACATAACCTGAAAACGTCTGATATGATTTGCAAGATCCAAAGGTCACTGGGGCGGAGAATATCCAGTTCCTTGATAATGTTGAAGTCTTTCTCCCAACAGTATGTCAGAAAAGGGCAACATGAGCATGGCGTCATTTTCTGTTGGCTGCTAGGAAGAAAAACTGATATCTAAGAACAGAAACTGTACTGTAATCAGGGCCCCAAGTGGCCAAGTGGTCTAAAGCACTCTCTGTTATGGATCACTGTCCTCTCACCTCCGTCTGTGTGGGTGTGAGTCTAGGATTCGGCCAAAGTGGGTACGTGAGAAAGCTTGCCAGTAGCTTCTTCTGGGTCAGTGGTTCTTCCTTGTGTTTTCTTGGGTTCTTTCTCCACCATTAATACTAGCCACCATGCATAGCTTATTGTGTGCTGAAAAATGGCATTAAACCCCACAATAACAAAAACTGTACTGTAATCATAAATGCCAACCCCTAGAGAGGTTTTAAGCGTACCCTATGTGGCAATTTTTAAAAACAAAAAGTAGTTGATTGCAACAACATATCCTGTCTGCCATTATGGGAAAAATGTAAAAATATGTAAAAAAACAAAACAATGATGAACCTACAAGCATTCCATTGATCCATCTCCTTGCTACTATCGAGTCCAACCCACAAACTATGATGTGAAATTCTGTAAAGAAACAAAAGTATAACATTACTGGTGCTGTAACACAATCAAATGCATTCATAAAAATCAATATGGTGGTAGTATGTGCATTATACTTTTATAACAATCAAAATATGGATATCAACAGACTACTTTTTGCAGAGAATTTTTTTTCCAGAAAGTTCAAAAAAGTTAACAAAAATTATTTGAAGACAAAATGTTTAAACATGTTATCACCATATGCACATTAAGTTTATTCTAAACTTATGCACATAAAAATGTATTCGAAATACATGCAGATAAATATTATATTCTTAACAGATTCACACAAGTGTGTATTCTAGACATATACACATAAAAATGTATTCTAAATATATGAACATAAACATCTAAATATATGCACATAAACATTTACTTTTATTAAGCACATAAACATGTTGTCTAAACATAGGTATGTAAACATATATATAAAAATGTATGCATATAAATATGTAGTCTAAACATATGTATGTACATGTATGTATGTGTATATATATATATATATATATATATATATATATATAAACATGTAATCTAAATATATGCATGTAAACATGTATTCTAAACATTTGCATGTAAACATGCATTCTAAACATCATTGTCCTAGGTTCACATGGAACTAAAATATAATTACATCATCACTATATGTACATAAACATTTTGTTTAATGCTCTGTGAATCTTAAAAGCAACTTTAGATCAAGTTTAGTGTAATTGCAGTATTTTAAACTAAGATACAAATTTCATACCATTTCTTTTTCTTTAAACTTACACAACACAGAAATAGTAGAAGTGAAATATCTTGATACATTTACAATATATTCTTACTTACAAGGCAGGTCAAACTGCAAACTATACAGACCCAGATTTGTACTGCATCATGTGCTAGGAGACCTGGGTCCATGATGTCAGCAGTGTGGCAGTTTATAGTGATGTCTGGTGCATCATGCCGCAGACATGTAGCATGATGTCCCACCTAGTCACATTATCCTGACACCAGGCCAACCAGTCCTAACACTAACCTCTTAATGCTGAGCGCCAAGCGAAGCAGCTGTTAGTACCATTTTTCTAAGTCTCTGGTATGACTCGGCTGGGGTTCGAACCCACGACCTCAAGAGCAGTCATGTCTCAAGTAGTTTTCTATTAATAGTAACATAGTGTGCATGTGTCACTGAAGGGAAACTCAAGAGGGCTAGTCAAGTCAACTCAGGTCAATGTATCTGTGGTAAATGTTCTTGGGTACCTATATACATGTGCAGAATTTTCAAAGATTATTGAAATCCAAAGCAGATATAATACAATATAAGAATACATGTGGTTCTTGCATGTGTATTCTATAGCATGATCAATACTTTAGATGGAACGAAAGTGATGGCATAGTGAGTGATGCTTTCTGAATGAATATCAACCACTCAGGCTGACTTGCGCCAAAACAAGATTATGAATATGCACAGACTGAGGTATTTATTAAAATCAGGTGCCCCATTTCTTTTTAATTATCACTCATGACCTAAGGACACATTAAATGCAGATATATGGATTCAAATAAAAACATCACCCCACCACTTGCATGCAAGCAACACGTGCATATTCATTTATAAGCTTTGTGTTATACTGTATAGATGTTTTGGTTTGTACATATTGTTATTGCCAGTTAATAACCCAACTGGTGTGCTCCAGTGAGGGAGAGCTGTATTTATTTATGATGACTGGGCAAGCTAAATTGTATAGCCCCATGACCTTTTATAGTAAACTGGGCAAGCAAAAGTGTATAGCACCATGACATCAAATAGTCAACTGGGCAAGCAAAATTGTATAGCCCATGACCTCATATAGTAAGCTCCCCAAAGTCTTCTGTGTCACCCTTTTTTAGATGACGTTGGAATATCCACAAAAATAATATTTAAAGTCCGCCTTTCACTTTTAGATGGAAAGGCAGATATTAATTAGCAAAAGATTAAGTATAATCTATTAGTGATGTGTATGAAGGATCAACTTACGTCTGTAGAAGGATTCATCATAATCTTGAATTTTGGCATAATGAGTACAAAGGTCAAGGATATCTGATGGTCACTGCAACTTATGGAATGATTGGTACTTTTCAAGACTGGAATATTGAATCTGTACCCGATACAGCACAATGACATTAATCTACATATCATATATACATGCTTATAAGTCAAGTTCAACTACAAACAACCTAAACCCTGAACTGCTGTTGCATACTGTACCAACAGATCAAGATCCATGGTATTTGCTGATTAATCCTAGCATACTGCATAGACCCTGATCTGCTGGTGCATACTGTACCAACAGATCAATATCCATGGTGTTTACCCTACTGATTAATCCTAACATACTGCATAGACCCTAATCTGCTGGTGCATTATATGATGGCAGACCTGGGTTAGTACAGCAGTAGTGCTCAACTTCTAAACAAATATAAATGGTACCCTCTATCTGAACTTTGTTATACTGTCATAGTTAAACATGAGTCAACTGCACCCACTAGTCATTCATTCAGTCTTATAAATAACTCAACATACCTTGAAAAATGTCTCTTGAAGAGTGTGGATAACAGCATTTCAAATTTCGACATAACCTTTAAAGCTAAAATCATTTTTTAACAGCATTCCAATTGCTGAAATGTCAAATGGTAAAATGCAATAAAGGGCTTCTAAATCTTTGTCTTCCGAAGACAGTATGTAACTAAAGCAGTGCCTTGGCATCTTTGCCATAAACTTTTCAGAAACCCTAAATTTCTATACACCCATAATTGTTCTCTGAAAAATCTTTTAATGCACTGTAAGTTTTCTGACAGTTGTGGTTGATAGCTGTATTTCTAACTCTAAGACACAATAATTAAAATCAGTGACAGTTTTCATTATGAGAGAGAATGGTTATGTAAATGCCCTTTATTTGAAAAAAGAAAACAATGGCATGCTATCAATAGTTGCCATTTTAAGAATATCATAGTTTTATTGGAGTATTTTATGAAAAATCTCTCTCAGAAGCACGATTTCTTAAGCACTATATTATATATCATTATCATCAGCAATCAACAGCAGTGTTTTATCTACCCATGCACCATGCATAAAAACACGCAGACTTTTCCAATTTGATGTACAAAAATCATCACCAGTAAGTAAACTGATGCACCTCAATGTTAATGTTTTGTTGATTAACATAAAACAAAAGTCTGATCTAACTACTTTAATGGCTGGTTACAACTCTCTCAAACTGATAAAATACACGCACACCAGTTTCTTACATTAATGTTATCATAAGACACGGGGTTATAACTGAGTGTAGAGCCTGGAGCTGACCTCATGTGACCTGTAACTGTCAGATCATTTGTAGCAACAGAAAGTTAGAACCATATATTACCACACCTAAGAAGAGCTGGAAAATAAACATGTGGTTTTAAAGCAAATCTCATGAGAAGCTATTATTTTATGCGTACCCTTGTCACGTAATGAAACAACAATTTCCATTCGCTCAATTGTATGCAATGCATTGTTCCAAGATACTGTCAGCATTCAACTGAAAGTGGCATCAAAGGCACACAATTATTTTTAAATAGATCCGAAAGAAATTAAATTATCTTTCTGACCTCGTTTACAACCGACCGATGACAACATTAATGTCATTGAACCAGTGGAGTCATCATCATCCAATGATGAGGTAATGATTATTCGTAAGATAAAACGTAATTATGTGCAGCAGTGGTTGAAAGCATACAGCTGGCTACATTTTCAAAAACAAGTCAAGTCGATTCTCTGTCCAGAACAGGATTTGAACCACCTTTAGGAATAGGATTTGGATTGAGAAACATAAATCTAATGCTTATCAAGATTGATGTTGAAGACAGAAATACCTTCAATTTTGAGAAAGCTTTGAAGAAATAGAAGAAATATAAGAGAGAAGAATCTATGAACTTAAAAACATGAAAAGATTTGTTAAACTGTGAACAGTTTACTGAGTAAGAGTTACATTCAGAAGACTTCCTCATTGAAAACATTGGCATGATGTGTGGGATAAGCTCTTTTCTGCCTGGTAGTCAGATTAATACATTCTACTCACTACTACCTTGTATGTTGTTGTTGTTGTAGGGTTTAACGTTATTTTTCATCACATGATAGGCTATACATGGTGGAGCTGCTTTCTTGTATAATTTTTTTTATACAAAACATGCCTTATTGGCTTTAGTTACATTATATAATATTTTTGTTGTGTATTTAAACAATATGATTATTTTTTAAAAACTACTGAAGACTGATCATTAGCTCAAATGAAAATCATATGTTTGGATTTTGACTCACTTTTTTGCCTTGACAAGTCGACTGACTTACATGAAGCTATTTGTAGATAAAACACTGCAACTGGCATAATATATAAATAATTGACAGTTGTTATAAGAAGTCTGTTTTTAAATCATTTTAGACAGAAAAAGCACAACAGTTACAACAAAAAATAATTTATAAAGACAAGCATGCACAAACTTTAGTTTCAAAAAACATTTAATTAAATGCTGAAACTCATTTGAACCTTCTCAAGTAAACCATGTTTCAACTCTATAAGATGGTCAGTCCCTTTAAGTCGCACTGTTGATCCATTATCTAAATCATAAAATATCTTATAACATGAATATATACTGAATCTATGTGCCCCTCTAACAGATGTATTATGAATCAATAAAATAAATTCAGTTGTTTCTTCAGTAATACTTATCCATTCAAGATATATTAAAGAGTAATCCACTACCATGCAAATCCAGTCCTCCCAAGCATGTTTTAAGCAACAAAATTGCTCATCTGTCATCCAAAGGGGTGCTCTACAGATATTATGAACATCCGAGAGAGTGACAGTGTTAGGTAAAGTTGTTTGCATTTGCAACATTTACAATGGAGAGAATGTTGGCATACCTCTACATTACTTTCATGTACTGTGGATGAAATTTCTTTGGATATTGTACTTGTGGAAACTGTACATGATCTAAACAAAAAGCTAACCAAAACGACTACTCCCATGTGCTTAAAAATCAGCCTGAATTAGTCTAAAATACACTATCTTTAGCAGTTATTAAAATAGGGAAAATTATTTTTTCCAAACTAGACCATACCAGCTTTTGAAAGTGCAATGAATGAATTACCAATTATATAAAATGTATAAAAAAGTTATGCCTCAATTTTTGTACAATTTACCTCTGAAGTCCAGTAAGTAAAAATGACAAAGAAGAGATATCTTGATATGTGAAGTAAGGCCAAGCTGTATACTCTGTAACCTATACTACAACATCAATTATATACCAAAATAAAGAAATTTAAAAGTTCTTTTAACAGTTACTTGCTTGTGTGAGAAAACTCTTTTGAATCATTCAAATAGTGAAATTTAAAAGTATAAATCTACTTTATGAGGTCTCCAAAATAAACTACAGGTATTATATGCAGAAGCCAAGCTCTCAGCCAAAGAGTACATCACTTGTCTTACTTTAACCTAGCTAAGCAAACAACTTAAGCATTTCTGTTGCTAAAAACAAGTTTGGGAGTAATGTCTGTAAACCTAACGTAATAAGGTTAGGTAAAGCATCTGAAGTAGAAAAAATTCCTTGGTGTTATACACCTGACAATAGGAATAATTAAAAAGACATGTACAAATTTATACACCTGACAATAGGAATAATTAAAAAGACATGTACAAATTTATACACCTGACAATAGGAATAATTAAAAAGACATGTACAAAGTCACAAAATTAAAAAGGCCTATGCATAGTCACATGATAATGTGCTGCAGTTATTCTGACAACATGAACTTCACTGACAAACTGTGGTTTAGGTGCAACTGTTTTGTCGCTTGAAAATAATATTTATATAAAAGATGTCAAAAGCAATTGACAAAAAGACTACAGAGACTTATAATTATGTCAAAATAACATTGTTTCCTCATAAAACTTAATCAGGTTTTGTAAAGGAAGTACAAATAAATGTTCACATAACTTTGGTGGCTAAGAAATGTATCAATACATGCTATATATAACAAAATATTTTGAAAGGATATGGTATAACATTGCAGCCAGGGATTCTTGTATTTATGAATTCTGCTGCAACTTCTGCCTTTGGCCTTCCAACATCCTTAACTCTGCAATGAAACAACAAACCTAAAGGTGCAATTTTATTTTTATTTTAAGATAAATCTGTGATGATGATAAATCAGTATGATTGTGTGAATTCTTTGAAAAACATTTTGTTAAATTTTGACAGTAAAACCTGAGCACAATTTAATTTTTTTTAAAGTAATTACAAAATATTATCTGTACAATAACTTTTAAACTTACCTAAATAAGAACTGTCTGTTTAGATTAGATAAATCAATCGTGTCCAAATCAATTACATCAAGGTTCCTGAAACCCAGGAGTGCCTGAAATGAAATATAAGCATTCCTTATATTCTATTCATATATGTCAGACTGTTCCAATATATTAGTTTTAAGAAATCATTTTTAATTATTAATTTTACCTATTTGATTTCTTAACTGCACAGCTATAGAAAATGTCAGAGATACTCTTCAAAATGTGACAGCAAAATTGCACATTTTATTTTCATTTTATTCATTTAATGCAACACTCTGAAAAAAATATAAAATTATATTAAAATTTTAAGAATGACTAATTGGATAATAAACAAAGGGCACAGAGGAACAATTAGTAATATCTATTGTATGTCATAATATCAGTGCTGTATTATGAAAAAATCTTAGCTGGGCAAATAATTTTCATGTAATGCGCACTTAACTGCAAACTGCATATACCCAGGTTTGCCACAGGACACTAGTGGCTGCAGATTTGGGTTTAAACTATTTGCTTCAAAGAACATATATACAAACAATTACCAGTATCTACGCTGTTCACAGCTGAATACACACTATACATTTGCAGCGAAATATGATGAAACAACTAACCAGGTCTTTCAGGAGGTCACACCCTAAACCACCTGCTCCTATGACTAAGATTCTACAGACATCTCGCATGAATGACAAGCTCTGAAATAGAAATAATTTTTTTTTAATTTCTTCAAAAATATTATTGCAGAAATGATAATGCTCCAAAATAAGAAAGAATACTAAAATTAAAGGATCCAGGGATGGGGAAAATGTTCATAACTACAGTATTCTATGTGATCAAATTGTTCATACAAAATAAAGCTGACAAAAAAGGGTTCTGGGGAAGGTCATGTTTTGTCCAAGCACAGTACTGTGATATACCTCAACAGGGGTTGAAAGCTCTGAATAAATCCACATGCCCAGTCAGGTCAGTAACTGTGATGTACCTCAACAGGGGCTCAAAGATCTGAATAAATCCTTCAATATTGAATACTACAAATATTAACTTGCCCAGAAAAAAACAATCTTATTATGTGAAATGGTTTCCATAACTTAATTTAGTAACACTTCTAATACCACAGGGTTTGCGTTAGATTTGAATCTGATGGGTTATTGACTCTCCAACTGAAATTTCCAATAGTCAAAACTTTAAGAGTAAAAGAGAATCTAAAACCAGGCCCCCACCTAAAAAAATATACATTTCTGGTTGGCTGACCATCCCTGTTTTTTTTTATTGCTGACCATAGCATTTTTTTCCCTTGCATTTTAAAAAAGAACAAAAAGAAGACTGAAACTGATTTGTACGTCTAACTGGTTTTACCAAGTACTTAAAGTACTTAGTACATTATATACTAATTAATATATCTATAAACCTACCCACCGAACTTGAAAGACAGTGCAATAGGAAACACACATTGTTTTGGATTCTGAGAATCATAAGAACAACATGGAAAAAGAAAATACACTTTAAAAACTCATTTACATTTAACAAACATAGAAAGAGTCCTGGTTAATAAGCAAACAACATAAATGTAACATAAAAAATCATGATGAACAAACAGAAATCTAAACAACATATATTATAAAGAAATGCAATATTTATAAACTGCTTTCAAAATATGTTTTTTTATTTTACTTCTTGCCTTCATGTTTATTTTGTGTAAGTCAGTGTCATGCTGACAGAGATAGGTCCAAATATTCCTCTCAACCACTGCATCTATAAGTAATACTTAAATCTGAAAATCAAATTGCTACAACATGATGTCGCATAATCAATATTATAAAAACGTACACTGTGTAACAGTAATGTCAGAAATAATCCAACATAAAAAAATTCACTTAAACACCTGAAGCGTGACACATTATACAGAAAATCAACTGAAATAAAATATTACAAGTTGTCTGCAGCTATTATAGCATCATGAAAAAAATGTCTTGCTTCCAGCATCATTTCTCTTTGACTTTCCAAGCATCAGTTTTAATTTCTAGTCATAACAGCCAAATCACCATCTTTACAAAGAGGTGTTATATACCAATTACATATATCTCAATTAGTGGTACCCAAAACATCTGTTCTTCTTCTCAAAACTAAAGATTAGAGTTGACAAATACTGCATTTAACAAAAAATATGATGCAGCTTGTCCAGCGCATGAGAACAATACTGATTAGTGGGTCAGGCAGTGCTTATGCTTGGTTATTCAAGCAGCAAGATGGTCAGAGGTTATCATATGGTTCAATTATATTATCTGACACTTTAGTCAAAATTTCTGAGTCGAACTGATGCATAGGGTGGAATTCACATGCGACAGATGGGGATCAAATATGTTATCCACGCATCAAAAACTGGAAGTACAGATCAAAGGTAAATCAGATGGAAATAATTGCAAACTGAGACCACATTGCTCATCATCTATAGTTTGTTCTGCACAGCATCACAAATGATATTCATGTCTGCAATTCCGTGAATTTCAGGTTAGCAAAAGTAACTACATATAATACGTTTCATTCACAAGGTATTTCAACACTGGTCAAATTGACATATAACATAACACATCTAATTAAATACATGCTATAACAGAGTATCTCTTAGCATCAATTTTTTCGATGCTTTAATAACCTGTGGATGAGTCAATTTGTTTATTAAGGAGTGATTAGCCTTCCTATTCAGCCATTTTGTAGCTGCTTCCCTTTGATTTCTTTGCAGTATCAAATGTAGACTCTTCCAGAACTTGGGACAAACATGGTGAATTACATGTAAACAGACCAGTCTTTTTCAGCATATATGTCTACATGAATTACGTTTAAATCAATTATGCCTTAAAGGAATTCAGTACTTTTAGTTACATTTTGAGATGATGATGTAAAAATTCAACGTCAAACAGACACTGATATCATTTATGAATGAACTATAGTAAGCATTTATTAGTAATTAAGAGAATGCAAGGCTTCTTTGAGCTTGATCAAAAATTAGTTGCAAAACAAATATCCCTTAAAAGTATGGATTTTTGAGAATGAAACCAGAAATATTATTTGACAAAACATTTTTTGTCAAAGTTAAGAACTGCACTTTTTTTGATCACGTGATTGATTGCAAAATTCACTCTGCCATCATAAAGTTTCATTTGTCATTATGGGTTGGGCAAGTAAACTAGACTTGCTCAATTTTATTTGGCTTGCAAAATCTTAAAACAAAAGATATATGATCTTAACTATGACATCACCATCAGCAGCAGTGGAAAGCAAAAAAATAAATTCCAAAATGAGGAACTTTCTGTACTGGGAACAAAGATGAATCTTTGAAATATATTCAAACCTAAAAGCATTGTGCTTGACGATGTTCAAATCATCAATTATTATTATCTAACTATTATTATTTTTAAAAATTCTATTATTATCTGCATCTCATTATATAATCTCTGGGGGCCCCGAGTGGCCAAGTGGTCTAAAGCACTCACTGTCATGGATCACTGCCATCTTACATCTGTCCGTGTGAGTTTGAGTCTCGGGTTTGGCCAATGTGGGTATGTGAGAAAGCTTGCCATTAGCTTCTCGTGGGTTGGTGGTTCTTCCCGGGGTTTTCCCAGGTTCTTCCTCCACCATTTGTACTGGCCACCATGGATAGTCTATCTTGTGCTGAAAAATGGCATCAAACCCTACAACAACAACATATAATCTCTGATCTTATACTACTTTGTACCAAAACACTGCACATATCATACTCCAAAAGCGTGTTTCCAAAAGTAAAAAAAAAACAAAACATTGCAAACATAAGAAAGCTTTCCCTCTAATTAAACAATGCAAAAACTAAAAAGCACGAGGCATGCATTAAACTTGTTCAAAATGAACTTATTTCCCATATCTAAGTAATGCTTATTCAACTGTGCATACATTTTAAAATGGCTTACTACATGACATATGCTCTACTTTACTGTGCATACATTTTAAAATGGCTTACTACATGACATATGCTCTACTTTACTGTGCATACATTTTAAAATGGCTTACTACATGGCATATGCTCTACTTTACTGTGCATACATTTTAAAATGGCTTACTACATGGCATATGCTCTACTTTACTGTGCATACATTTTAAAATGGCTTACTACGTGGCATATGCTCTACTTTACTGTGCATACATTTTAAAATGGCTTACTACATGACATATGCTCTACTTTACTGTGCATACATTTTAAAATGGCTTACTACATGGCATATGACCATTATCCTTACCTTTTAAAATGATGCAGAATTATTTGATACTTCCCATAAATGTGTGCACATGCAATTCATAAACATACATATTTTGTCTAATCTGAACTTGTCTACCAGTCTACTGTATCAATTTATTTACTTTCACCTTGTTTACTTAGTCAATTTGTCTTTTCCCAACTGATCTACTTTACTCTGATAATAATGAACTTACGGCAAACAAATGTATGGTAACACAGAAGACTAGGAGTGAAACAATACACCTGTGCTGTGATTCATAATACATAGCCTAAGATATGATATATTATCGATATACATCTTCATGGTCTTTTCAATTTTAGAAGGTCTGTTAGTGTGTGTTGACATATTGGTTGTCTTTTTATTATGCACATTACAGACAGACATAGACTTAACATCTATTTATTCTTCATTCTCATCCATGACAAGATAACAAAACTGCATTCAAACAGACTACCTGTTATTATCAGTGATTTTAATTCAACCTTTTACCCACTTTTGATTAGATGCATAACTCATATTGGCCATCATGCCCTTTGTTTTGAAATGTATGAATGCTTTGAAAACACCTTATTACTGATTTCACGTCTTCACTCAAACTTGGAAGATATTATGGTATTATCTTTAAAACAGAAGAAATAGTTCAATTTCCTCAGGCAGGTGTGTGTATGTAATTTGGATTTTTATCAGATGATGTCTGCAGTGTGGCAGTTACAGTGATGTCTAGCACTGAAGCATCATGCCGCAGACATTTAGCATGATGTCACACCCAGTCACATTATCCCAGCACCAGGCCAACCAGTCCTAACACTAACCTCACAATGCTGAATACCAAACGAGGCAGCTGTTAGTACTAGTTTTGTAAGTCTTTGGTATGACTCAGCCGAGGATTGAACCCATGACCTCCCGCATTCGAGGCAGACTCTCAAACCACTAGACCACCGGAGCGGTTTTCCTCATGCAAGTAAAATCTCACATAAAACAAGTCTGAGTATGGGTGTGAGGATAATACCAACAAAATATATCACAATGTACATGAACTGATGTGGCCACAGGCACTTGTTTTTGTTAGTGAACAAAAGAACTACTGATAACAACACCCATATGCTTCTTAAATTTTTTTTTTAAATACAAGATGACAAACTCATGCAGTTTTGAAATCTGCCTTCTCACTGATTTAGGGCTAATTTATTTCATCAGCATGTCACTCAATAAATAACTCAACATAAAATGAGACATTCCAAATTCACACCCCATGTACGATTTAAGTACTTTACAGATCGTTTTAATAGCCACTTTTGCATGAAGTTTCTCTGTTGATTTGCCAACAATTCCTCAGAGGGAATAAGATACATTAAGCTCTGATTGTTTACCATGGACTGAAACAGCCAATAACCACAAATCAGAATTCAATGTAACATATTTCACTGTGTGACACAAAGGGTAGTACTGCCAACAAGACAAGATACAACTTTGTGTATAAGTGTTTATTAAACGGTGAGCAAAGTACTTCATTAGGTATGGGGAACACGTTTGGAATGTCTCCTTTATGCTGAACGTGCTGCTGGGAAAAGATAATTAGCATGGAATCGGCAAGTTAGGAGGAGGCATTAAAAACCACATCATCTTGCATCTGTAGAGGGCAAGGTGTTGTCTAAAGGTTTTTCTTTATAAATGACAAAAATGAGTGCCTGTGCCTGCAACATCTAAGATGAAGTCTCAGTTTAAAGAATAAAAAGCTAAACAACAAACAATTATTCATGACTGCTGAATATTAAAGTAACTTGTATGGGTAAGTATGATTTTGTATTAATTCTCCACCTCTTGTATTGATCTGTGTAATGATATCACAAAGTATCAATGCATCAATAAATTAAAAAATTGTTTCACCCATGGAAGATACAGTGCCATGCAAGTCAACTTTGAACAGGTATACCACATAATATGAATGTATGCATAGGGTTTAATGGCACATCAACACAGTCCTAGCTATACAGTTCAAGCAAAAGTTAGTTAACCAAAATGGGAGCGACAAAAAACTTGCTGAAATCCCAAGAAGACAAACTGCTCTAACCAAAAGTAAATATGCAACACAAGACAAATACAAAAAGGGATAGAATTTGCAAAACATTCCACAAATAGGATATTCAAAGAAAGATACAGGCAAAAGAAGATAAAATTCTTAAGTAAAATTTCACGATTGTTCAATATAAACAACACTATTTTATAATGTCAATTAGAATATTATCATCACTGGACAATCCTACAGGAAACAGATAACCTTCATTAGTCATCTCTTACTACATACATGTGGGTGCACTAACCCTGTGTCTATGTGGGGTATAGTGAAGGGATATACTGCAGAATTCTAGTTACAAATGTTAAGCATCAGGTAAGTAGCAAATAAACCTCAGGGCTTGGTTCAAAGTCTGGATGAGCAAAAGGCCCACTCCTCTCCAAAAATTTCTTAACGTGGTTCCACCGCCCTGACCAATCATCCTCCATGTTGCCTGAAAAACAAGATATCGATAGTTAAATCATGTTATCCCAGACATTAACCAACTGTAAATATTTATTAATTTTATCTGAAGAGATGAATAAGCAGTTTTTATCCATATGGCTCACTTTAACTTTAGTGGTCAAAAAAGTTAAGAGACAGGTCTACTATTTGTATTTGGAGAAAGCATATGTAATGCGCATTATTAATGTTTTTATATATATTTTTTTTGTTTTCTTTCTCTATGCTTCATTTCATCAATTCATTAATACCCTAGAAAAGGACATTGCAAAAAATCATAGTATGCTAAATGTTTTGATATACTGGAAACTAGACCTTGAACTGTAGACCCTAAATGTATTAAGGGATAGTGAGTACCTGGTTTTGTATCCATTTTTCGTACTGAGGGCACTAACAGTAAAATCTCCAAAAGCAATTACCTGCATTTAATGAACACCTTAGGGGTGAAAATATATATTGCCTGGGAGACAAGGAACACAAAATATAAATGTTGGACAACCATTTTTCACATTGTGAAAGCCCACTTCACAACCAAAAATGATCCTGTTAAAAATTAAAATTGGAATTTTACAAATTTTGAAGCAACAAACTTTCTAGGCAACCATGGATGGGTGCCTGAATTATATCTCTATAATTCTGAAGTTGAGTACTGGGTGACTGCTATCAGTAAGATGCCACACTAATCCTCATGTGTTGGTTGCTCACTTAGTATTCACAGTCCAAGCTATTCTTTTGAAATAAATTATTTGTTAAATTTGGAGAGAAAAAAATTTGCTTTCACTCTTTTCTGTTACTTAAAGTTCTATAACTGTAACTATTCACAGCCCATGCTACCAGCCCCTCATGGTGAATCTTCAATGAAACATGACTTGCAGATGTTCATCTTTTGGAAACACACCAACATCTGGTAGCAGTATCTTTCATCATTAGGTTGACACACTTAAAGCCTACAATCTAATATATGACTTCCTCACTGGTCTGTTGAAGAGCATGAAACAACTGCTTCTGTTGTCTAACTTCTGCTAAATGAAAATGACAAGTTTAAACACTCAGATCAAACTGTTACTGCATAATATATTGGCTTGTTGGGTAATGGCTATACAAAAATCCCACATGAAAAGCTTACAGTAGTCTGACAGTTTAGACACAGGATGAATAGTATCGAATTAACAACAATGTAACCTGTAATAATATAAACTCAGTGTAAAATATGGTCAAGTTTGTAATCGGGGTGGCCAACAACTAGAAAGGTGACGGATAAGAAAATGTAAAGAGAACAAAACTGTTCAATTTACATGTTTTTCATTTGTTGATTTTAAATAGATTTAAAAATTGTGAAAACTTGTGACACCCTCCATTAATAGGACTGATGGTGAGCTACAAGTATTGCATACCTTTACAAATACATGTATACTGTGCTGTATATCTATAGTGTTATCCATCATTTTAAATTGTATTTCAGGCTAATGTTCTTTTGTAAGTAACATGTTTACATAGCTAACTTCTGTCTATGATCGTATGTTGTAAATAAGATGTTGACAGCTTTTTGAACTCAGAATATTCTAGAAACAATTTAATGGAATTTTGCCATTAGACATTACTCACATATATGGAATTCCAGAATATTCTACTGTGTCTTAGGTCAAGTGAAGGATGTATAAATAGAGGCTTTCTGAATAAGTATTAATTCCTATTGTGAGATCAGTCTCTGGAATTATTTTCAGTTGTGCTCTGATACAGAAATGATTTATTTAAATTATTCATTGGAATTACTAAGTGCACATTGACTTCTGGACTAACACATTATTGGGGGAATTATTGTAGATTCATACAAAGACATTCTGGATTGCATCACTGGTACATCACGACATTCAAGACTATTAGAATTAATTCAGAACATTCTATACTTTTGGACTTGTTAAAGGATTATTTGGAATTTAATTCACAATATTGTACATTTTTCTTAAATTTACACTTTTTAACTTAGAAAAATAAATATTGTGTTGATTTTTACTTAATTCTTGGTTTTGCTTTCTTTGTTACTGATTTTAAGACACAAGGTCATAACAACTCTGTGTGTGTGTGTGTGTGTGTGAGCATACATGTATATATGTGACAAATGGTGTTGATTAATTTTGATTACAGCAATCTTGCAGGCAAACAGTAATGTAATGGGCAACAAGACAAATCTGTACAACCATACTTTCAAATCCTATTTTCCAGGACAATTTTCTATCTGTGTGTAACAACTATATTCAATATGTCCAACTTGTATATCAATCAACAATAACTACCAGATTACAAGTAACATCAGTTAATAAGAACCAATTTTAGTCAGTAACCTGAAAACAGATTTCACCATAATTAACCATTTCATGTCCTATGTAACATGGTCATGTGATATGTAATTTAAATTCTTCCCTAATTATTAAGTAAACATAAACCAATTGTGAGCAAGAAAAATTATTGCTTGGATTTACTGAAATCAATTGAACGTCCAATGCTGATTGATGTGTGTGTGATTTCGATTTTTAACATAGCTTTAACAATTTTTCAGTCATATCACTATGATGTATGCAGTGTAGCAGTTTAAAGTGATGTCTAGCACTGGGGCATAATGCCACAGACATGTAGCATGATGTCACACCCAGTTACATTATTCTGACACCAGGCCGACCAGTCCTAACACCAACCTCTTAAAACTGAGCGCCAAGCGAGGCAGCTCTTAGTACCATTTTTGTGAGTCTTTGGTATGACTCGGCCAGGGATCAAACCCATGACCTCCCGCATCTGAGGCAGACGCTCTAACCACTGGGCCACTAGAGCAATCAACTTCAGATATGAAAAGCTGGTCTGCCTGTTTGCAATTAATGTCAATGATTGAAGTGTAGAATGAGAAAAGAATGTCGTTTGTCATTGCAGGAAGTTTTTTCCGTATCATTTTTTATAATCCTTTGTACTTGTGATAGGTCTGTAGAAGAACAACTTTGCAAAAGTAGTAAGAAGCATCATCAGCAAATAGTATTGCTTGTGAGTTGAAGTCGTCTACTTTATTGCTGACATAAAAATAATAGTAAAGGCTCTAGCACAGAACTTTGGGGAATCCCAGTTACCTGACATTTTGATTATACTTTAGGTCTGTGAAAAATAGCTCCTAGTGTCAACAATAACAGCCTATATATGTCTTTCCTACCTTTATATTACCATTTTATGCACAAAATAATAGTTATTCCAACCTTAGATATAAAATAAAAAGAGGAACAAGGAAACACACACTATTTAGAGCATTTATTTTGTTCTTCAAATGAAAGAGAGAAGAGAGAGAGACTTGCTCACACAGACACACTCCTTCAGACGTACACAGAGTCAATTTCAGATTTATAAATCTATCAATAATAATAACAATTAGTGAAAATACATGATTAACTTCTAATATCAAATTCTACACACATACAAGTTTAACACTACAATAATATTTATTACACATCATGGATGTCAAATAAAGTTAATAGTACAATATAGTATGTAATAGCTGGTATGTGAAAATCTCATCCAGGAACTTAATAATTTTAATTATTAATAACCACAATATAATAATTAATTTAATAAATCATTATTAATATGTTTATTATTGATAGCTTAAGCATTAAACTCATGTATAAATTGCAATACATGCTGTTAATACTAAATGTTTTTACTTTCCAAACTATTACCAAAATGCGCAGTTTCCACCTTCTTGTTAATTTGATGTTGCATCACTTGCAAAAGCGAAAGTACATATTAATTTTATTATACAACTAATATTAAATGTCACAGATATGAATAATACATACACAGCCAATATAAACTATGGTATATACGATATAAATGAAGTGCGTTTTGGCGTTTTTATTGCGTTCCGGTGTTTCTATGCACCCCAGTAAACTAACGTATCTGTATTGTTTGAAAATGTTCAATGTCGCGCTTAATTGGTTTCAACTCAATGACAACGAACAATATAAAACTAGTTTTTAAACTAGCAACCCTAACATAAAAGTCAAAGTCTCAGGAAATTTACAAGGTTAAGGCAATAATAGTCCTACAATGTAGGTAGTCCTACATGTAAGACCTGACGCTGATATTTATGTTTTGGCACCTAAACAAAATCAAAATGTGTTATGTGCTACATGTAGGACTAACAATGTAGGATGTATCACATACTATTTACGTTTTGGTGATAGCCCTAAACAAAATCTTGCAGGCGTGCCTTCCACGCACAAAACGTTATTAGTTATTTTGTATTGTGTATTTTTTTAAATGAATTATTATTATTATTACTGCCATCTAACATAGTCCGATGAAAGTTCACCCAAAATTGTGCAGTTAGGCCATAACCATCTTTAATACCTTTATTTCCCTTTTAGCGGAAAAAACAACCGAAATGTAATCGCATATACCACTGACAAAAAGTATTGCACCGTTATCATTCTGATACTGGTGTATAGGTATATCAATTGCATATGACAGCTGATACATATTTTATTACAATATAAACAACACTAGCACTCTGTGGACATTTTTTTACAATTTATTTTTTGTTGCTGTAAGAGGACTTGCGAAAAGCATTTGGACCACCTCAGCTATTTCTGTTCGACAAAAATCGTTATTCACTCGAAATTGTTTATGCAGCTGGAATGGCCGACGTTCAGCTAGCTCCTTTACGCCCATTAAGTGATTTTCTGATGGGATCCGCCAGATTCCAGGTTCCCAATATTAATGATCCAGAAAAATGGGCAAATAGAGTGTTGAACAATTTGCTGTATTATCAGACCAATTATTTTCTCAAAGCATTGCTGGTCTTTCTCATAATAGGGTAGGCAGTTCACTTTAGTGCCAGATTTTAAATTCTTGTCGTTTCGCTCACAATTTTATTTGTAACCCAAGCCATTTCTTCCACATGTCTAGATTTGTATTACCAATCAATTATACGTGTTTTGTACTTGCACGATCCATATTTTTAACACGCTCTGTTCCTCTTGAGTATATATCCAAAAATCATTAAAAGCTTATATGTTTGCACAATAAATAGCAAGGCTTGGGAACAAAATAGAAACCCTTTTATAATTATTAATATGCAAAACAAAAATAGGGGCAAAGTTGCAAGTGGACGAAGTGAATGTAAGACGATTCCCCTGATATTTTTGTTTTCTAGGTCGCCATCTTACTGCCTAAATAATAGTGCTATGTAGAATGTTCTGAGGTTGACTAACATAAGAAAGAAAAGTCATATTTTCAGGAATATCTCACATACTTGGCAGCCCAGATTGACGCTTTTCTACAAATTAAAGTCTCATGCTTTAGACAGACTTTACAGTCTCACGCAAGCAAATGGACATATTTTCAAGTTCTGTTAAGCAAAATTTTAGTTGGCATGAATATCATGGAAGCTGGGAATGTCGAAATCGGGTGAAGTTGAAGTATGTTTATTTAACAAAATGGATACAAATATACAAATATACAAGGTGTTTAGATTGTTTTGTTCAAGATACTTTTCATCCTTTCATCAGATTTCATCCTTCCGGGCGATATGACTGAAAAATTGTTAAAGCTACATTTAAAAAAATCTAAATCACACTTAGATATTCAACCATCCTGGTTTCCGTCACAATCCAGTCAAATTAAATTTAGGTTAATTGAACTTGAAAATATGTCCATATGCTTGTGTGAGAATTTGAATTTATTAAGAAAAAGACAGTAAGTAAAGTCTGTCGAAAGCAATGTGACTTTAATCTGTAGAAAAGCATCGATATGTGCTGCTAAGTGTGTGAGATATTTCTGAAAATTTGACTTCTCATTCCAATGTTAGTTGACCTCAGAACATGCTACACAATGCTGTTTCTTTGTTCTAACATAAACACCTGCAGGCTAATAAGCCATTTTGAAAGCCAAGACACCAGTTCCTGCATGTGGTATTTCTCTATTATGCCCTGAAGTAAACAAATGGAAAGATCAAAATGAATTGAAATACTTAATTGTAAGCAGGAGAATAACAATGCATACATTATGAACATGTTTTTAAAATTCTTTAAATTGTTTTGTCATTTTAGCATTGTAAATGATTACCAATGTTTGTTCACTTTGACTATTTATATTTTATCACAGTCCATATTGGAAAATTATAGACAGTTCATTCTAACTGCATCACCACTTCTTTTTTAAAGGAAATATATCACCTGTTAGCAGGTGTTTGGCCCTGAATATATGTTATACTTAGTGTACATATATTGTTGATGGCAAACTAGCTTGCACATGTTGTTTTGGGGGTGATAATAACTGTTGGTTTTGTTACTTCTGTCTTTGGTTCTAGTTAGGGCGTAGACTACATCAATGTTGTTATAACTTATATGCATTGATACATTGCTACAGATCACATATTGTGAAGGACTGATATTTGGACTAAAGTTCACAAAGTGTTCTTTGAAAAATCATTTTGTTGTTGAAAATTTTTCAGTTCAGAAGTCAGGAAATGGACTTTCATACCTGCACTCTCATATGATGAAATGTTTAAATAGTTAGGAAAATATAATTTACATAGTTATTGTATGACATAACTTTGGCAATTCTGTGACAAATGCCCAACATGGTGATTTAAGATTCAAGTTATTTTAGTTCAAGAATTTGATGTCCAGTTAAAAATGATGTTTTGGAAGATCTGGATTATAGTGTGAACAGATATAATCCAACTACTTCACTGGGGCCCCGAGTGGCCGAGTGGTCTAAAGAGCTGTCCATTACGGATCACTGCCATCTCACCTCTGTCTGCATAGGTTCAAGTCTCGGATTCGGCCAATGTGGGTATATGAGAAAGCTTGCCAGTAGCTTCTCGAGGTTCGGTGGTTCTTTCCGTGGTTTTCCTGGGTTCTTCCTCCACCATTAATACTGGCTGCCATGTATAGCCTATCGTGTGCTGAAAAATGGCGTTAAACCCTACAACAACAACAACCAACTACTTCGCCAACAACATTTACACAAGCTACAACTTATGGTATTAGTGGGAAGCTGAAGATAAGAATTAATGGAGGCTTCTTAGAAGAAAATACATAACTGACAACTTTAAGGTTGACTCTGGAATTTTTTATCTGAATTGGGAATATATATGTTTTACAATCACAAGTCTGGTTTAAATGTCCTGTTCAGGCAAGAAAGATAACAAATTATAAAGTACTAGACAGGGTTAAAAGGTCAAAGATCTTTGCCACAGGGACTCGTTGAAGATGAAAATAGTTTCTGTTTGATTTTTTTATTCTGCATCTTTTAACAAACTTAACAACATGGTCAAATACCTAAATCCAGAAACTGACTATTTATTATATGATGTAGTTAGGAATCCTGTGAGTGGATTGTTTCTTGGGGTAGTGGTAGTTCACTTGGAATAGCAAAATGAACAGTATGCACTAAACAAAGGTGTATGAACTAGGGTAGCCAGTACATTTGTTTTTCCTTTACATTGATTTTTTGGAATATACCACAATTTTGCATGGCTGGGTTATCATACTGTTGTGCCTTACAATATTTCTTTGATTGTTCATTAGACAGAACAAGGTGGGTGTCATGTTGAAAAACAAAAGTTATTGAAACAGTGATGGAAATAGTGATGTTCAAGAAAAGATGTCTAGTTCAAAGTATGCAAGAAAAAATAAACTTTTTCAGTCTTATGTGAATTATTGCACAAAAAAAATTCTAATATATTTTTTTCCATATGAAACACACATTTCTTACCAGTCATTTCATTGACATAAAAATGGAGGTTTGTGTTCTTAAGGTTTGGGCATATTAAATTGATCGTAAACTATTTTTGTAACAGATCATTACTTCCTGATTTTTTTTATGTATGAGCTGTTTGCCTACCGAGGTCATTATTTTGCCTAATGTTTTTCTAAAATCTATTCACTTCTGTTTTAAAAAGAACATTTGTTTCACAGTTAGCTCTGTTTCTCTACTCATCATTAAAATACTTGAGCTGTACTTTTGATAATATCCAGTTGATAATAACATAACTGTAATGGCTCAAAATTGTTACAAATCATTTCACTCTCTCAATTCAAAGACCATCTCTAGCAAAATCTGTCATATATGTGACTACATATATGATGTTTGGTTAGAAAATACTTGAAAATGTCATTGGAATTTAAGTTTTATACATTAAAATGACCCACAGGCAGGAGACAAACTTGATACCCACTTGATAGATTGTTCTCACATGTAACATCAATCCATATTAGCAACATATAACTTTAAAGTTCAATGAATTTCTGCAGACTGTTTTCGAAGGATAGATGGAGTGGATCAGTGTACCAGATGTTTTCTAAAAAAGAAAAGCATGGAGATAATAAAATAATTTAAAAATTTTTGTCATTAAATACATTGATAATTTTTCTACCATCCTTTTGGGATAATGGAAGGAATCTGTGTACCAGATGCTTTTTTTATTTTAAAAAAAGCATGGAGATAATAAAACGATTTTAATAAAATTTTGTCATTAAATATATTGATATTTTTTTACCATCTTTTCAGGATAATGCATCCAGTTCACATGGTATGTGGGTTTGTGGCGATTTCAGTAGCATTTGGCGGTTTTGTATACTGCACTAATACTCAGTGGAAGGCTCGTCAGTTCAAGCAGAATCACCCAATTATCAGCGTGCTGATTATTCTCCTGGCTGGCTACTTGCTGGTGTACATGTTTGGAGCAGTACTGGTCTTTCTGTTTGGTATTGCCTTTCCAATGCTTCGTGAGTATTATCAAGAAAAAAGGATGAAGAGTTGCATGGTACATGTGATATGTTTTGATTTTCGGCTAATCCTAGTAAACCTCTTTTCCTTCCGTTATTTTAAGAAGCTGGTGTGAGTAAGAATTATCATTGCCCACTTTTTCTGTGCATCCATGTTTCTATCTTTCCTTCCCATGTGGGCTGTAACTCTTACTTTGTTTTATCTGCTGAGACCAAGCTTCCATTATGGGGACAGCCTGGGGATGAATAAGCTTTGTACATCAAAACTAGATCACTGTTACCTTCTTTACAGGGGCCCCGAGTGGTCTAAAGCGATCACCGTTATGGATCACTGCCATCTCACCTCTGTCTGCGTGAGTTCGAGTCTCAGCCTCAGCTAACGTTGGTACGTGAGAAAGCCTGCCAGTAGCTTCCCATGGGTCGGTGGTTCTTCCTGGGGTTTTCCAGGGTTCTTCCTCCACCAATTATACTGGTCGCCATGTATAGCCTATCTTGTGCTGAAAAATGGCGTTAAACCCTACATCAACAACAACAACAACAACAACTTTCTTTACAGGATATACTCAGAATGGTTGAATGATATTGCTTTCGCTTAAATCCATGACATTTTCAACAGTTGTCATAAAATTCCAATGTTGCTGCATAATTTGATAAATAATTTATCCAAAAAAAGTTTAAAACAAATGTTTCTTCAAGGAGTTTATTGCATATATCTATTTACCTATGCATTGTCTGTCACAGTATTTTTTAATAGTAAATTATACACTTAAATATAACAATTCTGAGTGTTGACTTAAATCTGATGGGAGTAATTTTACATTTAAGCCAAAAGTTATGTAGTCATACACCTAAATCTGACAGGTATAATTATAAACATAAAAACTTAATCTGAAAGTCAGCAGTAATTACATACTCAAATCTGATGTTAAATATAATTACTCTGCTGATCATTATAGATTATGATGACAGTATCTTGCATTTATGATTTCTTTTTTAATTGAACAGGTAGAGATCTTTAAAAAGAACCCCATATAATAATCAAAGGGTAAAGCATTACTAGGACTACAACATCATTTATCACAGTTTAATTTAGAGACATTCCAAATTAGTGTTGTCCTTTCATTAAATGAGGGCATGTGAAGCATGATAATACCACTTCTGTCAGTAAATAGGAAGTAATTGCAAAATAGAACAATTGCAGATGCATATATTGTATCCATTTTTCAAACCAGAATTGAATGATGTGAAAAGAAAGCAAAAGATATATGTTTGAACTTGCACGGGCTAGTTTTGCTCTTGGGGAAATAGGATGCACTGTAAGACAGTAGGATTCATGTCCGTACAATGCTTTAAACTTTTATTGTTTGCAGATTTTAAATGTTATGCTGCAAAAATTGAGTTCAAATGTAATCCTATAATCTATTTCTATCGTATCCTCATTTGATAGTATATTGTTTCTTTTCAGTGATTTTGATTCATGCTTCCCTGCGAATGAGGAACATAAAGAACAAAGTGACCAATAAATTGGAGGTAGTGGGGTTGAAAAAGACTCCAATGGGAATAATACTTGAAGGATTAGGACAAGAACCAGATATCCTGTCGTAACAATACATATCATAATGACACAGTGCTACATCATTTACCAATACTGTCTTAGGAATCTCAAATCTGAGCATTATGTTTATACTGCTGAAGAATCCTTGAGAAATTTATATACCAAATGACAGAGCATTTCATGTTATGATATCCATCTGTCCCTCCATCTCATTTCCACTCATTGAAACATGTTCTGCACCATCAACTCTAATTAAATCAATTTTGGGCTCCACAAATGCCTGTGGTAAAAGTCACGTCGACTGAAAGAAGGACAACTGTTTCCACACAGTAACTTGATTTGATACCAGATACCATGACTAAACTTTGTAAATGGCATGCATTTGAGATAAGGATGTCTAGTCATTTGAGGGTCAGAGGTCAATAGCACATCAATTCAAACAAGAAAAGCGGTGTCCATGCAATATCTTGAAGTATTTATCACCGTCTTTGACTACACTTTTCAATGGCTTGCATTTGTGACAGGAGGAACTTTTTGAATTTGGTGTTAAAAGATCAAGGTCATGACTGAAAACCAGAAACTATTTTCACAGAACCACTTAAGATTTTTGCACCATATGGCTTGTAGGCCTTGCATTTGAGACAAGGAAATGTTTACTCATTTTGGGGATGAAAGCAGAAAGTTCAAGGTCGGATACCACCATCCATTCCTAATCTTTGTGAATGACTTGCATCTGAAATAGAAAAGACTCCTTGGTCATGGTAAGTGAGACTAAAGAAGAAAAGTGGTTTCCAGAAAATAATTTGACATGTTTGACATATTACTATACCTTTAAGGCAAAATTTAATGAAGGGTGTGCTTTAATTGAATGAAAGAAAGATTGTAAGCAGTTCAATGTCATCAATATCAACTTCATGTATTAGAAAATATGTTAAGTGAGTCTTTCTTGTAATCAGATTAAGTTGAGGTCTTTGAGTAGATAACTCCAAGTAAGAATTGTAGAGTCAGTCTTTTGAAATATTTTATTTACCTTTCCACAAATGTGCCATTGATTTCAAACATGCATTTAATTCTCATGTAAGTAAATATATGGTTTTCTTACTAGCTTTAATAACCACTTTTGCTGATAGTTCTTTTGTTTGCTAGCTCTTTTTAAAATGTATAATTGGCTTTATGTTTCCATGGTAGAACTGTGTTAGACTCTAATTTTCTTGTTATTAGTATTACATTGATATATGACCAGGTAGAAAATCACAGCAGTTTTCTTTAGGCATGATCTGCAACCGTCTAAATTGTGACATTGTGTTTGAATTATTCCTATATTTTATGATAATAAACTTCCACTTTAATAAATCCTATATACTGATGTGATAGTGTATGTGTTTTTGAAAGAATTCAGAGTTTTGAATAAAAATATTGTAGGTTCAAGATCGTTCGATCAGGATGTCAGCCGTTTTGAAAAGTGGTCTTGTAGAACATTCCATAGAGATAACTACTATGCACCACTTTGACAACTGATCCCAAAACAACAACATTGTATCAGACAAGCATTTTATGACAGTCTTTTAAGTGTTTTGTGGTCTAAGAGTTTATCTTACTGTCTCCAAATGGCTTATTATGTGTACACATACATGCATACTGTAGTTCTTGTTATATTTTTACTTTTGGCAGAATATAAAAATAAAATTAATGCAGGTTATTGAACAGGCAGTTTTGGGTTGATAGTTGTGAAGATTATGCTTCCATATAAAAAGATGCTAACCATTCTGATTTGGCAAAATAATGTAACCTCATTTTACACCATTATGATTATTAGGGTGGACCACAGCTTAAATACAGGCATAGATCACTGAAATACATGTAATGACAGATTGTAATAATTTGTGAAATCATACCTAAGCACTTGTATCACAAAAACTATGAACATTAATCAATCAAAAATCATGTCAGCTCAGTGTTCTTGTTCACTTGAGAAAGATCATGCAACAAAAATGAGATTTGAGGATTAGATATCTTGATGAAAAAATGATGACAGAAATTCAAAACAGAATATACAAGACATCCGCAATGGACAGATAGCATGCCTTTGCAGTCTTTATTTGAATAACTTCTGTGATGAATGTGGCAGAAAAGAGGACTGTATGAAGTATGTTTCAGCTGAATAGTACTTTGAATCAGTAGGGTTAAATGACTAAAATAAACAGGTTTTTAGGTTTAGATTTCTCAATTTAGCATTCATATTTCTATTTTGATGATGGTAGAGGTTGGCATCACTAGGTATTTGCATCATATTTGAGACTTTAATCTCCTGGATTATTAGATATTCAAAATATGTTGGCTGCTCAGACAATCATGGTTCTTAAAGACAACTACTTAAGTTGACACTAAATAACCTCCATTGCATTGCTGTGTAATAAAATACCAATTCAGAGTGAACAAAAATCTGAAATTTAAGGTTTGTTAAATCCAATAGTAAACATTTAAATAATTATTTCCAGCAATTATTTTATCATCCTTAAATAGAAGTAAAACTGTTGTATACCTTTTACATTTGAACTTAAAATTGTTAGTGTATCTGTATTATAATTCATTCAGAAAGGTTCACTTTTCAAAGGGTTCATGTAAGATTAGAGTACCTGTAAGTATTTTATATGCATGTGTATATATGTATGTTCATATGTGATTTATTAACTCACATATGCTTGAAGTAATGGTTTATTGTCTGATGTGAAAAAATCATTTTAATTACGTACTAATATTGTGCAATATCTTGAACTGTTTCAGTTTTTCATGTGCAAAAATGTACAAGATGTATTTGTTTTTTCTTGATGTACATGTTCTTTTTTTTAATAATTATAATATTTGTGTAACCATTCATGTTGTTTTCATGTTTGAAACAATAGAGGGATATGTATTTGTAGCATAAACATATATCATGCCATGTGCAATTCCTTTTTTTTTTTTGTTGGTGGTTGGAAAGGTTCGTGCCTTAAGAGTGAGAAAGAGAGAGAAGATAACAGATGAAGTTATTGAATTTCATGGGTCTTTTTCAGAAAAGGGTTCAGTTTCAATCAGATACATGCTTTGGGTTAAGAATTTTTGGTTGGTTGAATTTTCAAGATTTGTTGTTGTTTTCCCGGAGATTATATATTTAGTGACTTGTCACAGACAAGTTTTCCTTGTAAGTTGTGTGTCAAACAGTTTTTGTCTGTTGAAAAGATGACTCACATGTCCTGTAAGATAATTACTGATATTAAGATGGAGAAAAAATGTTTACTTGCATGATAACAGAAGGCTGAAATTAGGCGTTTTCTTCATCCCTTATACATGTATTGATAATAAAAGCATCATTTAAAGGTTTGATTTTCTGAGCAAGGAATGATACTTGTCCCTACAAATTGATTTTGAGAGTCAAAATGGAACCTTATTCATAGGAATTTGTTGTACTGCAAGACCAGTGGTTGGTGATAGAATTCTCAAATGTAATTTACATAAAATAAATGTTATTTAGACTGCAGAGTTGATTTATTGATGCCATGTTTACTTCTGATGAATATTAAGTGATTGCGATTTTTGTATATATTAACTGGGCTTAGTTTGAACAAGAATGTTTTATGGATTATGCTAAATAGAACAGTTTAGCAAGATCCTATGCATCAGTATAAAGTCATTAATTGCAGATAAGAAAGAGAGAAATCATCACATATGAATGTAAAAAAAACACAGTTTTGGTAAATACCAAATTTTCTTTACATGTTATGTTTAATAAAAGAATTTGTCACCTCAGTTCATTTTCTCTTAAGTTTTACTTAGAAATGCTGATTATTCTTAGTTTTTTAAATAAAAATAATTCTGAGAACCTAGTCAACACTGTTACCTCTTCAAGCTGTCTTTATTTTCCCGTCTTAAAACAATAAATGCTTGCATTCTCAATAATTACTCATTAGGTCAGATCAGAAATTTGACCGTTAGTACCTACCATATGTGCTCACTTATAAGTCAAGCTGCAAACAATAAAGATCCTGATCTGTAGTGGCATACGTGCCAGCAAATCATGGTCTATTTTGTTTGTTCTGCTGATTACTCCTAACAAACTACACATCTAATCTGCAGGCACATTAAATGACAGCAGATCCAGGTCTGTGCAGTTGGACTTGACTTGTGAGTATAAACAGTTTGTTCAGTTTTGCAAGGAATGCAGTGATTATCCTTGTTTGCTGAACCTCTCAAAAATTAAATGCTTTGAGAGCAAAAGCTAAAACAATTTTTGGTTTTGAGAGGTGTATGTTTTACTGAGGTCACAGATTTGAAAATAACTTTTTCTAAATGCTTGCATGACGAGGGAGAGAATATAATTATGACAGTACATCTGTGTTGGTATAAAGAGTAAACAAAACAAAGGAAGCTGTGAGTTTATTTTTACCCATGTAATTAATGAATAATTAGCTTAACCACATGTTTCTTCCTAATATCACATCCTGTCACAGGAATAAATATAGTTGTTCCAAATAGAAATACATCCCTCTTCATATGAAACATTTGAGGAATGAGATGCTTTTGTAACATTACGATAAGACCATTAGAACTATGAATTATAAATACACTGTATAATTCACAATGTTCAAAATTCTAAAGTCAGTTGAATAAATCTGATTTTTAGAATACTATCTCCATTAGCAAAGCATCAGAAACAGAACCAAATGTGTGTTCAGTAAAGTCCTGATATTTAATTTAACAAACAAAAACTGTTTTATGATTTTGTACACAAAATAATAGTATCAGTCACAACTAGATGATAAGCAGACACACATAATCTTTCTTAAATATCTTACCTACAATAATATGATTTGTAATCATAGAAGCAAGTGACACTTTTGGTGGCTTTGCACTCTGCAGTAATTAGGCTTTATAGTTATCTAAGATCTGCCGGGTGGCCAAGGGATCTAAAGCTCTCGTAAATTTTGCAAAAATTCAGATATTGTGAATAGAAACAAAAACATTGCAAATATTTTGTAATGTTATTGTGTATAAGTGCAGTATCAGAAGTATTGTGCTTATTGCTATATCATTGTGTTTATTTGCAATGTTTTTGCAAATATTTGCATTACCTTTTATGAATTGTTATGTATATTTGATTTAATTTATATCTGATTTAATTATTTGTAAGTTTTAAAATCTTTTTATTTTTTAATTTCATTAAATGTCAAAGTAATGTAGTTTCATTTACTAGGAATTTGATACTTTTCCAGCAAATAGTTTGACCATGACTGTTCATTTTGTAAACACTTAAAGCTGACCTGGTTCCCGACCTTAATTCACATGAACAATTTTTTAAAATTTATTTTTATTGTGGGAATAATAAGGCTGAGATCGAGGCTGTGTTGATTACGTGACCCTTATAAATAGTTTTTAGTGAAGCAAACAACTTTTATTCTCAGTGTAAAATGATTGGTTCTTATCAAGGTCATACTGGGGTTACGTGATTTTTTATATGTAAACATGATGATGTGACCCTTTTATGGTCATCTTTTTTGTGCAGTATTCAAGTTTTAAACCCTCGTTTTAAAGAAATAATCTCAATTGGGCTTCTAAACATGGGACATAAAGGTGTTTCTTTTGTTGTGTCATTTTGAGAATTACATTTTAATGTTTCTTTGCATTATTTGGATTCTAAAAGATTAATTTGTTTCTCTGGAGATATTTTGAATGCTCATTCAGAATTCTTGAACAAAGAAATTTCATCAATTCAAACACCAGATTATTTCTTGTGTTTCTACAGGAACTGTAGACTTCAACACAGTACAGGATACAGCGTATGTCATCACCTGTCATCTTGGATTCTTCATAAGGGCTCAAACTTGAAATCATTAGAACATTTTATTATTAGGACTTCTAAAATTTTAGTCGTGGATTATTCTTAGGTTAGTTTTCGGATTTGATTCTTTTTTTATTTTAGAGTATTTTTCCAGGGAAATAAATCATTTGTTAAAATTTTCCAAAGCATGTTGTTTTCACTCTTTCTTGTGTTATGGTTTATACGAGCCTAACACATGACAGAATATTCATGGTTCTGTTGCAAATAAATGCAACATTGTAATTATTCAGAATACTTTTTTTGCAGATATTCACAGTCTATTTATCTTCATCTCAACTTGGCACTAATGGGCTTCTACAGATCTGTGACATTTAATGAATGAAATATGTAATAAACTCTAAATTTTGGCATTGTTATGATGCAGTTTGGAACTGATCTTATAGGTAAAAGGTAAACAGGAAGCCATTTTAAGGATGCTACTTTAACAAGTTAATTTAATTAAATTTTGGAGAAGATGCGTGTATTATATCTACCAATCACTGAAAATCAGATTCATCATGGATAGCAGATGCTAGTTCTTCCATTTTATTTTACATTTGCAAGTACAGTCTTTTAATGCCATACTATCACAGTATGCATATCCATATTCTGCAAGATTATGATGGAAATGGTAACTTGGAAGAAAAAGGTTTTTCATGGTTCAAAGCCTTTCAAGATTATCTGACAGTAATCAGGCTAAAAATTAAAGCATCATAGCATTTGTGGCAGAAAGATCGACAAATTACATAAGCGAATTCACATCCATATTAAAACATGCTGAATATTTCTTTGGTATGATATTTACAGTATGGCACTTTACTATCACTTCATTCAGTGAAACTACAGAGACATATAATCCGCTCAAAATGGTTCATGCATGTATAGAAAAGTTAAATATAAAAAAGTGTTTATCTGTGGTGATTATGTTTGAAGGATCCATCATAGTCTGTTAGGTATCAGTGATTGAAAAGTCTCTTAAAACAAGAAACAAACCAGTCAGGCAGGTTATTAATATTTTTACCCAGCTAGAATTATAGGTTACTCCATTTGTATGGGAAAATATGAACGAGTTTTGGGATGGAATACTGCACGACCTTGGGAGTGCTGTAAGTATATCCTTCTGACAAAACGAGTTCATATTTTCCCATACAAAGGCAGTAACCTTTTTATTATGCTCATTTTTTTATTCTACCTAAGGTTTAATTATATAAAAACAATACACTACAAGAAACAACGTAAATGAATGTATGCCACATTCCAAACCAAATACACAAGCGCATATTCATCATTACACAAATCAACATTATTACTGCGCACATAACTCCGCCCAGATAAATTTGAACTTAGCTGCTCGCTTGACGTAACTTTCGAAAGAAAACGGCATGTCTAGTTAAAATTGAAATTTGGAGTCATATTGTGAATGAATGTGCATTGCAACAACTTTTTCATTTGATCTGGAATGAATAGATTTTGGCATTTTTCTTGATTCTAGGAAATTTTGTGATTATGGACTGGATTTGTATGTGACAATTCCACATGAAATACATGAGATTTAATAAGCTAGGGAGAAGCTTGTTGACATCTGCAAATGTGTTTCTGTTTCTCTCATTGAATGTTTGAAATCATAATGTGGGAAAAATATGAAGTTTTTCAATTGCAATTATCAAAAAGACGCTATGGAATTTAATGCTTATTTTATTTTGAGTGCAGTAAGGAGGATGCAATTGCACTTATTGTAGAAATTACAGCACAATTTCGAAATGTGTAATCCAGATTGAAAACCTATGACATGGCTCATGTAATTCAGATTTGCAGAATTAAGAAAATACATTTTGAGGAAATTCAGGATGTAAAACTAAGTATATTTTATTTTGCCATTCTTATCACCAGCTAAAGAAGAGAGTATATGACTTGTCACTTGTATGTTATTTGTAAGGACATTATCTTCTGTCTGTTATATAATATAACTAGCCTAAATCTGTAACATTGTATCAACGCGGAATGTGCCAAAGCAGCTGGTATGTGGCAGTCCACAAAACATGTTTTAATTCATTCAGAAACAAATTTAAACAACCACAACGTAAAGAGCCTCTTACACGAGTGTACATGATTTGTGTACAAAAACAAAAGTGCTGGCGTCTGCATCCATTGTTTGTTTACAATAGAAAGTAGTTCCTTTATAAATGTGAATGCTATATGTGTATTGTCGCGTGAGTTCAGTAATGGGTAATATTGAACGATTCTGAAAATGTAAAGTTAACGGGGAAAAAATGAGCATATAATAATAAATTCTTACTTTACCAGCTATTATAACAAATTTCAACATTGACAGTATTTTTACCATAATTCAATCGTATGAAGGGTTGTTTTCCAAAATTTGTTCTGTGACCCTTCTAACACCATTTGGAAATACTAAGACCAGACTACTCTTAATCTTGTAAATGCTTATTAGTATTGAGTGATAGCAAAGTACTTGTACGAGTTGGATTTTATAAAAAAAAAAAAAGGAAAACAAACTTCTGTTCTAGAGTATGGACTTTCAATTAATAAAGGTGTCCAAATTCTCACCAGAACATCTTTTCCATTATTAAAAGAGAAACAATGATCAACCCCCATGTCAGCACTTGCTTGGTTAGAAAGATCATTTGACAACTAGAAATGTTAACTTGCAAGTGAATTTTCAGCTCCTGCAAATGTATAAAATTGTATGCATCTATGTTAGTACCACATCCTTACTGCAAAGGAAGGTCACTGTGACCCAATTCACATATTACTTCCTTAGGTTAAATTTTTGCATTTAGCTTATGACGAAATAGGCTTTATACACCCTGTATATTCAGGGATATTATGACATCTAGATTGATGAAAGTTGGTGAGGATACACATTTAATATCAAATGTTGTTCCCTGATTTACATGTCATGCTTCACTGACTAAAATTTTGTTTGGAGTTTAGTTTTCAAGCTCTGTTCTTGCTGGAATCACCAAACTGTATGATTGTATACATCTGTTTCAGTAACATACCCTTACTACTAAATAATGGCACCATGACTTATACTTCACATTTTATTGGCATATGTTTAGTTTTGTGTTTGGATAAACAGGTTTTAGCACCCTGTTCATCCAGATTTATGAAACTGTGAGGGAATGTATCTTGACGAGTGTAGGAATTAAGTGAGTGGACTGCATTCTGTTTATGTCAAGCTCACTTGTGGTTAATGACGTAAATTTTCATGAATGGACTGTATACTGATGGATGGCTGTCATTCACTCAAAGCCTGTAACTTTCACCCAGTAGTATCTGACTTCTAGTGGTGGACAATGATACTTGATAATAGTTTTTCAAGCAGATTATAAGAAAAATTGTTACAAAAAATAATAGCATGAATTTGTTTATTGTCAACTTCTTACTTCTACTGTGATATCCAAGAATGTTCCATTAAATTCTTTTATGTAATTTATGCCCTGTCACAGTAAGTGGGTAGATCAGCAATCAGTTTGTACAATACTGGCTATATAATGCCAAATGAAAGTTAAAATGATAAAAATTTAAAAAATTCTTTAATTAAATGTGTCAAGATTGCTTAGGTCTAATTTTTGTGTGTGTGCGTGATAATATTTACAGTGGCTACTTTAGACTCTTGTATTGGTGAATACTTGTTCTTTTTTATTTATAGTAAATTACACAGTGACGTCAAAACATGTAAATTTGGTTTTTGCAACTTAAAAGGTGCATAAATAATTAAGTCCTAGTGTCTGCCTTTTTATTTATAAAATTTTCTCTTACATCATGCCAAAACCAAAATATTTGTAATATTAGCATTGCACCTTTTTAAACACTTAGTGGCACAAATTTTGTTCAAAATGTTGGTATACATGCAAAAGAACTTTGATAACTGTGTTGATAATGATATGGGTATTTAACACTTAGTTTTGGTATTTTTCTTTAGATACATGAATGTTATGAGAATCTCATTTGGCAGCGGTGTCAACATACTTAAGATTTTATGTTAAAGTAACATGTACAACTTGAAACAAAATATTACTTTTGTTTTGTATTTATTGCATGACCACTCTCATATGCTTTCTAAATATTTTTTTAGCTTTGTAGTGAACGAAATTCAAAAACTAAATGGGATTTGTGTGTGGTGTGTGTGTGTGTGTGTGAGTGTGATTTGGACCTTTTATTGTAGCTTTAACAATTTTTCAGTCAGGTCGCTACGATGTCTGCAGTGTGGCAGTTTATAGCGATGTCTAGCACTGGGGCATCATGCCGCATGATGTCCCACCCAGTTACATTATCCTGACACCAGGCTGACCAGTCCTAACACTAACCTCTTCATGCTGAGTGCCAAGTGAGGCATCTGTTAGTTCCATTTTTGTAAATCTTTGGTAAGACTCGGCTGGGGATCGAACCCACGCCCTCCTGCATCCAAGGTGGACGCTCTAACCACTAGGCCACCAGAGCAGTTAAGTGGGATTTATAAATAAAAGTTTGATTAAATGTTTCAAAGAATGTCAACACGTGGATTTCATTGAAAACAATGTAATAGTTCCACTCGGGATGTGTGAGAAGGATATAACGATTGCATATCTTTATTAAATACCAGATCAGTCATATAGCATTAAATGGGTATCTAATAAAATGTTTATATTAGTGAAAATGCATTATCTGGGTGTTTAAGATGTGGAAATATGTAGTGAAGATCTGAACGAATGCCACATTAACCAAGCAACAATAAATGGATATGTAATAAATAACTATTTGTGAGGTAGACATTATGTTCCATAGAAACCTTGTTTTAAAATCAGTCTTGCTAAACATGCTCTCTAATTTTTACAACTTTGATGCAGATCTTGTATAGAAGATTTTCATTCTTCTCCTTGCTGTTGGTCTATAACTACATCGCCCAAAAAATCCAGTTAGTCTGTCAGTGTTGTATTAGACAAGACAGAGGGTATTAATAATACCAAGGACCTGACAGGGACATGATAACACAAAAGAATATAGAAGACAGGATTCTGATAAAACTGATTCTTTAATAACAATCAGAAAACAATGCAAAGGTGGATTAGGTAATTACTGCATAAACTCAAAATATCACATGACTTATAGTAAAAATGGCACTGAGGCAGAGGCAATATGCAATGCATTCAAAAGGTAGAACAATTTTTAAAGTCAAAAGCATAGACACTGATTTGTAAACTTATTTTGTGGTTGGGTTATTACAATTTCAAGTATTACAAATAATTTTCTACTAACTAGTTCAAAAATACAATCAAACTTATAATTTATACAAACTGATTTTGTATGGCTATTATTTTTCATGTGTATTTTGTACAGACACATAGAAACTTTATTACATTAAACATTCTAGAAATTATTACAAATCAGTTAAAATTTCATAATAGTACTGATTAAGGAAGTTAATAACTTTTGATAACATATTCATGACATCATTTTAACGTGTGTTAAATATTATTACATCTTTTCTAGTGTTACATTATCAGTTCGTTTTACTATTTAAAGGAAAATTAACTCTTGTTTTTATACATGTCTTGGATGAATATTCTATGGGGTGGCCGAGTGGTCTAAAGCGCTCACTGTTCCGGATCACTGCCATCTCACCTCTGCTTGTGTGTGTTCGAGTCCAAGGCTCGGCTAGCGTGGGTATGTGGGAAAGCCTGCCAGTAGCTTCTCGTGGGTCAGTGGTTCTTCCCTGTATAGCCTATCTTGTGCTGAAAAATGGAGTTAAACCCTAGAACAACAACAACAACAACCATTTAAACATACATGGTACCCAGGGAAGGCAGTTTTTACAAAATATGTGCCAGGGTACTTTGATTTCACAGAGTTCATATTAAGAAAATTCTAAGTTGCATCTATGGGCTAGTACCCCACTTTAAAAGGGCCTTTCTTAGTCCCATGTATGTTTTAATGGAACAGCCTTAATGAACAGGAATATATGCCAGTTTTTTGTAAAATCCACAGAGCAGTTTTTAATATGTGGCTGATTAATATAAATAGTCTGCATCTATATTCTGGGTTACAAAAGTCGCCTATGATTGATATAACTGAATTGTCAAAAGCAGTATCTCCAATACATCAGTCAATAATTCACAGTTGCCATAATGTTTGTTTTGGAATGGTTAAAAGACTCGGAGAACAATCATGCAAAAGTATATTGTAAATAATGGCAATGAAGTTAGATTATGGAGATAAAAGAGTTATAAGTTTTCTATAACTGATTCATTTTTGCAACCTACTCTAAGAACCTACTACTTTTTCACTTTTGAAAGATAACTATCATGATTCATCAAGCAAACTTATAAGATGAAATTTTCTTTAAAAAATCAAATTATATCTTTTGGTAAACTAGGTCCAAAGTTTCTAATAACTATCAAAATTTTGAATCACTTTTAACTATCGGTTATCTTGTCACATACATAGAATGGACTAAACAGTGTCATACTGCCAAAAAGAAATTGAGATATTATGCCATACACAATTGCTAAAATGCAGAACTAATATAAATACTATATTTTCTACACAATTTATATTTAATAAAATCGGTTTGTCTACTACAGTTTGTTTTCCTTTAATTGTTCATAACAATGGCCATTAACTTTTCATTTCTGCCAAAATGCCTTTTAATATAAGGATACCAGCAGTCTAGACTCGTATGAATTTATAGTGTCAATAATACATTAAATGACATAAAATGAACACAAAGCTAAATACACTATTAACTATACATATTTCAACTTAATAAATAATCTACAACATATCAAAGTAATATTATAATAGCAAATAAATTCATATTGCTAAAGATGTTTGATACAGTCTTAAGACTAGTCAATACATAGCTGTTATAGTGTTCAGTGTGTATGTTGAAGTTGACATGATATCTGAACATTTTAAAGTGTGCAGTTTGTGAGGATAAGATGAATTTTCAGAGAAATACATGCTCACTGTTGCAACTCACAAGTCAAAATAAATAAAAATGATGAGAAAAGCCATTACAAAATGGTTTGTTCATTTCCTTCAGAATAAAACTGTATCAGTGTCACCTTTTCCCAGAGGAACAGTAGGAAAATAATATTTGCACCTATCTGAATGGGAGAGGCTGTCAATGATATAAAAGCAAATTACAACCAGATCTTTTCAAATGTAATATGAAGAAACAAAAATATTAATCAACAATAAAAAAAAACAAAAACAAAAACTTGTGGAATGTAAGGAGAGCAACATAAAAGACATTTATCAACACAACCCAAATAATTATTGTATGTACATAGCTGCTCTTGACGCGGAGTAAATAAAGCAATTATTCAAAAGTTAATTTCTTACAACCCTTTTACGGAACCAAGTTATACAAATTTGAAACTATATTATGCGAGTATTGTTATTCAAGCAAAAACTTTACTTTTGGATAAAACAAGATGCTGACCATGCCTTAAATGTACAACCAAGTTTTGATAAAAGAAACATTAAAAAAAAAAATTGAGGTTAACTTAGGGTGTGGATGGACGGACATGCACATGGACACCAAAATGATTGCTGTCAAGCTTCTGCCAGCATGTGCATATTTGACAATAAATTCATGAAATGAAACTTACGAAAATTTATGTCAATGATATATTACAAAATGGACTAAAAATGTGCCCTTGAACTGCAAGTGGATATGAGTAATAACTTACAATGTATGGATAAACATGCAAAATAATTTTTTTAATGAAATGAAAAGGAAAGGTTTCACAACCTTCAAACAAGAAGACCAGGGGCCTGAAGTCAAGCACATGACAGAATCTTTGCTATTAAGCATGTATCTTCAAGCCCTGATTCATCTTAATTTTTAGCAAAATCCATCAAGGAGGTTAGGAGATGAAAGTAAATGAAAATGTCATGAATTAAAACCACAATGCAAATTGTCCATGACTGTGACATGGACTTCAAGGGTAAATGTCAGAAATATTGGCCAAGGTTCGGGTCAGTTCATCAAAAGCTGTTGGACTAGTTATACCAAAAATAGCATACATAGTACATACATTCAACACCAGAAAGTTCATATAACCCTGGAAAAATGCATCAAAGTGTGACAACAGAGTAATATGTACATGTTAGTTTGTGTCAATGTTTGCCATTTTTCCAGGCAGTTTATAAAAAGCTTTGGGACTAGTTGCACAAACAAAAGTTACCATACAAGAAAGATACATTTAATACCAAAAACAGCACGACTACAGGCATGTGTTCAGCAGGTATCAATAATATATGTGAAATTTTGGGCAATTCATCAAATGGGACAAGCTGCATAATGATATGGCATAGTCGGCATGTACATCTGTGTAGAAACGAGGTACACTACTACATAGCATGACGAAAGAACCACACTGATGTCAGTAATGTCTGCTAAGTTTTTTGGGATTAGTTGTATGCACAGGAACTATCACACATAGCATGTACATGTAAGAAAAAGGACACAAGTTGCAGAAAAAAGCACCAGTGTGATGCATATCGATCCCATGACAAAGATATCTGCCACATTTCAGTATATACCAACACAAAAGACAGATGGGCATACCTATCCAGAGGCCCTTTAAATATGCCACAAATGTCCGATGGTAATGAGATTTTGACCAACTGTTAAACACTTCTCTTACACATTTGTTGTTATGAACAAAAATCATTCTCTTATATTTAATAAAATATAAAAATTGTAAACTCCTTATTTCATAAAACAAGCATGGAATGGCACAGTTTCATATGACTAGCATCAAAGGTTGGTCACAAGTACTCCTCAATCCTTTAAAACTTCTAAAAACTAAGCCAGTTATGATACAGCGATGTGCCTCAATATCCCCCATCTATGCTGCCATGCATGCTGTCAAGCATTAAACAGAATCTCCACTACAGTTCACCACTGCTATAACAATACCATTGTGGCTTTATTTCAAAGGAAAGAAAAGACAGAACAACAGGAAAGTAAAACGCAATGAAGGAAACAAAGCACTTATCCAAGTTGTGCTAATTGGTTGTTCACAGCAACCAAAGCCAATCAAATAAGTTTGTTGGAGTAAATAGCCACTGATTAAGTACCTAATAATAGGAAGGACTAAGTACTATAATCTTTCCTCCAGTTAACATAGTCCTTAAATATACATGAGAAATGTTGACCACCATGAATAAAAGTGATTAACAGTTTGCAAATATTAATCTAAAGATGGCAAGAAATTACAGCAGCATATGGTTGGGCAGGTTCTTGTGACTGACATAAGACAAAACATTGTTAAATTTTTCTAGGTAGTCCTTGTAATGTAAAGTTTTTTAAGCCGTCTGTTCTCAATAATGTGGATAATTGGTTACCTAATCAAAAAGTAATCTCAATGTAACTTCCAAATTCACCGAGACCTTCGCAGAATACTGAGTCTGCTTTAGGATCTTGTTTTTTTTCTTGGGAGGGGGGATACATAAGTAAATTATATAGTTCATTTGAAACTTCTGACTTTACAGTATTCAAAACAGATGATCATGGATATTATCCTTATGCTAATATAATAACAATGGTCACAAACTAACAAAAATAAAAACAAATTTCTTTATATGACAGACCAGGACCTGTAGTCTTGTAACTATCTGAGCAAGAAACTAAAGTCTGACCTCAAATTCCCCAACTCTGTAACTTTAATTAGAAATAAAGCTAAACTTGCAAAATTTTTCAGATTTTTTCAAATGTAGGTTAACTGCCAACTTTTTTAAGATAGTTTCACCTGAAGCATCATATCTGATTTTGGATTAATCCTCAGTATCTTGCTCATTTCAATTAATAATTCCCTGCAAGAACAAGCACCATGAATGGCACATTATAACAATAAATACCAGTCCTGTGTCTAATAGTTCTCCATTTAGGCATTGGTTAAAATTATTGACCAGTGGGTCTCAATGAGTAGGACCTTAACTCCTACATTCTGTGGTCTTCAACATAAGCATTGCGTAGAAACCATTATTTACATATTAGACCAAGACATCTGACCTCTTGACCCCATATCCATAAATTTCTATATTACCCAATTGTAAGGCATTGAAAGTTTGGCTGATAAACTTGTTCTAGAGTAAAAGTTAGTCTACAAAACCCATTTTTCTTTGAGATCTATGACCTTGTCCTTTGACCTTTTCACCCCCAAATCAAAATAAAACTCTTCCTTGCTTTAAGTGTCATTCTTCCACAAACTTTGTTTATGAATGTGGTTTAGAACTAAAGTTATTATGCAAAAAAACATTTTTCTTCTTTCAAAGTGACCATGACCTTTGACCTCAACATTAGCATGTTTCTTTTTTACCCCACATACAAGCTATCCAGAAAAGTTAATGTATATAATGCAGAACTGTTATTATGAGGAAACCATTTTGCTTCTTCAAGACAGTGACCTTGACCCTGACCTTTTCACTCCAGAATCAATAAGGTCTTCCTTAATCCAAGTCCAAGCCATGTTTAGATGATGGAGAAGTTCTGTTACTGTGAAGAACATTGAAAGTTAATGGATAGACCAAAATGGATACACAGGCAAATGGGGTCATAGCAAAAAATGCTCTGCCAAAAGGTGGGCATATAGAAAAGCAACATACTTGTAATGGTTGAACTGTAATTGGTTGTATAGATCAATAAGAAGAAGAATGATTAGCTGTTGTTTTCTGTATATTTTCATGGGTATATTTTTCTTTAAAAATCTTTTAAATAAGATATTAATTTTCATGTAAAATTTTAAAGTGTAAACATATAAGGTTGAAATATATCAAGATAAAATAATCAAAGCTTATTTTTAAATGAAAAACTATAATATTGATCCTATGGGCAAATTAAATAGACCTGTATACATTCTTGGCAAATAATTTGTTCATGAAAAAAGAGGATCTATGTTTTTTTTTAAAAAGCGATAACAGTGATCATGTAGGCAAAATAAAAGTGCTGCATAAAAAAAATTTGCAAATAATTTGTTCATGCAAGAAGAAAAAAAATATTACAAAGGATTTTTGGGGTCTCCATTTTTACACCTCTGCCAATTATGTTTAGTAGTAATACAACCAAAGAGGAACCACTCATTTAATGGCAGTCCTCTGTCCTTTGCAAAGACATCAACAAAAGACAAGGGTTCTACAGCAAATAAGGTCTTTCCTATAAAATGAGCTGTGAGTCCCTGTGATGAAGATCCCAAGTGCTGCCATTGCGAGAATGGTTTCCCTATTATCTCAGCATAGCCATGTCTCCCTACTGACTAGGCATAACAACAATCAATTACAATTTCCCCACATGAGATGTCATTATGACATGACCGCTTCAATTTGTATCATATAAGCTGCTTGAAGCATCCATCTAGTAGAAGGTAAATGTACATGTGAATTTTTGTTGATTACCACAAAAAGACACAATGATACTCATCTAACAAACATAGTTAAACAAATTTCTCATGATTAAAAATCAATGCAAGTCCACATTGTGTTTCTGCAATGTATGTGTTGAAACTTGTTTTGACTTATTTCTATAGTTACTAACATATTTACTGTTCTAAGTAATTAGCTACTATATCAAATCTGTATTTCTGCTCTTTTAGATGCCTGAATATCAGTTTTTGTAGATGCATCACTAGAGTTTTCTTCTCTCTGGACCTGCAGCTGCACACTCTTTGAAACCTGGATCCCACCTTTATCTGACCTTGCAGACTTGACTTCATAATATTTGAAAGAATTCAACGTAGAGGTAGGAGTCGTTAGTGAAAATGAAAAAGGACTCATTGATCTGTAACGATTGTTATTATTTGAACCGAAAGATCCATTTGTGTCACTTAGATTTTCTGATGACCTTGACCTTTTGGAGGACACTGATGATAATTGTGGCATTCTACTACTGAAAGTAAACAATGTGCTGGTCCTTCCTGGCCCAGATGAATTTGAAATTCCCTCTTGCAAACCACACTCTTTACCATTTTCTCTAGCCATTTTGGGTGAGAAAAAAGACACTGACAGTGGTGAAGCAAGACTTAAAATAGGGGATCGAATCTCAAGCTTTGGAACTTTGGCCTGCAGTTCTATGGCCGAGTCGGAATCTGGATAATTTCTAGGTACAGGTTGAATCTCCTCCTTAACTTCTGCTGCTGACATGCTCCTCCTCTTGAAACTACTGATAGGGTTTGATCTTGAATGCTCCTCAGGACTTGAAGAATTCCTTAAGAAAAAGAATACCATGTGCATGTAAACAAAAGATGAATAAAGGCATCACAATACAAATCAAGTTCTTACTATCTTATTTATGTTAGGTTCTAACTTGGACATGACACATATAAAAACAAGTATAGATTATATTGCATTTTCTGGAAATAGTTATGTTTGAATGAAATCATGGGAATTCATAGTGCTGGCAACTGGCAGATTCACACCTGACTGCTTTGTCATCCTAGCAAAAGTTATGAGGCGAAATCCAATAAACATTTTATTTTCTGTTTAGGATTTTACTATTGTTTTCAACTGAATGCAAGTAACATTCTTCACCACTAAGTGGGGCCCCGAGTGGTCTAAAGCGCTCACCGTTCCGGATCACTGTCATCTCAACTCTTTGTGGGTTTGAGTCCAAGGCTCGGCTAGCATGGGTACGTGGGAAAGTCTGCCAGTAGCTTCTCATGGGTTGGTGGTTCTTCCCTGGGTTTTCCAGGGTTCTTCCACCACCAGTTATACCGGCCGCCATGTATAGCCTATCTTTGCTGAAAAATGGAGTTAAACCCTGGAACAACAACAACATCACCATCACCACTAAGCAATCTTCCAAAAACTATGTGATTTTCTTTGGGACTACCATATGATGCACTAACAGCTGATTGATACAATTAGTGCAGTTACACATTAAACCATGGAGAGAAAATATATTTTCTTCTAAATTAAAGATGACTCAACAATGATCACCACCATATTCTTATGAATATCAGGAATAGAAGATCACAAAATACACTGAATTGCAAAATACTGACTACACTGAATTAATTCTTAAAATTAAAACAATCTGCATGATTATAATGCACTAATAAAAATTATGTTTTTTTAAAAAAGATCAAGCAAAATATGCCATTTATCTAGAGCTCTGCTTGTTTTTTTAATCAGTTTTAACTAGGTAGTGCAAACCTGGCTGGGTCTGGATGGCTAGGCCAGATACCCATCCATCCCTACTATAAACTGACTCTAGGAAAGTCAATTACTGTGTCAAACACTCAACAGTTTTATAGAACCATTTGTCATGCAATGTATGTTTAAACTTTGAACAATTCAAATCAGTGAACTAACCCATACATTATGCCTCCAGATGGTTTGTGTGTATTATCAACCTTTTGGTTCCCTTTCAGAAATTTTTGCAAAACCATGTTCAACAGAGGACCCATCTAAAGATCAATAACACACATCAAGTAGAGAGGAATGGGCGAGTTGAATTATATGAGAAATTCTCATGTCCTAGTTATCCATTATTGCCTTCTCCTTCAGAACTGTTCTCCAATAGGACTTGACCCAAAGGCATATGCAGTATGACCCAAGAGACATCACTATGGTAGAACAGGTCTGAGAGAAGGTAATAACGGATTTAGTATTTCACACATGATATAATGTGACATATGATACTGGCCAATGGTAATGTCTGTTGGAACACCTGTAATTCTAATAGACAAATATAGATGACTGTTGTTATGGGGAAATGAATTCTGTCTTACAGTAGATTTTTGAAGTTACATATTCAGATCTCAAGAACAGATAATTGTGTAAACATTTCTCTAAAGTGGAGGAAACAGATAAACCCTGAGGACACCACTAATTTGCATACTAACAAATCTGCTGGAACTAAGTATTGAATCTTGGACCACAAAGAGACAAAGTAAGTGTGTTCCTGCTGCATCATCAAGACCCTACAATGAAAATACTTATACTAATTTGATAAAGATGTCTGAACTACTGGACAGTTAAGGACATATGCATAAGTTTTATGTTCTCTAAGGAAACACCATCTATAAAGAATATTCAAAAACATTTCAAGTTTATGAATTAGATGGGTCACAAGGACTTACTTGAAATATAAAGATGCAATTCTAATTAGTCTATTGTTGTTGTAAGGTTTAATGCCATTTTTCAGCACAAGATAGGCTATACATGGTGGCTAGTATAAATGGCAGAGGAAGAATCCGGGAAAACCCCGGTAAGAACTACTGACCCACAAGAAGCTACTGGCAAGCTTTCTCACATACCCACATTGGCTGAGCTAGAGACTTGAACCCATGCAGACAGAGGTGAGATGGCAATGATCTGTAACAGCGAACACTTTAGACCTCTCTGCCACTCATGGCCCCTCTAATTATTCTATATCTTTACTCTTATAATTTCATTTTTCTTGCAGCAATAATGGCAAAGAATCTGGCTTAAAGGCTTGAAGAAAGTTAAGATCCCTGGGTTTTACCTATTAACAGATAATTTAACACAGATTATATACCACAAGATAGAGATACGACTCAATGGAACAAAAGACTGACACTTAAACAACTCTACTCGATAAAATGATGGATAGGAATATTTTCCAAATACTATTAAGATTAAGAGGAAGAAATATGCCACTGAACAACACCCCAGAGCCAATATTCTATTATCATCACTTACCTATTTAGTTTTGTTTTCTCAGACGAATATTTGGCAAGCCAAGCTTTCACTACCCCACCACATTAATACAAGAGATTTCCTTACAGAAATAGAAATGATACCTGTGTTTCCATGGGTTGGTATTGCTATTCTGTGCCTTACGAGGAGTCGGCACCACCATTCCTGGTCTGGATTTATCTGTCTTTATTGGTAATGCTAGCTCATTACCTCCAGCCAAATCGGACATGAAATTGTCCCTCTCTGTGGGACAGAACAAAATAAGGTCATCACAACATTTCTGCAAACAATACTCTTGTCTGTACTTTAAATCTAAAATTTCATTTCTTTCTTTCCTTATTTACAAGATATAAAATGTTCAATATATAAAAAAATATTTTGTGATGAGAATGCAAACAGTAATTGATGCTATAAGATTACAAATGTAAATCTGTGTTTCAAACAATAATAATCTGTACATTCTATGGTGCATGCTCATCCCCATACAACTTTTAAAACACTATATCTCAATTTGCATATCTAACATGTATTATGATACCTTTGCATATAAGCTTCTATCCAAAGTACAGAAGTGCAGTGGCTCACTTTGACAATACTAATACTGTAGTCCATTTCAGCATCGTCTGATAGTTATACCAGTTTTTTAACAAAAAATACTTTAACAAATTAAAAATGATAACTACAGACCTTGACAACAAGACAGCTCCATTAATCAAAGCCATTAAATTAATTTCATGTTAATTTCAGTTAGAAATATAAGCTTTAGCAGATGACAGTTGAGGTGGAAATTCATGTAAAAACTGGTGATTTTAGCAAGTCACTGTAGGTAAACAGAAATAGACAATACAGTAAATCCTGTCTTGTGCAACTGTCACTTCTGCCCCCCCCCCACAGTCTCTCAAGACAGGTGGTCTCTCATAAAAAGGATTGTACAAAAAGGGCAGCTTTCATAGTCAAATTTTAGCACTGTTTAACCACAATCACTCCACACATTCTATTCTTTACTCATAGTTCTTTTTAAAATATTGCATGCAACAGATATAGCAATAGAAGATATGTATCAATTCTATAAGCGATGGCTGCACCAGTTTGAATAGACAATGGCTTGGTGTGTGGGATGTAATTACTGTAATATAAAAAAAGCAACAAACAAGACATCCCTTTAACAATAACAATCAAATCTGGGAAACGATTCTCATTGGCTGGTTTAATAGACAAAGACCTCATTCACACCATGGCATTATCAATTAACTACAAAATACAAATAATTTACCTTAACTTCAACACTACAATGGCAGTTTGTGACATGTACTTTAGCCTGGTTTACAGTCCATAACATGACACTAAATGCTTGACCTGTCATATTTAAAACTGGAAGCCAGCCTTGAATTTTTCTCTTATGAGAACAGTCTTTACTTTTTCAAGCGGTCCTGGTTACACATTATTTAAAAACAGTCAATGGTGTTTATCTCCATTCTCACAATACAGTCATATCATTGGAACAATCTGCATATACATTATGCTGGTTAACAATCTATAGCATATGACACTTCAGGCATGACCTATACAGTTTCATAAATCAGTAGCCAGTCTATTTTTTGAAATTTTGTTTAGAACAGTCTAACTGGTCATTGTTACAAATGATTAAATAAAGGTCAGTATTTATCTCTGTTTTTGTGATGCAGTCATTCACAGCAGTGTCAAAATGCATACTTTGCAAAGACATCATGGGTGCTGGTTGTGTTCAGCAGGTGGTCACTCATGACAGTGTGTTTATGTGATAAATATCAATCTGGCATTATAACTGTGGTTGTAAATGACAGGTGGTCACTCACAGCAGGTTTTACTGTAATAACTGCCCATGGTTTACACTTATTCTGCAAGGAATAACAAGGGCTCCAACGAATGTAGTTGCTCACTTACAAACTGCTCTATTATGTGCCCACATGCAAAAACCTAACAACAAAAACAAAATGCAAGACACAGGCTTGACAGAAATTGCAAGAATTGATATACTGTGAAAACCCATGTTTGAAAGTAATAAATCTTGTCAAATTCTCTTCCTTAAAGGAATAAACACTGTATTAATTGCAATACTAGTTTCACATTCAGTGTTATTACTTCATGATTGTATTAAAGAAAATAAAGCCAATTTTTAACAGCAATGGCTGCACTGCACAGGTCCCTGACCACCAAAATTTGCTTAGTGGGACTTTAAGAAAGAAATAGTCCTGAGAATCTGCAATAATGAGAAAATAGATATTCTGGGTTCATTGCACCTCCAAATGATGACATGGAAAGCTGAAAATTATGCTACATTACGAATTTGGTTCAAATTCAACATTATTAAGTACATGATGCCACATAAATCAAAGTTAGGAGGATTGGCAATTAAGGGCATTAACTCTTCTAAATGAGATTACAGAATGTTGGACATTCATGGTCACATCATTATAAAGCTGTATGCCAAATTTAGTTGAAATCCAACAATCCTTGCTTAAGTAATCCTGCAGAACCTAAAGTCAGAAGTATGGCCAATCAGGTGCCTTAACTCACATACATAATATTGTGGAATGCAAGAAATCAGACTGCTTCATTGTCTTATCAATATGAAAATGCATCTTAAATTTGGCTTAAAATTAACATTCCTCAGTCACATTATGAAACAGAAGCCATAATTCATATAAATGATGTGGAATGCATGAATTTATGATAGGGCTCTGTTGACTTCCTCAAGATTAAAAAGTGCTACTGTAGAATCCATGTTTGATATTAGATTTGTCACAATTCAACAGAGAACCTACTATTTTAAAAGAGAATTTTGGTTTTTGTATGTAAACAGGATCACTTGGGTAACTTGATAAAAGTTATATTACAAAATATGCAGTAAAGCTAAGATGGTACATACTGCTTTATTGGCAATGGATGATGGGACAATGTGCTTCCCAACTAAAAATGTTTATTTTTTCAGGTTTACAGAATTAGCTTTTTCCTTAATCAATAAAAGAATTTAAAAGTATTGATAACAATCAATATTTGGCAATGAACATAGACTATTTTCCATGTAATTTTTTTGTTTACTAAAGATACAAATCTTGTTTGATCAAATAAAAATGCTAAAAATCCCATTCAATGATCGCTATTTATATAATGGTAACAAATAAAACCAGTCCTAAATATCAAGATATTTTTATTAGGTTCCAAATTTTGTACGTAAATTAAACTTTTAATCAGAACCTAACCAATCACAAGGTTTGTTCATTTATGTACCTTCATTAGACATGGGACACCCTGGAATTATTGCCCTTTGCATCAGGATATAAAGAGCAGTATCAGCGACCTTCTCTGGGCCCTCTGCTGTTGGATCCCTACCAGTGCCCCTGAGTACAGCAGCCTTTACTACATGGGCAATTGTCTCATTCCACAGTTCCTTCAGCCAACTGAAATAATTTTACTACAGTGAAGTGTCTCATATCTGAATCTAAACAAATCATAGGCAAACTTACATTTCCATATCTGCAATTAACTTACCAAACAAACTAACCATTTTTATTACCTATCTATACAAAAAGACTTTAATGTCCAACTGGTGTTTACAATTTATTGTACAAAACTGTTAGGCTAAGAAACACAAAAAGAAACCTCATTATGTACAATATTTAAACAATTATGCCAATAATCAATAGATACATACACAGACATAAACACATATCAGTCATTATTACCTGATTCCCATGACAGGTATTTTTTTAATGGCTAACACATCACATGATTTTTGATTGTTTTTAATAATGTGCTATCATAACATTTTATGGTGTCATGCTGAGATGGCATTTTCACTATAGTAAAACAAGGTGATATTCCAAATTTTGTATTAAATCATGTCATAGACCTTTGATTTAGTGAATATGAAGTTTAATGAACCATCACACTGATCACCACTTCACAATGGTTAATATAAGGTTACGGTTAATTGGTTTATAAAATGTCATTCTCCACAACAAAGGTCAATACTTGCATATTATTTTAATTAGTGTATTGCCATATGTCACTCAACCTATAGCATGTGCCCATACATATGGATGACCAGTCAATACTGTCACTGGCAAAGGTTTGAGAATCATTTATTTGACAAGTACACTGGCAGCTTGACAGAGTGTTAGGCCTAATTTCTGTCACTTATCCAACTACCACCATACATCGCATATAAAATTCAAATTGCTTTATCTTAAATATTTTTCAACCATTCTTCCTTAAAATGTAAGGTAAACACCAAAAATACACTAAATTACACTGGGTAAGTGTCAACATAAAATATTTTGATTTTAAATGATGTGATATGCTAAAAAGTCGAATGTAGTGTGCTATGGCGATAGGTCAATTACCTAAAACCTCCAGTAATACAATTATATGGGTAAATTTGGTCATAAGTGAACATATTGGCAAATTTTTAAAAAAAACATCACATCATTCAGATTCAAAGTACTAATCTTATTTGTTGAAAGTAGAACTGTTAAATTTAACTCAGCATAAAAATTCCCTAACAGAGAAAAACATGCATCAGACTAATGGACTCTTTCATCTATTCTGTGGAGTGACTAGTACATTAACTATACAATGCAGGTCTTGCTAGAACTATCAAGAGGTTTAATTATATCTTCTCTCTCACTCATATACTGAGACAGATTAAAAGAACTTACTTAAAAATAGCCACAGATCTCTTTGCCTCCATGGGACATGAGAGGAAAATTTCTGGACCAAAAACGACATCTGGCAGTCCTAGTTTGGTCAATCCATCATTCAGTCTCTGCCATATACATACCAACCATTCCACTGCCTGCAACAAACATAGTCATAAAGTATACAGCTGTACTAGAGCACTACACACAGACTTATTTATTGCTACATGTAATCTTATAATCATAAATACTTAAATAAATATTGTACAATAAACATGAGACATACAATAACAAGGAAAATGCAATCAAATTTACTAGCATCAAAATTACATTTGTCTTTTTCCATAATAAAACAATTTGGCATCCATAAAGATCATTTATTATGACAGGGCACTTGTCACAACAACTGAAGGTCCATAGAAATTCATTTATTATGACAGGGCGCTTGTCACAAAAATTTGGGCTCCATGAAGACAATTTATTCTGTCAGGGAGCTTGTTGCAACAATATGAGGTCCATAAAAATCATATTAAGACAGGGTGATTTCCATAAGAGTTGAAGTCCATACAAATCATTTATTACAACAATGTCCTTGTCACAACAATTTGGGGTACATAAATCATTTATTATGACAGGATAATTATCACAACAATTTGGAGTCCATGTGGAACACTTTTATGACGAGGTGCTTGTTACAACAATTTGGAGTCCATGAGGAACACTTTTATGACAAGGTGCTTATTACAACAATTTGGAGTCCATACGGAACACTTTTATGACAAGGTGCTTGTTACAACAATTTGGGGGAGTCCATATTGTTCACTGAAAATGACAGAGTGCATGTCTTAACTGTTTTGATTCTATACTTGGCTTCTGGTAGGGGGGCATATTATTTTATCTGGGAATGCATGACAGCAAAGGTATAATAATAATCAGTCAGCATCTTATATTTTTGTACCAAAGACTGCAGTTTCCGCTCATACATTAAATTATATGATTTGCATCTTTCTGATTCCACACCATGGCTTATATAGTTCACTGATGCTTGAATTATTTGCATGATCTACCAGCTTTAAAACCTTGAAATCTAAAGATAAAAATAGATCTAACAATGTATTAAACCTCAGTGATTATTAACCAATGACATTCTTCCTACAATATCTCTTTCCTGTCATGTGACACATTTAAGTCTGCTGCAACAAAGACTGCAAAGGCACATTATCTGTCCAATCTTGACGCTTTGCATACTCTTGTTTAGAATTTCTGTAGCATATTTTTGCTGAGGTGATTTTGTGATACAAATGTTTAAGTATGCTTTAACAAAAGAATTACAATTACATTTTGTAATTATTACAGTGATCAAGACATGCCATTATTTGTGTTGCGGTTCACCTACACACAAATTTTTAAACCAGAAAATAATAATATGACAGAAGTGATTGTAATGGCATAATATGAGGTGAACAATAGGAATGATTCTGCCAAAATTAGAACTGTAGGCATCTCTTGCATTTTAGTCAATAATAATTTAGCATCCACTAAGAAATGTATATCCTACCTTAAATAACTGACTATCAGGTTCAGGAACACAGCCTCCATTTATGTGAATTAACTGTCGAAGCAACCATCTGGCAAGAAAATTTCTCATAGGTTCTATATCAATACGGAAATGTACCCATCGAAACCGCTGCTGTATAGACAAGTCAAGACCAGTAGACCTGTGGTAAAAGTAATCATCAAATTTTAACTAAAGCAAGTCTATCCACTGCATATTCTATACTGATGTCAAAATAAAAGCTCAGATATGTTACTGTGGATTGTCTAATGGATCTGGTGAAATCATTCCCTCACTAAATAAAGTCTTTATTCTTATTGTTATTATTATTATTATTATTATTATTGGGGCCCCGAGTGGCCGAGTGGTCTAAAGTGCTCTCCGTTACGGATCACTGACATCTCACCTCTGTCTGCGTGGGTTCGAGTCTCGGATTCGGCCAATGTGGGTATGTGAGAAAGCTTGCCAGTAGCTTCTCGTGGGTCGGTGGTTCTTTCCGGGGTTTTCCCGGGTTCTTCCTCCACCATTAATACTGGCCGCCATGTATAGCCTATCGTGTGCTGAAAAATGGCGTTAAACCCTACAACAACAAATTATTATTATTATTGTTCTTGTTGTTGTTAATGAGTTCTGCTGAACGCTATCATTCCAGTGTGAATTTGATTACTGACACTATTATCAGTATGTATGTATGTATGTGTGTGTATGTGTGTGTGTCTGTCTGTCTGTATATATACATATGGTTTAATAGCACATCAGCACAATACTGGCTAAACAGTACCAATTAAAACTTAAGTTCTAAAAATGTACATATGAAGAAATGGAATGTTTAGGGATATAAAACCTTTGAAGTAAACATATACATAGAGTACAGTGTAATTCAAGATTATAGATAAAAGGTAAAGATGATTATTCACAAATATATTCTTTTTCAAGTTTATATAACCAATACTAAATGACACGTCCTAAAAGAAAAACTAAAAGAATAAAATAAATTATCTGAATGCTGTGAGCAGTTCATATTTCATTTAGTTCATAGGTAACAGTATTAGAAATCATGCTTATATAGATGCATACTACTTCTAATATTTTTCAAGCACCTTCTGGACATAGAAAAGAAGGCATTATTCATTAATTGCAGTTTTGCAGTTTCCCAATAATCAGCTGAAATTTACAGCAAGTTACAGACAAATGCAAATGATTCATTTAAATGTAATTATACAGAGAGTAAACATCTATCAGTTGTATAAGATCATGTTTCCTTAAAGGAATCAAATTAGGTCATGCAAAAATAGTTCATTTTTGGTAAGAAGAGGAGGGAAAATGAGTGAAAAAACACTTTTTTCAACAGAACCCAAATTTTCTTTAGCATAAAACTGGATAGACACATATTAATTTCTGAAGGCCTAAGGCAAATAGATATAATCAAATACAACAAACCTTGTTTTATTCATTGCAGCTAAGAGGTAGAAGTTCTCAGAAAAGAAGTAAGTTTCCCATACATCTCCCATCTCTGAAATCAATAAATGGATAATACAGGTGGGTCCAGGTAATACTTGGAAGATTCTTTTCATGACCATAAACAAAACACCATTATTCCTCTAAATACATGCAATCATACTTATAAATGTTTCAAGTATTTTCTTCTCTTTATCTATTAAAAAACAATTGATTAAAAACATTAGAAAGCATACAAAAAAAATCTTAAATATTTTGTGAAAAATATTTAAGCAATTACCACTGATGAGCATTTTCTATTATTTTGAATTGTTTGAAGAATTACATTGAAGCTAGCAAACAATATCACGGGAGGTTACCACTTTAATCATCTCCTCTAATGGCTTAGAATTTAAGTTATATCCATTTATAATATATCCTGACAGGCATTTTCAATGTGCCAGAAGAGCTAAACAGACAATATGCCTTAATAATTGAAACACATGTAATCCTTAGTAAATACATTGAGAGATGAAATCCCCCCAAGCCAATAAGAGTCCTTTGAAAGGATCAATGCCCTACTGCTGAAAAGAATTTCCAGGACTTCGAGATTAGACCATTTTTTGCTTTTAACTGCCAAGTGCTGAAACCATCTATGATTTTCATCAACAGTAGCAAGATTTTTAAATTATGTGGTGGAGATACAGGATGTCAGATTGGCACCATTTTTATTTAGGACAAATTACATATCATTGAAAGTGAGCGTCCATTAAGGGAGAGCAGTGACAAGAAGATTTTCAAGATGACCATCATGGCAAACATCTGAATGTATGACTGGCACCATTTTCATTCTTCACCACTGTCTACTGGAGAAAATGCCATGGCAATATTGCCATTCATTCAGAGAAGTAGAGTTACTAATATTTTCAAGATGGCTATCATAGTGGCCACACTGAGGGTCAGTCTGCATCACTTTCATTTACAACCAACAAGACGCCATATGAAATCTTCTGATGCTTCAAAACGACTTTCCATGTGAGAGGAGTAGCAGATCAGACCATTGTAATTTAGGACCAACATGAAATTATAAGAAATCTTTCTGGTGAAAACCCATGCTGATGAAATTCCATTTTGAAGAAGTAACAATAAGATTTTCAAGATAGCTGTCATGGTAGGCATACTGGATACCAGATTTACACCATTTCTATTTAGGACCCAGTAAACATCATACAAAGTCTTGTGCTAAAAGCAACGACCAGCCATCCAGAAGTAACATTAACAAGATTTCAAGATGGTCACTGTGGTGGCCATACTGGAGGTATTACTGGCCCAATTTTCATTACTGACTAACTTGACATCATGAGTAGAAACCCTATGCTGATTTGCATAGGATCAGCAACAACAAGATTTTCAAGATAGCCACTGTGATGGCCATATTTTGATTGCACATATCACCATTTTCATTCAGGCCCAAAGTGATTACAAGCTTGTGCTAATGGATGAATAGATGATAAACAAGAGACTAGCCTATCTGACTGCTCCGGTGGCCTAGGTGGTTTGAGCATATGCCTCAAATGTGAGAGGTTGTGGGTTCAAACCCCAGCCAAGTTATACAAAATGGTACAAGCAGCTGCCTTGCTTGGTGCTCAGCATTAAGAAGTTAGAGCTAGGACTGGTTGGCCTTGTGTCAGGATAATGTGACTGGGTGGGACATGATGTTACATGTCTGTGGCATGATGCCCCATTGCTAGACATCACTATAAACAGCCATACTACAGACATCATAGCGATAACACTAAAATAGTTTAAGCTACATTAAAAATCCAAATCACACATTTGGAGATCATCCTGTAAGCTCTTCTGGCTAAAGTATGATCTTGCATGTGGAAAGTAAGGACACAGTAAAATGCTCAAACAACAATAGATCCTAAAATGAAAAAGGAGACTATAGTAATTAAGAATGAACAATAGACTCCCTTTTTAGTGAACCCATCTTATATTTAATCACAATGTAAAACACTGTAAATGTAAGATTACTATTAGAAAAAAACTTTATCATAGGATCTAAAGGTCAAGTTTTCACCAACTTTGGTAAATAAAAAAATATTGATAAAGAAGTTAACACATACTGGATTGCAATTTACTTCAAGGTATTACTGTATTAAGCTAGCAACTGGGCAGATGTGAATACAGCTTTGACCTCTGCTTAATAAAGTGTATATCTACCATTTTTACTAGCTTATAAATCGAGTTCAACTGCTACAACAAGCACCTTAATCAGCTGTTGCATAATGCACTGGCAGATCAGAGTCTATGCTTTTTGTTCTGATTACTCTTAACAAACTGCATACACTCAAATCTTCCAGTGCTTTATGTGACTGCAGATCCGCAATTGTGCAGGTTGTAGTTGGGACTTGACTTATAAGCAAATACGTACAATACTTGAATTTTGAAGAAAGTGGACTTGTACCATATAGTGGGTCATTGTAGGCTAGGGTGGGGGAGGAGGATCTCTGATACAGAGATTACGAAAAATAAATTATGGTAGAGTTTATTATCTGCTGAAATAAATGTGGCCAAAATTTCTATGATTTGGTGAAAATCTGAAATAAAAATGATAGGAAAGCCCTCCATTTTTATGACAAAAACATTTGCCTCGTGGATATTTGCCTTCCCATGAAATTTTGATAAAGAACAGTTGTTCCATTGATAAATCAGATGGTAGGTCATTTGCCCTCACATGCATTTCCAGTGTGGATACTAATCCCCTCCCCCTCATTGTACTTAGAATGACATTGCCCCCTCCCTTGTCAGGAAAGAGAAGTGAATTAGGTGATGAGAAAACAAATAAATCATAGGGCAAATGAGCAGCCCAGAAAATTACAGATAAGACTGAAGATCTAATGCCAGCAACTAATTCTAGATTTGACACAATGCTAATGTCTTGTACAAGCACTGAAATTCGTTCAGATACTACTTTCTTTTTTGACAAAAATTCTTCTTCTTCAGATTTTCAAGGATTTTAAGGAAGGAGATGGGGGCACATGTCCAAGCAGTGAAATTAATTGGAAAGATAGTGGGGTACTATGTTTGGGCATGGGACATATGTCCATAAATGTCTATTCAATAAAACTGCATGACAGGACAACTGACCTACACTGCAAAGTGGGAAGGGGTTAGCATTTATGTCTTATTTGCAAAATTGCATGGGAGCACAAATGTCCTGGAGTCCATCTAATGAAAAGCACAATTGTAACAATAATTTTATATCTATAGAGTTAGACTGATGTGTCAATTGAATGACATAATCTAGTCATATGATTTGTTCATCCTGATTTTTTCTTAACTGCATGAGAAGTAATTCTGACTTGCCTTCAACAGAACACAATCTAGTCATAAGTAATTGCGTAAACTACAAAGATTATTTTTGCTCAAGGTATACTATTGCTTTATTTCTACTATTATAAACACAATCACACCCCCATGTGTTGTGAATGGCAATGTGTTACCAACATTCTTGGCTTCTCTGGAATCTCAATGGCATTAAACACGTCAGAGCATAATGCAACAACATATTGGTGTGTGATACATTTTTTTTTTTAAAACTCTGCAGACCTGGGCTTGATTGCCAGTTCTAGCCTGTGCAACAGTAAGGGGTCCATGCAAAGTCAAGTTTTTCCCAAGGTTCTCTGGTTTGATTTATCTCAATGACCACACATTGCAAACATCAGAATTGTCAAATTTAATTAATATATGTTGTGAAAACATGTAACATTAATGTAAATAAGGTTTAATTTGTAACCAACCTGAGAATGTCTGACTTACCATGATAAGAGAAGGCATGCTGGTGTCCTCTGTGTTCTATGTGACTCAAGAGAGCACCAAGGACTTCTGACATCTGGACTTGCTCAAGACTGTACAGAACCAGGATGGGAACATGACTGCCAACCTGGTCAGACTTGATTGGCACCATACAACCTGCCAAAGATCAAAATAAAACTGTTGATATTTGTGATGGCTTCCATTTAGTTTCTATTCATTTGAAGGCTCAATATGAAACTAAGTGAAATGACAATTAGGCCTGGGCAAAGCAATACAGTAATACCTTGTGCATTCGCATTTCTGGATTCACGAATTCACGGATTCGCGAAATTTTCATCAGTACCCTCTACTCACATGTTTTCTTTATTTTATTGAATTGTACCTTCGTTATATGACTTCTATGACATATGAAGTTTACCTAGTTTACCTTCCTGACAATGACAAAGAAAACGTCAGTCATTAAGTTTACAGTCCCATTCATTACTTGGTTTTACCTTACTGTAAGTGCAAAAGAAAACGGCAGCCAATGTATTAGTATAGGGGTAATATTAGTATACATGTACCATACTGTAAATGCGCTAGTGTGGCAAATACCCATTAGGCAATACTGTACTCTATTTTTACATCAACCATTTATTTCTCTTTTTAAGGGTAATGTATTAAGCTAACTTTTAAATGAAATTAAAGTGCTTTGGGAGCATGATTTGGGTCATATTTAGGGTTCAAACCCTAGAAATAAGCATTTATTAGCATTTTCAGTGACTCGTACCAAACATTCGTGATTCCTCCTGATCCGTAACTGGTTCTGGAACCTAACCTCGTGAATGTTCGAGGTATTACTGTACTGTACAAAATATTACCTTGACCACAAGGTTGAATGTTTGAGTAAAGAATGTCACAAAAAGATTTGTGTAAGTTTCATAATGATTCATCCAGAATATGAAAAAAACCTCAAGATGTTTGGGAAATATAAATAAATTAAATACTGTAACCAAAAGCTTAATGCAAAAGTTTGATGACTTTGACCTTGACCCTATGGCTAAAGAGGTGAGTAAATAAAAATAATACTAACACTAATAATAATAAGAATGACTTTATTTATTATTTCCAGAAACCAATCAGCTCTACAGTTCTTAATCACGTTACACAACTGTCTTATCTTAAAAAAGTCCACTTAAAGGATTAAAGGATGGGAAATATATGCAAATGCAAAAACATTACCCAAAACCTTTACATAAAATTTCTAGGACTGTAACCTTGACCCCAACATCAAAGGGGCAAGCATGCATGTTTTAGCTTCAGAATGCTTCATGCTAAGTATCATGAGAATTTACCCAAGGGGTTAGGAAATATACAACAATATAAAATCTGTGATCAAAACCTTAATTGTTGATGATGACAATGGTAATGATTGCTATGCCTTGCTTCTCATTAAGGTAGTCTTGACAACAACAGCCCCATCATTATTATTATGACTCTATGGTTTTAAACTAAGTAACAGAAAAGAGCACAAATCATCAAGTTTTTTAAAATTTAACAAACAGTTTTATTTCCATACAATGCAAAGTGAAAATGTAAAAATAAATTAGAATTTTAAATTGAATCCCAAATAGTCCTAAAATTTCTAACACATGTTCTAATGAATATAGATCTGAACAAACTTGAGTGGTATTTCAAATAAAATTCAATGCTGAAGTCCCTGTAGTGGGCTATATAGTCTTGAATGTACTGATGTGCTAATGGCCTTATATGTAATGATGTGCCAACACAGTCTTTTGATGAATCACAATAATATAATCCAATAAGTCCTTGTTTGGACAATAATTCCAAATTAATAAATTAATGTCTCTGTCCAAGAGTATTATTCAGCACTTTATAATTCCAGAGAATAAATAATCTGAATAAATAAATTCCAGCCCAAGTGAAATAATGAACACAACAAATGATTCTGCTTCAAAATCTTACAGCAAAAATAAATAATTTTTCCAGTAAACATTATTATATTGAAAAACCAAGACACAAAAAAATAACCGAAATGAGGGCCAAAAGTTCACTTCTAGACCAATTTAAGTTATAATTATTGTTGTTGTTGTTCTAGGGTTTAACGCCATTTTTCAGCACAAGATAGGCTATACATGGCGGCCAGTATAACTGGTGGAGGAAGAACCCTGGAAAACCCAGGGAAGAACCACTGACCCACGAGAAGCTACTGGCAGGCTTTCCCACGTACCCACGCTAGCCGAGCCTTGGACTCGAACCCACACAGACAGAGGTGAAAGTTATAATTAGAAGGCCTGTTACTAAAATTATATTAAAGAACATGATAAACATAATGTCCTTGACTTAGACTAGGATAATAATCTTAATATTTAACCTACTCACAGAGAAATATAAATATTAATATACATAACTAATTTAATCCATCAAGAGTGATTAGAGAACTCAAGGAAATACCAGAGGAATGGAAAATGAGTCTGTGATCCTATCACTTTTCATCATCAACAAACTGCAATTAAGATTTCTACCTTGAATATCTATCTATCTCACACAAAACTTGAATATTTCATTTAGCTATGACCAACAATCTCATCATCTTATGTCATGAGCGTGAAGAATACTTCTGACTTCTTTGGCAGTGGCTTTATGTCTCAAAGAATTGCAAAAATACATTTAAGAATATGTATCTGTATGTTATTATGTGTATTAAATTTCTATTGTGTACTTGGCCTTTGTGATTTAGCATAAAGTTTTAAGCTATCTGATGTTTATGTGCTTTGGACTGCTTATTAAACCTATTGTTTTTCTGTAGGAAATTATATTGTGTCTTAGGTCAAGTGAATTAGTACATATAGGATTTGGATAAACAAAGTCTTCCTTCCTGTTTTATATCAGTCTTTGCTAATCTATGATCTGACTATTTTGATGTGTTTACATACAATTTAAGAGAAATCATTTTTAAAATTATTCATTGGAATTACAAAGTGCTCATTGACTTTTTGGGCTAAAACACTACTTTGGAATTATTATTAATTCATTCAGACATTCTGGATTATATCATTATGATACATCAAGACTACTGCTATATCAACACATTCAAGATTAGTATATCAGCACATTCAAGACTACTGGTAAATAAGCACATCAAGATTATTGGAGTTCATTCAGAACACTCTATCCTTTTGGATTTGTGATAGAACATTTAAGATGATTTGGAATGTATTACACAATACTTAAGTTCCTCTTACATCTTCACTGTATTCAGGTGAAATAAATTGCCTGCTGAATTTTATTAACTTGTTGGGTTTGCTTCCTTCTGTTACTTAGACCATAAAGTGCCAATTAAAAGTTATGTTAGAAAAACGTAAAGGTAAACATTTACAAGAAGAGTATTCAAATTAGTTGCATTCAAATATTGGATGCAAGATTGGCATGTTTTTTATTTTGGACTAAGTAAACATCATTAGAACTCTTTAGGCAAAAACCCTATGTCAATAGGACCATCAATTCAGTGGGAGTAGTGACAACATAATTTTCAAGCTGGACATTGTGGCAGTCATAATGAATGTACAATTAGCACAATTTTCATTTAAGGCCAATGAGGTATAATAAGAAGTCTATTTGTGAAAACCCCATGTTGATAAGGACAGAGTAGAGATAATATTTTCAAGATGACCACCATAGTGAAAATAATGAGGTTCAGTTTGCATCATTATCCTTCAGAACCATCTAGATACCAAAAAACCTCTTCAGACAAAAACCAATGTAAAAATTCCATTCCATTTAAGAGGAGTAGCAGCTAGAGTTTCAAGATGATCACCATTGTGGTCATACTGGATACCTGAGCAGCTCTATTTTAATTCAGGACGAAGAAGACATCTTTAAAAGTCTTCTCGTGAAAACCATATGCTGATATAACTTCCCATTTTGGAGGAGAACAATAACAAGATTTTCAAGATGGCTGCCATGGTGGCTGTACTGGATATTAGACTGGCATCATTCCATTTGAAAGCACAATCTCAATCTGACCATAAATCTAAGGGAAGTAACAAAGGATTCAAGATGGCCTTGTGGTGGTTATATTGGAGCTTAAATATGCAAAATCTATATTCAAGACCAACTGGACATCATAATTAGTCTTTCAGAGGAAACACCATGCTGATATGACCATTCATTCAAAAGTAGTGATAACAAGATTTTCAAAAGAGTCCCTGTGATGGCCATAGTGCATGTCTGATCAACACCGTTTCAATTAAGACAAGCTAGCTGTATAACAAATATTTTAGTAAAAACCCCATGTAGATAAGACCATCCATATTGGTGCCAGAGTGGAGCCATTTCCTTTAGAACCAACAAGACATCATAAGAAATCTTGTGAAAATCTTGTGACTAAATGACTTCTACTCAGGAAGAGTGTTGATAACAAGATAATTTGTTCATTCTTTGACATGGCTGCTGTGGCAGTCTTATTGGACATCAGATAGGCACAAATTATATTTTAGCCCAACTAGATTTCATAAGATGTCTTCTGGTTAAAACCCAATGACAATATGATTTTTCATTCAGGAGGACTAGTGATAACAAGATTTTCAAGAAGGCTGATGTGGTGGCCATATTTCATTTTCATCTAAAACCATCCAGATGCCATAAGAAGTCTTTAAGTGAAAACTCCATGTACTCATGTCCATCCATTCAGGAGAAGTAGTGATAACAAAATTTTCAAGTTGACTGCTCTGGCAGACAGACCATTACAAATAGATATAAACATGTCATCTTACAAGATGAATGATAAAAGGACAACATGTTAAAATAGTTGCAATTTCTGCAGTAACAGGTCTGAGACTGCTCACCAAGATGACATCTGCCTCAATAGCAAAATGCAAGCATAGCTGGCCAAGAAATCTGGTCAGTAGGAAGCCATTTACATAAATTCCTCCTATGTCACTGATTCTACACATTATGAAAGCATTTCTTTCAAGGTTTCTCTTGTCGTGTCTTCAAAAATACTTGATAACACCCCAGCACCATTAGTCCAATAATGAAAGGTCCCTGTGTCAAGGTATTTTGTATCAGAGTCAAACTTTGTCCACAGCTCAATTTGAGATTACAATGTGTATATGTATCTCAACTTTAAGGAATGGCAATAATATATGATAGCTGAATGGTGTCATTTGTACAAATCTAAAAGGTTTTCAAGCCAGGACACTTTCTGTACAATCTGGTCAAATTTTAGTACTTTCTGTGAACTCATTTAAAAGATTCTCCATTTTTGGTATTGACCATATCTGACCTTAAATTGGCAGCACTTGTACAGATCTTAAAGTCCTCAATGCCAGAATTTTTGTCAAATTTGGTCATACTCTGCCAAGCAGTTCTGATAAGTGGTTAAATTTTGTTCTGTTTTTAGCAATGGTTGTCATATTTGACAGTGGATCAGCATTATTTGAATAAATATGAAAGGTCTTCATGCCAAAATGTTTCCTGTCAATGTTGGTCATATTATTTTTGGAGGTTTGGGAAAAAAACTTGTTTAAATATTTGTGAATGTTTCATAACAGTGGTTACATATGCAGACGAATCCAAATAATTTAAAAAAATTGAAAGGTCTACATGCCAGAGTGACTTCTGCTAAATTTGATCAAATTCTGTTCAGCATTTCTTTTACAAGTTGTTTAAAGTGATGACCTGCTTCATGTTTGGTAACCATATATTTAAGTATTCCCTACCTTGCTGTTTCAGCATTCTGACAAAGTCCTTGTGAGAGAAATCTTTATGCAAATGTACATGGATTACTTTGACTTCTTTTCCTAAGTCTGTTTCTCTCTCCTGAAATTTAATGGAGTATATTCAATAACAAAGTTATTCATATAAAATGTGTGCTGGGCAACTGCATAATATTATTCGTATCAAATGTGTGCTGGGCAACCATATAAAGTTATTCATATTAAATGTGTGCTGGGCAAAGACATACAATTATTCATATTAAATGTGTGCTGGGCAAAGACATACAATTATTCATATTAAATGTGTACTGGACAACTACATACAATTATTCTTATTAAATTTGTGATGTGCAACTACATAAAATTATTCATTCTAAACATGTGCTGGGCCACAACATAAAATTATTCATATTAAATACCCACTGGGCAACAACATAAAATTACTCATATTAAATATGTGCTGGGGAACTACATAAAATTATTCATACTAAATGTGTACTGGGCAACTACATAAAATTATTCATACTAAATGTGTGCTGGGCAACTACATAAAATGATTCACATTAAATATGCACTGGGCAAGTACATACAATTATTCATATTAAATGTGTGATGGGCAAAGTCATAAACTTATTCTTACTAAATGTGTACTGTGCAGCGACATAAAATTATTCATAATAAATTTGTACTGGGCAAGAACATACCAATGTAAGGATACAGTATATAATAGCAAGAATAAACTCTCCCAGAATATTTCATTAAATTGTCTTCTTACAATGTCAAATTTTCAAGTCTATCTTATATGGATGATTAAATGTTGTTTTTTTTAAAATTCTGTTGAAAAAGTCATGTTAAAACTTGGATGACCATGATATGAGGAAATTGAGCCGTTTTCATCATACATGGTAACTGTACAGTAAAATGGACTTAATGTCTCAAGCAAGACTTATAAACAGAGAGAATATACACTGGAAATTCGCGCTGTATGTGCCAAGACATAATATAACTTCTAATTCACCTTATTCTTGAGATATAAGTTAAATTTTGATCCCTTTTGATACATGACTTTATTCATCTTTAGCTTTGTAGGATACATGCATTTTAAATTAAACCAGATCGCAAAAAGAAAAAAAGAAAGAAAAAAATCTCTACAAGTACTTGCCGCAATGTGCTGGGCCAATCTCTTGATAAGTTCTGTCTTTCTTGTGCCTTTTGGACCATAAAATATTACACTTTTATACTGATCAAGCTGAAAATGAAGAAAGAAATTTTGTGAGTAAAATATATTTCTTCAATAAAACTTACCCGATCAAAATACATCAGGAGTACAACCATTACTGTGTAAGTCCAGTCCTCTCAACCTTGTTCTCAGCAACAAAAGTGATAAGTCATGTGCTCACCTAGGTGAAAGTCAGATAAGAGTGAACTCCCCTTCATTTGATTGGCACAAATTCCATCCATATTCCACATGTCAGATACTACTGGACTGAATGTGCATGCTCTATCAGGTTTTAATGTCATTGTGAAGAGTCCAGGAGGGTGTGGCCATATTATCATCAGTTATGTGTTATCAAAAAGCATACTTTGATTTAAAAATTGGTCTCTTTTTCAAATACATTACTTGATCATAATACAAGATAATGTGTAAGGGATGAAGGGAATTAAGTCCCCTTACCCCAGATAAGTGTGTGCTGTATGTGTGTGGATTTTTAATGTAGCTTTAGCAATTTTATTCATATTGCTAAAATGACCGCAGAGTGGCAGTTTATAGTAATGTCAAGCACTGGGGCAGCATGCCACAGACATGTGGCATCATGTCCCACCCAGTCACATTATCCTGACACAAGGCCAACCAGTCCTAATATTAACCTCTTAATGCTGAGTGCCAAGTGAGGCAGAGGCTAGTACCATTTTTATAAGTCTCTGGTATGACTCAGCTGGGGTTCGAACCTGTAACCTCCTGCATCTGAGGTGGATGCTCTAACCACTTAGGCTGCTGGAGCAGTCTTTTCCCCAGAGAAGGTCAAACATCTGATCCCCATTGTACATGAAGCAGCTTTAAGTTTTAAGTCTGGTGAGAGATACTACTTTGGGTCATGATGTAGATATGCCTGCAGGCAGCTTGTGGAAAATTGTATCCTCCCATATACTCAGAAGTAGGATGAACCAGGAATGTAATCTCTTTGAATGTCAGTTGGTCTTTCTTTGTCAACAGATCAATAGATGCAGGAACATTTTAAGCTGCCAATGATGCCTACTCACTGATGACAGGTCACCCCATAAAGATGAATTTCACTTTTAAAGGGTCACAAAAAATTTGCTCATTTCAAACCCAACAAGACGCACTTTTCTTGATATCTGTATATGTTGACAATATTACCCCAAGTCTGATGATGCTGAAATAAATGTGTAGGACTGTACTTCTTAGCTAGAGCCGACATAAATAGCTGATGTATGGATGGAAGTTTGATGAAAACCCTTCCACCAATGAGGAGATCACTCTTGTCTAACTGTCACCTGGGTAAGAAGATGATGTTTGCAGAATTAGTTTGGGGGTGGGGGTGGATCTGCAAGATAATGTTGTGTTCAAATGTATTATGATTGGGTAATGCATCTGAAGAAATATTATGTCTACATAGTAATTATAACCATAACAAAAACTAATTCTGACTTTACATAAGAAATACAAATAATGCATACAAATGTTTATTATCTATATACCTTGAAACAAAATGATTAGCTACATGAACCAGTTAAATACGGTGTGTACAAGAAACACTTTTTAAAAATTATTTGTGGGATGCACTATACTGTTTCTTTAATTTGGTAAGTTTTCAAATTATAATCAAATATTTTAAAAAGTACATAATCTTACAACCACCTGGAAAAGTGAATGCACACTGTACATAACTTAAAGGCCTTCCTTTCCTTTATTTACAAACATTTGCCGTGTTTTACACATGTCATAGCTCATCTCACATTAAAAAGCATTTTGAAAGCCACACTATTTTTTATGCCATACCTGAATGATATATACACATCTAATGATAAAGGTTATCTTAAGTAAATAATCGAAGCAAATGTACTTTGCATGCACTCTTCAAAGTTGGGTCCAATTGCATGCTAAATAGTCCCAGATCTGACATCACATAATGCACCAGCAGATTTGTGTCTATGCATTTGTAAGGAGTGATTGATAGAACAACACAGACCCTGATCTGTCTGAACATTATGCAATGGCAGATCAGAGTATGTTGTTTACAGTTAGACATGATTTATACACAAGTATATAGGGTAACTGCACCAGCAGATATGGCTGTATGTAGTTTGCTAGGAGTAATCACTAGAATAAATAACAGTTATCTGAACAAAATTGTTTTTAAACAGCTCTGATCTGATTAATTAATGTGCCATCTTTCAATTCTCTTGACGATTTGATCATATCAAGCTGTCTTATAATAAAGTGTTATAAATATAATTATCTGAACAATGTTGAATGAATCTAATGTATTATGAGGCATTTTTCCTCTTGTAACATCTGGATTCATTAAACTTTTTAAACTTGTCAATCATAAAAATGTACAGAAGTTTTCACTAAATGATCTACTATAATTTAATACTGTATCCTACCAGCCTGAGATAGTTTTGTAACACTGTGACTGGAAAGAGCTATAATTTAATACTGTATCCTACCAGCCTGAGGTAGTTTTGTAACACTGTGACTGGAAAGAGCTATAATTTAATACTGTATCTTACCAGCCTGAGGTAGTTTTGTAACACTGTGACTGGAAAGAGCAGATCATAGGCAATGGAATCACAACTCTGAGGAGCATCTGAAAAATAAAATTAAGTTTTCAACTGTATTCTTCGGAAAATTCCAATCATAAGCTATGTTAGAATATACACAAAATTTAAGATGCATGCAGCCAAGGGGTGTGTGTGTGTGTCCATCACAATGAAAGAAATTATAAATTCAATCCTGCAATATTTACTTCTAAATGTGTATTCCCATTGTCTTCACAATTTCTATAATATATCATCTGAAATTGATGATTCCAACCAGATGTTTGTATTTTAGTGAAACAAATATATGTATGCTTGCTTCTTAGATACATCCATAAGGGCATATTCATTCAAATACACAGTAACAGCAATTACACAATTTGATCTTCTAACCTTTTCAAGGGGTCCAAAGGAAAGAGCAGGGGGTGGGGGGTGGGCAAACTGAAAACAACATGTATATTGTGGCACTTTACATCATGTACCAATTTACTGGTCTGTCAATGATTCCAGAGGGACAGATAGATGGACAGATAAAGGTGATCACAATATGCTAAAATAATGTTTTGAAAGCACTGGGAAATGCACAGAAAAGATGTTGGTCCCTCCAATGAGCAACTATTATTTCTTGTAAGAAGTGGGCATGCTTATCACTCTATATCATCTCAACTGAATCCAAAAACAATTTTTTGGAGGGGCCTCAGGTGGCCATGTGTTCTCAAGTGCTCACCATTACTGATCACTGTCATCGTGCCTCAGTCAGCATGGGCTTGAGTCTCAGGTTTGTCCAATGTGGGTATGTGAAAAAGCTGCGAGTAGCTTCTCATGTTCGTCATTCTTACCTGGTTTTCCTGGGTTCTTTCTCCGACAAATATACTAACCACCACATCTAGTCTATCTTGCATTGAGAAATGGCATTAAGCACAAAACAACAATAACTTTTTTTGGCATGATAAATGGCATATCCTGAGCGATAATTTAAACAGTTTTTGAAATATTAATCTATATATTCTGAATTATCACAATAACACTAAAAAAAGAATATGGTAAGATGATCTAGTAAGCAGCCTGAAAACTAAACTATATGCTAAAAAATGCTGTGATACCCTTCTATACTGAACTTATTTTCAATTTCAGTACAAAAAACATATACAGTGTGACCCCCACTATAACACAGTAGTTGGGAGCCATATAACCTGATTGCATTATAGACTGAACCGTATTAAAAGCAACCAGGTCAGTTAGCTGAAGAAAATTATGCATGTAACCCCAAAAAAATTGCGGGAAGGGGGTGTAGTTAATAAATGCGGGCAGTAAAATACATGATTCATTGGCACAGTTACCATCTTAAATTGATGCATATTAAATGAAAAATACAGCTGTAGTGAAAACAGAGAAGGCATGTAATAGTTTACTTTATTTAGAGAACCACGAACTGGTACATATACATAAATACTGTTTATATATACATGTCTAATGTATAGCGTGAATAGTATCAACACCATGTACTCACCCGCGAACCTCATCATATACAATGAATCCACAATACAAGTGATTCCATCGAAAATATGCACACACACAGCTTTAAAATATTCAATAATTTTGTCACAGGTCATATTGGTCTGAATTCAGTGGGAAAATATAGCACAATCATGTAATGCATGATGAAGCACATTTACTTTTCAGTATGTCCCATGTTGGTAAAAGTTAATTTGCGTTTTAAGCCGATAGCGTTTGTAAGCATAAACTTTTTCCCCACAAAAAGAAAACTTTACGGCACAGTTAATGTGTTCCAGTCACAGTGAAAAATGCAAAAATCCATCTGATTCCATCACTTTTATTTAAATTTGGTACTGACTTCCTTTGATTAAAAAGTTCTTTGTTTTTATTGAAAGATTGTAGTCGGCTTTCTTTGATGAAGGTTGCATGTGTTATTGAAGTCACCGCTAAAGGACAGCTTTGGAGAATCAAACAAATGCCCATTCTTATTGCAGTGGCAGCATCAAATAGTTGTATTGCATGATTGAGACTGATTTTTTTCTCCATTTGCTGAGTACGTTTTCGTAACAATCGGTGCTTCACAGGTAATCTGTTTCCTTTGAAATTTCAGCAAACCATTTTATCTTGGTACATTTTTAAAAAGGAATTGGCTGTCATTTGGACTATTCTAGTTACTGTCCCTCCATGCATACTGAACAAACCAAAAAGTAAGATGAATTTTTTTTTTTTTTACATTTGTGGTAGCAGCGTGATGCTGCCTTCCATGCATGAGTCTGAAAATTAACAAAGGGTCAATGGACAATAGATATGCAGGTGTTCTGGTTTGATGACAGGGATTATTACAGAAAATGTGAGTGTTCTGAAGGATTTAATTCTGAGTGAAAAAAGAGGAAATTTACTTACCATCCACATACAAATGTCAGTCTTGTAAATATATTAATTACTAGCAAGTGGCCAAAAATCCGATGAAAGATAGATTATGAAATAATGCCTCATCTGGTTGACCTCCGTTACCAGAAATGTCAACAACAAAAAAGCAGATACAGTAAAACCTGTCATGAGCGACCTCTGCTATGAGCGACCACCTGTCATGTCCGACCACAATCGTAATGCACGGATCGATTTTACTACATAAACGCTCTGTTATGAACGACCACCTGCTGAACGCGACCAGCGACCACGATTTCTTGGCAAAATATGCATTTTGACACTGCTATGAACGACCGCATAGCCAAAAAATCAAAACAGATTGACACCACTGACCTTAACTTAATCCTTTGTAAACATTAGAGCTCGGGATAAATGTAGTATGCAAACAAAGTGCACATCAAATAACACTATAGTTGAACAACCATATATCGGGATAAACACCTCTAACCATCATTTAATCCTTTGTAACAAAGACGGCAAAAATAGCAAAGATTGCTCTAATAAAGTATTTAAAAATAATTTGTCTTGCTACAGTACCAGTTTTGTGAAATTTACAACTCCAGCGTACGGTGTAATTTGTAAACTGTAGTAAACCCCAGACTAAAGTACATGTCACTAACCGCCATTGTAGTGCCGAAGTCATGTGAATAGCAAGTAAGAGTAACATCAAAGGGAGTAATGATGGATATACGCAGTCAATTTAGAGGTTTGTATTTTTTCTTTATCTGTATGAAAACTCACAAAACGCCGGTAGTCCTTATGTCCAAGTGAGAAATCGTTTGAAAGGGCTTCAGTGTTGGTTTGAGTACGTCGTTTGCTTTCCAGTTAATCCATAATGCCTGGAGGGTGAATGAGCTCATTGTCTTTAATACTAGTAAGTGAGAATCATTTCCGGATTTTTTTAAAATTATTTTTTATTTCTTTTGTTAGTGTTTCACCAAGCCACAATCTGTTTACGTGGGTGCAGATGGTCGGAACATTTGTTTATCGAGCTATAACGCTGTTGATTTAAATAAATGTACAGTATTGTTTCCTGATGAGTTAATTATGTCTTTTGGTTTCATTCATTGGTACATAATATATATTTATTCCACAATTCCCCAAAACCTGATCAAAACCTATAGTCTTTATAACGTCAACACTAATAACAACGGCAGAATCTCCACTGAAAAAAAGAAAAATTTTAACACTGGAAGAAAGGATTAATGTCATTGAAAGAAATGAAAAAGGTGAGACCACTCGCAAAATAGCAGTCAGCTTAAGCGTCGGTAAAACGCAAGTTCAAAATGTAATCAAAGACAAGAAGTCCATTAGAAACGAATGGCAGAAAGGTGCACAAGCACAGAGGAAATATGCCACGGCACGACGGACAGTTTACGGAGATCTGAACGAGCGAGTATGGGAGTGGTTTTGTGTTGCAAGGAGTAAAAACATACCAGTAAGTGGAAAGTTGATTCAGGAAAAGGCAATAATTGAGATACATCTTCAGACCAAATAGCTGAGTAAAACATGTCAACAAAGAAGTATAATGGATTTCTTTTAAAAAAACAGTGAATAAGTGTATAAAATAAGATATATACATCAGATCTAACTGTTCATTTTTTGTACATATTAATGTGATGTTGAAATATAAATTTTATTTTCGTTGTTTGATAGATGTATATCTTTATTATATAAAGATATTTTGAGAGGAATGCATGCATTATTTAACAAGATTCATGAATAAAGGATATGATACATGTACAGTGAGTATGGGTATTTATTTATTTTTCAACAATGCTAACTATTGACCCTGAAAACCAGTCCATTTTCACACACCTCTTATGAGAGACCACCTGTCTTGAGAGACCGCTTTTGGTTGGCAGAAGGGGCGGTCTCTCATAACAGGTTTTACTGTATTTCACAACATACAGTACTCATGCTAGATGTCAAGATAAGCGGATTATGATATAACAATGCACTGTTTAGATGGTTTGTCAATATGGACAAAGAATTTGTTTATGTAACAATAAATAATTTTCAGTGCATTTTATATCGAGTTTGCAGCTTCCTTTCATGGGGCCTCTGAATTTCTGCACTCCATACCAATGGTTGTATATTAAAGTTTTAACAGCCAACAACGTTGCCAATAAAAAAAATCACCACATGGTATGTTTTGCTGCCAATAAGGAAAACAATCCAAGTTTGTGACATTGGTGAAGACCTACACAATCCCAGAATAAACTTTTATGTGTTATTTTTTGTACTTTCAAGAAAAAAAAACTACTTTTCGTGAAAAATACATACAAAATTTCAGAAGCCACAGCACAATTGTTTTTTTATTATTCATACGCAATCTCTTCACCAAAATGATAATAAAGTTGCTAAGTTTTTTTCGTACTTTTAAGAAAGATTTTTTTGTATACAAGAAAAATACATGTATATGAAACTTCGGGAGCCACACCATGACCGTTATATCCGAATTCATGTTATAATGGAGCGCGCTATAGCGGGGTCACACTGTAGTAGCTTCCTACAATATTGCAGGGTCTAAGGTATCACAGGATTCTAAGTTTTCTGTGTTTTTTTGCATAATTCCACCTACTGTGTGGACCACTCTGGTGGTCTAGCAGTTAAGAACATCTGCCTCGGATGTGGGAAGTTGTGGGTTTGATTCCCAGCTGAGTCATACCAAAGACTTACAAAAATGGTACTAACAGCTGCCTCACTTGGTGCTCAGCATTAAGAAGTTAGTGTTAGGACTGGTCGGCCTGGTCTCAGAATGATGTGACTGGGTGGGACATCATGCTACATGTCTGCGGCATGATGCCCCAGTGCTAGTCATCAGTATAAACTACCACACTGCAGACATTGTAGTGATATGACTGAAAAATTGTTAAAGCTATGTTAAAAATCTAAATCACACATACCTATCATGTGATTATCTTATATACACTGGATGACCATAAGTTATTAGTTCTGCATCACCCACTGATTGTGGGAAAATGTTTGGATTGATGGTGAGTACACTATTTTAAAAATGTACTCATGAAGATCACTCTTTCCAAACATGTCTGATGTTCTCAAATAGAATCTATATCTTCTTAAAATTGATATGACTATAACAAATCAGTTAACCAGTCTGTCATCTGATAATGTCCAATGATGTTATGTAAGAGTCAGATCACATGATTACCATATTTACCAAGAAGCAAGGGATCGAATCAATGGTACAATATAAGAAACAAAACGTAAAGTATGTTAAAACTGTTGTTTTCGCGAAAATTGTTTTTGCCATTGACAGATGTTGAATTTAAAACTTTGTTGTACATGATTCATTACTTTTTGTTGGAACACCCTGGAAGTGTTTAAACAGTCTTTAGTTGACATGTACTTTCATGCTCATGTTGATGTACCCATTCCCACTGACAATCACTGTGCCACTCCTGTCACAGGTTGTTACAGATCATTGCTTTAATTCTAAGATTCTGTTGGTGGAAGGCACAGGTGGCAGAATGAGGGCCATGAAAGTAACATCCATTTTTCAAGTTGATTTACACTTCGTGCAACATATACATCAAGGACAAGTATATGCCGTTTTTTTTTTTTTTTTAATATTAGCCCAATACCAGAGTAACTCTACTTGCATGGCACAGAATCTACATGGTGTCTGTTTATCAACCATTTCCTGCAATCATCTGATTTAAACTGGAAATTAAATGCATTTTAATAAAAAGCAATTAACAACATATATAGTATCTTGAAGGTAAGTGTCTTTATTTACTTATTTGATGATTGCTAACTATAAGACCTCGTGATAACAGCACTCCAGGCTACATCAAATATCTCATGAAGAGTGATTGGCTATGTATCTTATGTATCTTAAGTCATATATTATATTAATAGACTACTATATACATGTCTTATTGAATTCAACACCTGTACTGACCTCTTAGGGTAACTGTTATCTTTTGTATGTAATTATTGCACATGATTTCTTGGGGAGTGACTACAGGGTATTTTCCCACTGTCCAAACACAAGAACCTGCAACAGATATATACATTTAGTTATACTTGATTTTCTTATCTTGAATAAAGAAAAGTCACTCACATGACAAACGAGTCATTTAAACCCATTTACTGCACAAACAGATATTTTCATTTCATATTCTTCCATGTCCATATAATTCCATCTATCATGGATTTAAAATATCATTATTTTGCATACTGACAAACTCAACTGCCAATCATAACACATATCTCAAAGTCTTTATATTAAATTCTGTAGAAGAAATGTTCCCATCCACTAACACAAATACAAAGTCCATATATATTACTGTAAAAGCTTGTATAGAACTATGAAATCTACAGATCCTGTTTGCTCACCAAGAGAAAGATTCCATATGCTGTCGACTGTCAATCCCAGCATATAATGGTCATGAGCATCTGGGGAAGATTCTGGATCCAAACGACTTGTCTTCTTAGTTCTCAGGCCCACGTTCAACTGCTTGTAGTAATCATTTAAAACTCCTAATACAGACATCTCTATCTGCTGCCAGTCTGAATTAGACCCAATCTGTACACGGCCTATCAGGTACCCATCCATATGTTCATATGCAGACCCTGAGCATCTGAGCTCAATTGAAACTTCGGCAACATTTCCATTCAACTGTTCAACCAGAGCTAGAAGTAAGAGAAAGACATGCTGATAATACAAGGCTTCAACAGAATGCAGTTCCTTGACTGCAACCAATACTGTCTCCCACTGGAAAAGTGATGTTTTTATATTGGTAAGCTTAGCAGAAGACACAATAAGGTATCAGGATATGAACATTGTTCTTAAACATTCATGATATTAGATTTCTAAAATCACAGCAATTACACTCCTTTTCATGGCCTCTAATCTTCTTACAATTGTTTATAAAAGTATCTGCCTTCAGAAGTGGACAAGAATATGACAGCACAAAATTAATGTTGTTTGTGAAGATAGTAATGGAACATGGTATAGGAAACAATTTGTGATTAAAAACAGAATACTTCTAATACATTCTTTGACGAAGTCAGATATATAATAAACCAATTTCAAGTGTAACTAACCTGATTACTAAGAAACAACTACAGTGACTAGCTCAGACTATAAACAGTTTCTATGGTCTGTACCATAAACAATAATTTTAAAAAAAGATAAGCCTGCAGCATTACAAGATTTTAAAGTGGTTCTACATTTTGCCAGTAAAATTATCCAAATGATTTTGCTGTTATTCCAGTCCAGGTATGCACACAAAACAAAATACCATAAATGCACATTATTTGCTCACTCCATGTTTAAGAGGCTTCTATGAAAATTAAACAAAATGTTTGTGCATATACTTCTTTTTCTGTTTTCACTCATAAGAACTATGATCAATGACCATTTGACTCAAAGATAGGCTACATCCATATCCAAATTGAAAGCCATCTACAATGTTTGGACTGCTATATAATACTAATATTATTGTGCAAAAACTTGATTTCAGTTACAGTGACTTTATATTTTGACATTCTGACCACTAAAACCTTACCCCATGCACAACCCATCAAAGAGGTTTGATTGAGGTATGTGTTGTAGAAATGATGTTACTATACAGAAACTAATTTTCTTCTTTCAGTCACAGTTTACCTTGACCTTTGTCATATTAAACCAAATATAAATATGGTTCTTCCTTATCTGGAGTACAAGCCATTGATAAAGGTTGTTAACTGTTGATGATGGAAAACTCAAGTTATTGTTCAGTGACCATTATTTTAAAACTTCAGTCAAGTGACCATTGAACTTTTGAGCCCCAGATCGATCAGTTTCTTCCTTACCCAAGGTGTAAGCCATCCATTAAGTTTAGTAACTATAAATGTTGAACAACTTGAGGTAATATGTGGAAACCATATAAGTCACTGTAACCTTGATGTTTGAGCATTAATGCCTATAAATTATATGGTTTGACTCTAGCACAAGTGTGAGCCATTCACAAAGTTTGGCAACTGTTCATGGTGGACAGCTCAAGGTATTGTGCAGAAACCAGCTTCGTAACAAATGGATGGGCAAACAGATAACGTCGTAACATAATGCATTCGAACTGGCATAAAGAAAACCAGTTTACCAGTGTCTCTTTGTGATAAATATTCCCAACATTTGGCTGAGGAAACATCGATAACTGATCGACCCCATCTGTCCTTTATCTTCAAATCAAAGTCACAGTTTTCAACTATCACAGACAAGCAATCCTGAAACATAAGATATGAGGTTTTAGTGGTAAATATCTATACAATGGGTAATAAATAATTCTGATAAAGTAAACGTGAAGTAAAAAATATGTTCCACTAAAATTTGATATAGATATACAGCAAAATGTACAATGATGATATGACAGAAAATGAAATAAATCCTCTTGCCTTATGTTTATCAGGTCAAAAATTATAGTTTAAAACCCACAGACAGGATAAAGGTTCAGACTAATCAGGAATTAAAGGCTGAACTGACCCACTCTTGATATCACGTACCCATGCAATCTAATTTATCGACAAGTAGCATTTCTTTGCAAGACAACATTACTGAAGAAATTAAAACAAGAATAAAGTTACTTGTGGACAACTATTTGAAAAATGGGTAATTGTTCTACTGATCTGCTGAACCTAACAAGACCTTAATAGTAAGGCAGGCTGTCAATATTTTTCCACAAGTTTCAGTAACATGTAATGAAATATTATGTGCTGCATGTGTGAACTTGAAAAACATGCATTTTAAATATTCATTAGTGAGGTCTGATGCAGAGAAGGTTACATTATCTTCAAACAAAAAGTTCATAAATTACACTTAGAGTTTAATGAACTCTAGTTCCTTTTCAGAAACTTAAGTTCCAAATTTAATGGTAGTAAATTGCCACTAGCCAGGCTCAATTTCACATGGCAGCAGTCTTTCCATTGTGAGCAATATTCAAATCAACACATGATTTCCCAAAAGTACTATTATTGCTTTTCCTGCTATTTATTCCAAGCACAACCAAGTATTAAATGTTAACTTTTAAGAAACTGATTTCGCCTTCAACATGTGTTCTTTTATTTGATGACTTTGCTAGATAATGCTATAACATAAAAGCAAAAACCTGATCAAACAAGAGTTTTGCAAGAAAAACACTGAGCAGATTAAAGCATCTATTAAAGTTACTCCAGTCAAGTTTGTCTAATTCTATGACCAATTCCACTAAATCTAATATGAAAACCCAAAAACAGAATCCAAACCAGACAAGCTAATATACAGATTGTACCACAATGATTGCATTTTCATATTTTTTGCTTTTTATCATGTATAGTCTAAAGTATAATTTTAGTAAGACTTATCATCAAATTTTAGGGAATGTTGTGTCTGTAATAGTATCATCCTCTAAATAAAGTTGTTATTATTATTATTATTATTATTATTTTTACTTATCAGCCAGTCCCTGATTACTCTGGGCTCAAATTTAATGCATGCATATTTGCACAATGGGAATTAATTTTGGACAATTATAGAGATTCATATTAATGCATTTTTTGCGAGTGCTAATTTTTTCAATGATATAAAAGAAATCTAAATTAAAACTTCTTAAAGGATATAAATGCAGCAAATACAAATTATAATTCAAAAACATAAAATGAAGTTTGTTTTGTAACTGATTCATCTACTCTGAGATGTGTTGTTAGGCTTGTAACCCAACAGTGGGAAAAACCTCTTTGGATCTGTCAAAACCATTCTTTTTTCAATGGGAATCTGGCATCTAAACATTTCATTCACAAATAGGGGTGCAGAAATCCACTGTATTAATTGTCTGAATCAGAAATTTGTTCTTAATGATGAGCAACTTTTGCAAGGTTATTTGTCCGTGGACAAGTAAACTGTGGTCTATAACTTGAAAGGGCAGTAATTCCCATTTTGTCTGAATGATGCTTACACAAGTGTGATTCATACTAACCTGCAAGTACCACACAGGTTCATTGTATAATTACATAGTACACACAGAAATTTAACAATCAGGACTGAAACCAGCCATAACTTCTGTGGTTCCAACTAATGGAAGCAGAAAATACTGGTTTAGGCAATGTCTTTTAACGGTTATATCAGAATGAATTTCACTGTCCATTGGATAAGGCTTCTCTGAGAAATGTTATTTTGACCCAATCACTGGACTTGCAACCATTATGCGTTACTAAGATGAATTTTCCCAGGAACACATCTGGATGGATCGTTTTCTTATAAAGCTTAGCCCAAATATTGAGAAGTTGAATTTGTTGTTGTTGTGGGGTTTAACGCCATTTTTCAGCACAATAGGCTATACATGGCGGCCAGTATTAATGGTGGAGGAAGAACCCAGAAAACCCCGGAAAGAACCACCGACCCACGAGAAGCTACTGGCAAGCTTTCTCACATGGAGAAGTTGAATGAAAAGTCAACAAAATGGGCTAAAAATAAACTTGACTAAGAAAGGGAATTCAATAAAAAATGAAAACAGGAGTTCATAGATTCTTGGCTGCAGGGGTTTACTTGCCTCAAGCTCAACAGAGATTGAACAAGTGCATCTTGCAAATATATGCAAGAGATACCCCTCAATTGCGGACAAAACCAGTGGATTGTTTGCAGAACAGGTTATCACAAGGAAAGACACTGTTAACACACTAAAAAGAGTGCAAAGCACAATAATACATGTCAGCTAAAGTGAGTTACTGAAAAGCCAAATCTGAGAAAAAAGAAGCAGTAGGTGATTTGAACAGAGTGATCAATAAATACAATTTGAGCCAAACTGAGTATTACAAAAAGCTGTTTAACATGGCATATGCCACAGTAAAGCAGAGAAAATCTTTTTCAGACTACAAATTTCTTTGTGAAGTTCAAATAAAAAATGGAGTTAAAATTGGAACTGGTTACATCAAGAGAACAGCATGCACAGATTTCATCAACAGTATATCTAACATCCTACTGAAAAATGTCAAGGTTAAAATATCAAGAGCTAAATTCATATCCATCCTTTCAGACACTAGTACTGATACAGCAGTTATAGACCAAGAATGCATTCTTGTTAATTTTGTAGACCCTGACCATAAAAGTCGAGTTACACTGCTTGCTCATGTTGAACATCTTGAAAGCTCAGATTCTGATGGGGTTTGAACTGCAATTAAGAGGGCATTTTGTAACCTCAGCATACATCTGGATGCTTTGGATAACATACATTACAGCCTTCACCTTGTTTGTGTCAACATGGATGGCACAAGCATAAATATGGGGGCAAAGAATGGTGTTGCTAAAAGGCTTTCAGACACTGTTGATAATCCTGTCATCATAACACACTGTGTAGCACATAGACTAGAGCTTGGTCTTTTGGATGCTGCCAGGAAATTACCTTACCTTGGTCAGTTTAAACTGACAATGAAAAGATTATACAAAATTTATTTCTTCACTCCTAAAAGACATACAAATCTGCAGAAAATTTCAAAAATCTTGGCCAGTGAATTGATTATTAACTCTGACATCAAGTCATTTAGATGGGTAGCCAGTGAAAGAAGGGCTGTAAATGCCAAATATTAACTTTAAACCAACATTTGTCCATTTGGAGCAGGTCCTGGGGACTTCAAAACATGCAGATGAACACAGACAAGCTAAGAAACTTCAGGATGATGTTACTCAGGTTAAAACATGCACTTAATGATTGATGTCATCAATCAGCCAGTCAGCTACTTCGTGCTAATAGATAAATGGACAAAAGACAACAGGCCATCCAATAAGCTCTTCTGGTTTATGACAAGTAAAGGCTAAAAACAGCCTGATGAAATAGTTTTGGAAGGTTTTTTTCTCAGCTAGCAAATAACTGCAGGCAGTAAAAAATTATAAATTTCAAGCCCTGCTTCTGTGTTCAGTTTGCTGTTGATCAAGAGGTGAGATTATTAATTGCACATACTGTGTGACTCCACTATAACATTGTGGCTGGGGTCCACAGAACCCGACCATATTATAGACAAAACCATGTTATAACAAACTGAGTCAGTTAGTTTAAGAAAATGATGCATTTATGTAAAATATGACCAGGCTTGGGGTAATAAAAGCGGGTGCGAAAATACATGCTTTTGGTTAAATGAAGACAAACTAGTCTGAAAAACACTTGCATATCGATAACTTACATTTCTGTAGACAATCTATAATCCATTAAATACTGTACATGTACAGAATCTGTGAATTTGAGTATAGATCTCATGTTATAAACTTCAAGTATGACTCACTTCCCATTACAAAACACATATAACACTTACATATAAAAATTGGTAGTTCTTGTTTTGATCTATATCCAATTGTTAATAAACCATTCATAACAAATGTCACAAGTAGAATGTGACTACAGTTGTTGCATGCTACAGGTACATTTATTTAAATTAGCATAGAGTTTTGGTCAGCTGGAAACATCTATCATCTTGCCGAGGCTACCTGGGGTATGAGGCTATTCATATGGAAAAGAATATGTGGACAAATTAAAAAGTTTAACAAACATCTTTGCAAGATACCCCATCTTCAATTAATGTGATAGCCAGATCTCAGTGGTTTTAAAATACTGGAAATTTAATTTATGCTGCTGTTGGTAGCGACCATAAGCATACTTTTTTCCTGCAAAAATGAAACTTTCATAGCACAATAAATATGTTCCAGTCACTTTGGAAATGCAACAATCCATCAGATTCCATTGCTTTTATTTAAGTTTGATGCTGACTCCCTTTGATGAAAGGTTCTCTTTGTTTTTTATTTCTTTGATGAAGGGTGCATGTGTTATTGAAGTTACCACTAAAGGACATCTTTGGAGGACCAAACAGATGTCTGTTTCTTATTGCGGCAACAAACATCAAACTGTAGAACACTGATTGAGACTTAATTTTTTTCTTCATTTGCTTGGTATTTATTCAGAACAGTTGGTGCTTCAAAGGTAGTCAGTTATCTTTTAAGTTTCAGCAAAACTATTTTTTTCTGGCTACATTTCAAAAAATAAAAAGGAATTAGCAGTCGTTTAGTTGCATGTAGCAGTTACTGTTCCTGCATTCAAAAGTTAGCTGAATGTAACGAGTCCATACATACATGCCAACCCCTAGTGAAGAAAAAGTGTAATCCAAGTGGACAAAAAGAGTAATCTGGAATAAAAAGAGTAATCCACATATAACATGAAAAAACTTCAATGAACATATGTACAAAATGATTTATTTATCCCTCTGGACTTTGAACATCAATTACTGCTTCAAGTTTTCATATATAACACTTTGAGCTTTAAAAAACAACAGACTCTCATATTGCATTTCAAAACACTTTGTACCAGCTGAGACTACAAATGTTTTGCACACCAGTAGAGCAATAAGTGCTGGGTTATTACAGAGCCTAGATCTAAACTGAGTTTTACTTTTGTTAACAATGCTGAACAATCTCTCATAGTCACCATCAGAATGGTAAATAACCAATATTCCTTTCATAACCTGACAAAGAAGAGGAAATTTATATCTTCCAGTTATTGGGTCTTTTAGCTGGCAAATATGATGAAAATATCAACTCTGTCCCCATGAAGTACATTGTCAGGTAGAGTGGCAACTTGATACTTCAGGAGTTCTCCTTCTAATTTATCAGCAGCCTTTCCTGCAGCATGAAAAAAAAACTGTGTACGAGAAAAATACATGTATATAAACTTTCTGAAGCCATGCCACAATTGTGTTATATCTGAATTCATGTTATAACAGAGTGTGCTATAACAGGGTCACACTGTATTAAGTCTTTTAAATGTTAAGGGAGAGTTATACATTTCCAATAATAGCATGAAAATGATGTGTAAATGATTACTTACAGGAGATTCTCTAATAGCAGCTAAATGTGTGATGGTCCAGCCATCTTTGTCAATCATATGAAGCACTTCCTGTATGTCACTCACATCTGACTGGCTTCTTCTGAAGGTCAACATCAATTTCAGACAGTCCAAGTGACCTCCATGCACTGCATTGTGAACAGGGCTCCAGTTGGACTAATAGCACAAATAAAACATGTTTTTATAGTTAAAATTAGTGTTTTATTCATTGTGCACATTGTTTTGTTCTTTCATTTCAATTTTTGTTTGTGTTCCATAAATTCTGGTAAGAACAGAGCATGACATAAACTTGGGCCTGACAGTAATAGTCATGTACTATTTTACAACAGATTCTAATTTTCCTGACAGTAATAGTCATGTACTATTTTACAACAGATTCTAATTTGCCTGACAGTAATAGTCATGTACTATTTTACAACAGATTCTAATTTGCCTGACAGTAATAGTCATGTACCATTTTACTGTAGATTCTAATTTTCTTTTCTCACATTCATTTAAACAACAACATGAATTTACAGGACAAGGAAGGAATGATAATGTAATGTGCAATTTGTATTTTTAATGTTAACTAATATTTATCAATTTTTAAGCATCTGGAAATTTAAAAACTTAAAAATTAAATCCTCAATTTTTACTGAAATGAAATATAATTTTACAGCCAAAAGAGTACATGTATCACTTAATTTTTTAAGACTTCCAGATGTTCCATTTCATGAACATCATGAAAAATAATGCATACAATTTTTTATATTCTTTAGCCAAAGTGGCCATGGAAACAATAGTTGCCACATAAAGTTAAGGCTAACTATTGGTCAGTCTGCGTGGTAGGAGCCATCAAATGTACATGTATTACCCTTAACTACTGAACTGTAAAGAGGTCTATTTTCTAGTACCAACAGGATGACATTAAAATTTGTATTTCATTTTAGCCTAGCCTAAATCCTACAGAAAGTTAAAATATGCACATAAAATAATTAAATTATAAGTCTTAATACATTATCTTCCATAATCACAATGAATGACACTAACACGCCTAGCATAACTGCATCACCTTAAATGTGGTTAAACATTCATCTTAAATATCGTACCACATTTATATATGGTATATTTCTTCAATTTCACAATATTTGTACATGATGTATAGTACCTCTGATAATAATTAGGATATGTGTAAATTATATCCACCACAGCAAAATAATAACTCAACTAAACAATCATGTGATAGTATTCAAACTGTAAAGAATAAAGAATTACTCACACCAAAAAAGAGCTAACACAATTTGTCTGATCCAGTTTCAAGCTAACAAATAAATTTTATTTACAAAATGAGGATGGTCTTCGCTTTCATATTACTTGGGGAACAACAAATTTGCATTTTAGAACTTTGGGAAGTTAATGTAAGTTATACTGTATTAGATTGATTTTAACTAAAACTAGCAATCAATTAGTAAATCTCAAGAATGGATATTTGCAACAGTTAATACTTTTGTACAGGACACATTTTCTACATTACATATAAATACACTGCAGAAATAGACATATAAATACACTGCAGAAATCGACATAAAAACATTATTTCACAGCAAGACACTTTTACTTACATTGCTTTGTTTCTATAACAATGAGAAAAGTATCAAACCTGATGTCAATATATATAATGCTTACAGTTTTGGAAACTGAAAACAAGCAGCAACTAATGTTTGTTTCCCTGCAGAAATGGGAAATTTTAAACCCATACCTTATCTGATCATCGCTGAATAAAAAGTTTCTAAGCTCAAATGCCATGAAACCATCTAGCATATCCATTTGCATCAGTATTGATGAGAAATCTATTTTATGGCAACTACCTAAAAATACTGTCTTGAATTTAACATTCATACATGTGATTCTACCCGCACTTGGACAATACCGCTTTAAAGGAACTTTACCACACACACCATTTCAAACTTGAATTCTATAGCTTTTGAAAAATGACATTATATTTTAACATTTCTTTAATAAACAACCAAGTATTTTTATGTTTTCTATCCTCATACTAAAAAAACAAGTGGGAACCAGTCTACTGGCAGGTGCAATAATGTGTGACTAATAATCTTTTTCAAAAAGATAACATGTGTACATAGCAAGCTGTTAATTGATTACCTTATTGTTGTAATGTAATGGATTAGGATTTTCTGGATCATTAAAAATTTGTTATAAAAATAATAAAAAGTTGCTTTTCTCATTTTTATTATCATCTTTTTATTTCCACTCAAATAGGTTTGATAATATTCCTAATAAGATGACTCTGCGTAAGAATAAGAATTAAGACTACTTTCCTTGTTTACTATTTATTGCAACTGCATCTGACCAACTTCCAAGAAAACAGACAGGTTTCTTCAAATATGAACTTTGCCTTACAAATTCATTATATTCATAAGTTTGTTAGTTAGTGGACCAATCTATACTTTTAAAGAAAATGGCACCAGGTGTTTAGAAAAACGCTTTATGGTGTGATTTATGGATGTTATATGATGGAAAATGTTATAAAAGATGGATCTTTTCAAACTTCAAAAATGCCAGATCAGAAAAGAGGAAAAATCAACACTAATTTAGAAACTTTAAGAGAAGAATATGAGAGTAATGTAATACAACACTTTGAGCATATGTTCATGCTCAATGCAGAATTCCAGTTCATAATCGTTCAGCAAAAGTTACACAAAGCTGACTAGTTAAAAGTAAGTGTTGAAAATAAATAATTTTCCAAATTTTTGTGTTTGCATTCTGGTGCAGAACCAGGTGACTGGTGACTAGGTGCAGAACCAGGCTAGTAGCAAATATAAATGTATATCTATTGCATACATGCTGTAATTCGGGCATGAATATATGACATTAGGTAGTGATGTATATCGGATACTGTGAATTTAAAAAAATGCAGGCTTAACTTCAAGTTTGTACACATGTAATACAATTTCCCTTTGATCAGGTACCTGGGTAACCATTCATTAGGATTGATGGGTACCCAGTGTAAGTTTTCTAAAAAAATTGACAGCTTTAGAGTTACCACAATATTTTATGAGAGTTTTGCATCTCAAAGAAATAAACTTTTTCATGTCACTCATGTAGGAAGTCGAAACATTTCAAAACATCATATTTGAAGAAAGACAGTGTCAAGACAATTTCAGTTTTGATGCCTTCAAGGGATACTGTCGATGCTTTTCATACACAACTACACAAAACATTTATCAAATCTAATGTAGAATAGAATGAATTACTGCAATGAATAAAATAAAATAAAGTTCTTTACTTTAATAAAAGTAGTTCTTTATTTTTCTTTTTGTATTTCTTGTACATGTTCAGATATGCTAAGAAAAAATGAAAAATATGCAAACATTTTTATGCACTTTTAGAGCAGTTAAATAAATAATAAATCCATGAAAAAAAAGAAAGTGTACAAATTCAAGAAATATCAATGCACAAAAAAATATTTACCAGGATGAATCAAATGCACATTTGTTATTATTATTAACTGCTATCTCATGAAAGACTCTGTGTGTGTGTGTGAGTTGGATTTTTAAAGGAGCTTTAACAATTTTTCAGACATATCACTATAAACTGCAGTATGGCAGTTTATAGTCATGTCTAGCACTGGGGTATCATGCCGCAGACATACAGCATGATGTCCAACCCAGTCACATTATCCTGACACCAGGTCAACCAGTCCTAACACTAACCTCTTAATGCAGAGCACCTAGTGAGGCAGCTGTTAGTACCATTTTTATATGTCTTTGGTATGACTCGACTGTGGTTCGAACCAGTGACCTCCCACATCCGAGGCAGATGCTCTAATCACTACGTCACTGGAGCCATCCCCATGGAAAATATTCAGTGCAAGGTGAAATTCTAAACAATTTGTTGCCTTTACTTAGGCTGATAGAGTACATACATGGATACACAGTTAAATGGGTCACAGAAATAAGTCACGTAGTTCAATTCATAGGTTTTATTGATGGTTTAAGTTGCTTACTCTGAGGGACAGAATGAAGTCCAGAAAATGTCCACTTATATACAGTTTATATCATCTGACAATATCCTGTATTGTTTGTTTCAGTCTGTATCATGATACACATTCATATCACCAGAGAAAATATTGTGATGTTGATGCACTGATGAATCAAACCAGCTCTGATAATGCAAAGGACAATGATGACAACAAACAGGAAGAAAGAATTATAACACGGTAATGTGAGGAAAAAGATTATGTGGTATAAGTTGCAATAAAATCAATATTTCTTGTCAACATCTTTGAAGCCTCTATTAAATACTTACTAAAATTAAGAAATATTTGTGTTTTTCGTGAGATTTAATCAAACAGAAACTTAGACAACAATAAATTAGATGTCATATTTAAATCATATACTGGTATTTTGTCAAAGCTGTTTGAAATGTGAACTTCTTTTGATTTAAATATAAAACAGCAAAATACCACATTTTTTAAATAATTTCTCAAAAATGTGTTAAATGTATATGAATTTAATCTCTTATTATTTTTTAGTAAAAATATTGGTTATATTTTCAACATTTTTTTTGGACAATCTAACTTTTCTGTGCAGAAATTTAAAGGATTTGATGACAAATATGAAGTTCTGTGTCACAAAGTAGATGATATATTGAATTAATTATGATTTTCATGGGTAGATGGTGTTTAAAATTTACAGGGAAAATTACATGAATTACATGATGGGCTTGTGACCTGACATACTGAAAAAATCTGTTGTACCTTTTTGTACTATCACAAACTTGTGATAAAACTGACACTGAATAATGTTTAAGTTCCAAATATAGTGCTAAAAAAATTCAATCTTACACTTGAAAATACACTGAGCTTTGCACCATGCTCTAGTAGCAGACGACAGCAGTTGGTGTGTCCATTACTAGTTGCCCAGTGGAGAGGTGTCCAGTTAGACTGGTCAATCTGATTGACATTTCCACCATTGCTCAAAAGTAACTGCAAACACCTGCAATGTTTAATAAACGATCATCAGCCAAAATAATATAAAAATTCCATGTTACTAGCAAAATAGTAATTTTAAAAAAATAAAATTTATACATTCTCTTGTATCAGAAAATACCTTCAGACGTCTAACAGAAAACACCATTCGATGTCTGAAAAAACTCTTCAAAAAAACAGCCAACAGAACACCAAAATGTCTCCGTGACCTCATTTCATGTATGTTGAACATATGAAATATTATGAACTGTTAGCCTTAAATGCACATTTTTCAAACTGTACATTGACACTTAGATATATTTAAAAGCACTACAAGTCACAGTATTTTAGCAACTATAATTTGTGAATCTTCAACTTCAACATGTTAGTAAAATGATTTTAGTGAATTAGCAATGGGCCAAATATAAAGTTATGGTTGTTGTTGTTGTAGGGCTTAACGCCATTTTTCAGCACTAGATAGGCTATACATGGCGGCCAGTATTAATGGTGGAGGAAGAACCCGGAAAAACCCCGGAAAGAACCACCGACCCACGAGAAGATACTGGCAAGCTTTCTCACATAACCACATTAGCCGAATCCGAGACTCGAACCGACGCAGTCAGAGGTGAGATGGCAGTGATCCGTAACGGTCAGCGCTTTAGACCACTCGGCCACTCGGGGCCCCTAAAGTTATGGTGTTAGTTCTCATCCCACCTAATGGGCCATATATCAAGTTATACCCATATAATGCATACATGTCAACTCTAATGTGGGAGGAAAATCCTCCCAATTTTTAATGTTGTTCTATGCATACCTCCTGATTTCATAATATCTCCAGATTTTTGCAGAGAACTCCTGATTATTATGTCTGTTGATTATCATTTCTCCTAAAAAATCATATATATATATATATATATGTATATTATGCAATCCACAGAAGCCATGTTCTGTTTTGTCACCTGTGTATATTGTTGTGACATAATAATCATTACACTACAAAGAATTTTTTATTAGTAAATAGAATGTTAAGTTTAAACATTATTCACATCAATTTATGTTTTTTTTTAACCCTACAACAATACAAAAATCAGAAAATAAACCACAACAATTAAATTGTCAGCAATTAATTTCAATACTTAGAGATGATCTCTGTAGCATCTCCATTCCTACCAATGAAACTTATAATGAACATCTGGCATTACTGTACCATAAACACAAACATTAATTACCATCATTAAATTAAAAGATGAAATGAAGAAACATACCATGCAGCTTATGTGCCCTCAAAAAACTAATTCAGAATAAATATATCACTTAGTAAACAATGTTAAATGCCTTATGAGTTGAGAATAAGGAAATAAGCTGTGATATAAAACATGGGAAAAAGATTTGCTACATGTATGGTAACTTGATATTGCATATTTAGGCAATGCTTGTTACAGCGAAATAGGGCATCATTTATTTGCCAATCAATTGCTGGTGCTTACATAACACATTGTAGAACATAGTTTCTTTGAATTATATTGGAGGGCCAGTCCTTTTTACAAGATAACTGCAATGATAAAGATTGACTGTTAATTAGTCACACTGGCTTTCTTGCTTGTTTACTTAAGACTAACCATTCGCTATTGTGCAGTTTGGCCACAGCTGACCAGAATATGAAAAGAGGGCATGTCCTGGGGGGAAATAAGGTATGTCACACGGACAAATGGCGTTTCCTTTGAGAATTTAACATATACTGGACCCCGAAGATCAGTCAATATTTAGTGAAAATTAGGCTTAAAAAATGCAGCGAAAAAAAACCAAAACATTTTATCTCCCTACTTGGCTTTTGAAATGTTGACAGGTATGATAATGGCCAAATATCAAGTTATGGTTTTAGCTCTATCTTATGCAAATAAAAATATATATGCTTGCATATTATGCTGTGTCAAGAAAGATGAAATGATGTGTGGCAATTTTATTCCAAAATGAGTTTATATCTAAGTGCACTTTGCATGAATCATTGCTAACAAATAAAAAATGGTAAAATAAAGTTATGTATAAAACATCAATAAGAGTATTTCTTCTTTAAAGTAATGTCCACAAATCCATCTTTTCATGTGTTTTGTATGACACATTACATGTGTTTTGTATGACATATTACATGTGTTTTGTATGACATATGTGTTTTGTATGACATATTTCATGTGTTTTGTATGACATATTACATGTGTTCTGTATGACATATTACAAATGCTTTGTATGACATATTACATGTATTTTGCACGACATATTACATGTATTTTGCATGACATATTACATGTTTTATTACATGTGTTTTGTATGACATATTACATATGCTTTGTATGACATATTACATGTGTTTTGTATGACATATTACATGTGTTTTGTATGACATATTACATGTGTTCTGTATGACATATTACATGTGTTTTGCATGACATATTACATTTGTTTTGTATGACATATTACATGTGTTTTGTATGACATATTACATATGCTTTGTATGACATATTACATGTGTTTTGTATGACATATTACATGTGTTCTGTATGACATATTACATGTGTTTTGCATGACATTACATTTGTATGACATATTACATGTGTTTTGTATGACATATTACATGTGTTCTGTATGACATATTACATATGTTTTGCATGACATATTACATTTGTTTTGTATGACATATTACATGTGTTTTGTATGACATATTACATATGCTTTGTATGACATATTACATGTTTTGTATGACATATTACATGTGTTCTGTATGACATATTACATGTGTTTTGCATGACATATTACATTTGTATGACATATTACATGTGTTTTGTATGACATATTACATTTGTATGACATATTACATTTGTATGACATATTACATGTGTTTTGCATGACATATTACATTTGTATGACATATTACATATGTTTTGTATGACATACTACATGTTTTGTATGACATATTACATGTGTTCTGTATGACATATTACATGTGTTTTGCATGACATATTACATTTGTTTTGTATGACATATTACATGTGTTTTGCATGACATATTACATTTGTTTTGTATGACATATTACATGTGTTTTGTATGACATATTACATGTGCTTTGTATGACATATTACATATGCTTTGTATGACATATTACATGTGTTCTGTATGACATATTACATGTGTTTTGCATGACATATCACATTTGTTTTGTATGACATATTAGATCTGAAATGGTGGCTGCTACTATTTATGACTAGTTCAAAATTTTCTGAACTGTTCATCCTATCATGTATATACTGTATCAGAAAATCGTAAGCATAAAACTTTAGCATAAAATAGCTGCATTGCTAAATTCACTAAAGTTTAATGCTTTCTAAAAGTTTATGATTTACACTAGATAAATGATACCCAGAGTCATGGTCTTTCAAACCCCTAAGGTAGATCGTTCCATGTCAGTTGTTCATCATTATGGATTTGACAGACCATAGATTTTCATGCCATAAATAATAACTAATGACTAAAATGATAGCTCAAATACAATCTTAGTTCATTATCAGCAAAATTGTTAATTATTTGTACAAGATACTATCTGTATTAAAATTAGAGTACTGAAGCAAAATATAAAAGCTCTATGCTTCGGTAATTGTCACTTTTCAAAGTTTTCAAAAAACCAGTGTTCCAAGAATACGGGGTAGGATTCAGTGGATCACATTTGCTTGGACAGCAATCTTTACTGCAAATTAATAATTATTAATGTGTCAATTAAACATCAAAATGTTTTTAAAAAGTTCACAGCATCATTGCTAAAATTACACAGGACACATCACAAATTCTGGAACGAATGTACACAAGTACTGGGTTTCACGCATGTCAGGTTAATAATGAATACATAAACAAACTAAAATTTAAATTCTAAAAATGTAAAGGTAAGTAAAATTGCCAAAACTAAAGTGATAAATGTCCTGCATTTGACAAAAATGCCATAGTCATTGAAATCATACTGATCAAACAATACTGACCCACAATGCCCCATTCTAGCAAATACATGTACAGTCGAACCCACTTATCTCGACCTCGGTTAACTCGCCAACCCTATTAAGTCGACGTTTTTGAAGTGGAACCACCAAATTCTCTCTTTGTCTTAGCATTTTCTCATCGGTTATGTCGATTCTTTTATGTCACCGAACCCTAATATCTCGAGCACAAAAGAGGGCCAAATCATAATCTGCTTATGCTGACATCTGGGCCGAGTACTGTATGCTGTGACAGTCAATCATGCTACCGTACTATACCTACAACTGGCCGACTTCTGAAGACGCGAATAGAACAGATAAAATTAATGGAATAGCTAATCCTTCTGTTTGTTGGCTGAGATATGATAAAAAGTTAAAACAGATGTTCTATGATGTATGTATCAAGGCAAAGTTCGTCAATTAATTTACAACTGGCTGTGATATTCTGAAGAAGGAGTATGTCACCAAACATAAATCCAGGCAGTGTAAATAATATTTGTGCATTTTACTCATTGATCTTTTCCTTTTGCCATCAATCCCGTGTTACGGTTACAGAGACTTAAACTCCGCAAGAAGAAATAGCAAACAACAAATAAACAAGTTTTGCATAATTAAAAATAATTATTTATTTCTCAAAATACAGGAGTGAAAGAATCCCTATATTGGGTGTTAACTTATGCTACAGTAATATATACGGTCCAATATTGCCAGGTGTTGACTCGTGTAAGTTTCTTTCGTGGGAATGGAGATCCTATTGAAGCATTTGTTTTCAAGCAGACTGTCAAAGGCAAAAAGCAACAAAGCATTTTAGACTTTGTAAAGAAACCATAGTAACCGCGTGTACGATACTTTTCAGAGCTGTGTCAGAGTGAAATGACTCGCGAATTTAATTTTGACACTGGTTAGCTTTTTGTAAAAACGAACTACACCCCGCACGTTTTTTGTGATTTTGTGAGCGATCTTTGTGTTTGCAATGTTGGAGAATATAATAAAGGTTTGTATCGAGAATCGATGGTGGTTTGTATTGTATACTGGTAAATCTCTGCTGTTAGTTGGTGCACATACGCCTTTTGTTGTTAGCAAACATGTATGTACATTTTTATAGCATGCCGATCGCTTCATCAAACAAATCGCGGCAACACTGTTGTGTAAAAAAACCTCCAAAAACACGTGCATCTACATTCTCATTTATTAACGCACATCATGTACATAAAGAAATTTCAAGCACATGTTAATATATTGCCGCCATATTGGTTTTCGTTTATCTCGAGCATCGGTTATCTTGACGCTTTTTGGCAAACCCCTAGGCCGGCGACATAACCAGGTTCAACTGTAGTCAAATGCGGACCCATAATGCCCCATTCTAGCAAAGACATGTAGTCCAATACTGACCCACAATGCCCCATTCTAGCAAATACATGTAGTCCAATGCTGACCCACAATGCCCCATTCTAGCAAATACATATAGTCCAATGCTGACCCACAATGCCCCATTCTAGCAAATACATGAAGTCCAATGCTGACCCATAATGCCCCATTCTAGCAGATACATGTAGTCCAATACTGACCCATAATGCCCCATTCTAGCAGATACATGTAGTCCAATACTGACCCATAATGCCCCATTCTAGCAAATACATGTAGTCCAATGCTGACCCATAATGCCCCATTCTAGCAAATATATGTAGTCAAATGCTGACCCATAATGCCCCATTCTAGCAGATACATGTAGTCCAATACTGACCCACAATGCCCCATTCTAGCAAATACATGTAGTCCAATACTGACCCATAATACCCCATTCTACCAGATACATGTAGTCCAATACTGACCCATAATACCCCATTCTACCAGATACATGTAGTCCAATACTGACCCATAATGCCCCATTCTAGCAGATACATGTAATTCAATACTGACCCATAATGCCCCATTCTAGCAAATATATGTAGTCCAATACTGACCCATAATGCCCCATTCTAGCAGATACATGTAGTCCAATACTGACCCATAATGCCCCATTCTAGCAGATACATGTAATTCAATACTGACCCATAATGCCTCATTCTAGCAAATACATGTAGTCCAATACTGACCATAATGCCCCATTCTAGCAAATACATGTAGTCCAATACTGACCATAATGCCCCATTCTAGCAAATACATGTAGTCCAATACTGACCCATAATGCCCCATTCTAGCACATATGTGTAGTTCAATACTGACCCATAATGCCCCATTCTGGCAGCAGCATGGACAGGACTATACTGATCATCTCGCAAAGAATTTGAATTGCCTCCATTTGATAAAAGCAGATTTAGGCATTCTGAAACAAAGTAAATACAGTTCAGTAATCATATGGTAACTAAGCAGAAATCCATATACAAGCATGATGTAAACCCTTGTAAATTTTACATACCTGACATGTCCAATAGTAATTATATTTTGACCAATTGCAAAATATGCATGTCAGACATTCTAAGTTATAAATATAAATATCATTCTTTCTGTTACATTAACAAATCACAAATGAAAAATCAAATAATTCTGAGACCCTTGATCTGACAAAACAAACATGGGATGGAAAATCTTCATGTGACAAGTGTCAGACTACCTGAGTGCTGGTCATAATTGCCCCTTAATCTTGGCTTTGCAATTCACCTATCAAAGCACCATCACACCCGAGTCATCCCATTTATCCTACAACAGATTCTGTCAAGCAACAAAGAGAATTTCCACTTTACACTGTCAGCATTGCAATAACAATAAATATCATTGTAGCAATGTTTCAAAGAAGTAGATAGCAAACAACTTGTGACACCATCCATCTTGGGACATTCTTAGTTCTTTAAAAAGTAATTGTTTTATGGCCTATAAATGTTGGGACACAAAATTAAAGAATTTTTTTTCTCATGTACTTAAGCCTAAGGACACCTTATGTATTTTCTTTACTGATCAAATGGGGTATCTTATTGATTGTAATGTCGTTTTTATAAAAATGACTTCACGGCTGTTAAGGAATTATCACTAGGAAATTTTAGGTGGAAATTATTATTAGATTGAAATGTTATAATTAATAAAATTTGTTTGAAAATTCAATAAATATATTTAACTTCCTTCTGTTTCTTATTATTTCTACCTAATTCAAACATGTATAAGTTGATTAGACAATGACAAGAACTGAGCATTAGCAGGATGGTGTACCCATAATTTCTCCCTTTTGTGCTACATTTTACTATGGTCAGTTTATGCATTATTGCATTAAAATTGTTGAAAGTCACAAGTAACTGGTTTTTATGCGTGCCTTGAAGATGTAAATAACTGACTCATTAAAATGTCATACCAGGATTACAGCAATGAAAATAGTGTTTGTTTTCAATGCTCACATTCAGTGAGTTTATTCACATCATTACATCACCACATGTACATTGAAGATTTTAACTTGTGCTGGATGAAGTATATTCTATGGTTTCAAATCATAGGTACCACTTTGCTAAACTTCCATAATACATCTAAAATATGATCAAGAAGCTATGGAAATAATACTTTGAAAATAACTTTAATAACGTAAAAACTCAGTGGTAGTTTGCTTTAATGTAATCAAACTTTAAAACATACTGGTTTGCTTAGCTACCGTCATTGTGCTAATATTATGGAGTAAAAGGCAATTACAGATCAAACAACTACACCAGTGAGAGCTAGAAATTCAGAACTTGATAAAGAATTTACACAAATTTAGTATCGCTATTATGCATGGCAACTCTAACACTTCTAGGAAATTTATCATTTTCCTTTCATCACAGAAATTAGAACAAACCTATGCACTTGATGCAACTTTTGCTGTTCGACTCCTCTTGAACAGAATATATTTATTCTGTTGTTATCAAGGAAAAATAGTCCTCTAAGATATGGGGAGTTAAATTTTAAAATGACAAAAACTTTTAAATAAAGAAACAAACATAAAATACTGAATTTACATTGAAATGTGAACCATGCACTTAGCCCTCACTAAGTAATAGTGGTACAACACAGCAGCATGTGTTCATGAGGATGAATATTGAATATACATACTTTAAGCCAGCTATATTTTGATGCCATGTGACTTACTGATGTGCACAGTAAGAGAAAGGCTATCTAATTTTTGGTAGGGGTGTGCAGGGGGTGGGATTTTCATTCCCAATGGAACTTTTTCTTCAACATAAGAAGAAGAAAAAACAACAACAAAAAATCAGGGCCCAAGGTGTCTGAATGGTCAAATGAGCTCATCTTTAAGAATCACTGCCATCTCACCTCTGTCCATGGTCTCTGACTCGGCCTATGTGTGTATGTGAGAAAGCTTGCTTGTAGCATCCTGTGGGTTGAGTTTTTTTTTCATAGATTTGGGGGGGTGGGGGTCTTCCTCCACCAGTTACACAGGTCAACACGTATAGCTTATCATGTGTAAATATATGGCATGAAGTCCACAACAACAACAATGACAACATTTAAAATCAGATATAGAGCAAGGTCTTTTTTCAAAATTTGAGCAAGACAAATGTTATAAGCATTTGAAAAAAAAATATCACAACCCTTGGAAAATTAAGTGGTCTGTCCCTAAGAGATACTTGACTTCAGTGGATGTTCTATAGAAATCAAAGCAGTAGCCATTGTCAATACTGTTATAAATATTAACAAAAGTTAGTATCAAACAAGGATGTTGATTTCAGCTTGGGAAAAAATTTGTTTACATTACACAAAGCCATCCAATCTGAAGCAATGTATTTAACAGCCCAGATTATTCCCCAGCAATTTTTAATAATGGAAGTTTGTGAATTATCCTCAAATAAACTGAATTAAATTTATTGCCTAAATGAATAATGATGTGATTACAGGCCAAGGAAAGGGAGTCAGATGATATTTACAATGACTAGACCATGATGATTTATTAGACGATAGCTTCATAAACCATTTGTTCTTTTATTTACTTCATATTTTTTTAATGAATAAATACAACATGAAAAATTTCTTTTATTTAAAATTTGTGTAGTGACTTGTGTTGGGATAATAGGCTGTTGTATCAACATCTCCAAATGTCACGGCAATTGCAATTGTCTGCGAACTTCGCAGGAGGTGGGTCAGGGTGGGTATGAAAGGTCTGAAACTGTCTTGAAATCATGTGTCACTATGCCATTCAATCCAAAACTAAATCATATGTATTGCAAATCATAAATACTTTCTAATTCTGCAAATGAATACAAAAAAATCATGACAAATAATTGGATTGTTTTATTTACCTTTTCTCCAATTTCAGTCCAAATAAGTCATACAGTCATTTGCCTTCAGCTAATATGCATGTAGGTCTCTATATCTCTCAAAGAAATTTGACGATTTGATAAATGGTATTTTCAATTAACTTTTAATCGAGAATGAAAAAGCGCCGCTGATATTCTATTCTTGTGATACTGAGACAACACTTACTGACTCCTTTGGCCCCCCACTCTAACCCTTTCATTTACTATACTTTAATTTCCCTTTTTTCTAATCATGATTACTTTAAAATTATGACATTCACTTTTAGATGTAATTTCTGGTCCTGCTTTTATTCGACGACCGCGCACAACCTATTCTTTCTATCTGTTTTGAACTGAGCCTGTATTATTTTTGGTTTCTAAATTATTTTAGTTTAAATTTATTTACATATGTGTCATTAAAAACATCTTCAGTATCAATGGGACTTTAATGTTGATGCATTAGCTTCAGCATCAATGGGACTTTAATGTTGATGCATTAGCTTCAGCATCAATGGGACTTTAATGTTGATGCATCAGCTTCAGCATCAATGGGACTTTAATGTTGATGCATTAGCTTCAGCATCAATGGGACTTTAATGTTGATGCATTAGCTTCAGCATCAATGGGACTTTAATGTTGATGCATCAGCTTCAGCATCAATGGGACTTTAATGTTGATGCATTAGCTTCAGCATCAATGGGACTTTAATGTTGATGCATTAGCTTCAGCATCAATGGGACTTTAATGTTGATGCATTAGCTTCAGCATCAATGGGACTTTAATGTTGATGCATCAGCTTCAGCATCAATGGGACTTTAATGTTGATGCATCAGCTTCAGCATCAATGGGACTTTAATGTTGATGCATCAGCTTCAGCATCAATGGGACTTTAATGTTGATGCATCAGCTTCAGCATCAATGGGACTTTAATGTTGATGCATCAGCTTCAGCATCAATGGGACTTTAATGTTGATGCATCAGCTTCAGCATCAATGGGTCTTTAATGTTGATGCATCAGCTTCAGACAGACATGCTTGTGAAGATAACCATATTTCACAAATTTGATCATGCAGTTTTTGGATGGGTGGGGTAGTGAAATAGTGGCTGCCTCATCTGATATATAGCACTGGTTTCTTGGAGGAAAAAGATGCATGTGTCATGAAAATATGAATACAGATTTACGTTTTCAGCTGTCATCAGCACAATGCCTCTCTTGCAAAGAACTCAATGATTTTATACATAGTATTTTCATTTGACACTAAGCTGATAATGAAATTGCTAGTTCAAGAACTCATGATGCTGAGAAGCATGGAGATAACTTATTTAGCCCCTAATCATTACTCCTTATAATCAGGTTTTTGCAGATCACTAAACCTACACACACACACCCATCTCTTTCTTTTGTGCATGTATTACATTCTTTATCGTAATACTTATTGTACAATTCACTATAAATTCATCAGGTGCCAATCATTCTGCACTCAAGTTTTTTCTATCACAAGAAAGCTTGGGTTTCACCAGCTTTTGTCTGAAAGATTTTAGAAACTTTTATTCCAAATATAAAATTTTAAGAATCAAAATTAACAATCAAAGAATTGTGTTTATTTTTCTTAAATATTTGATGAGAAATAAATTGCAAATGATAACACAGAACTTTAAAAATAAACAACTGAAAATCAGATACTTCACTCAATATATACTTTTATTTGCTGCATCTAGGCATTAAAGCAATGTTATCTAAAATTAGATTTGAAAAAATGAAAATGAAAACATGTAAACGACAATGTATTAGGACAGCAACAAAGATAACTCAGTGACTCACCATGCTATCTCTGACTATATATTAAGCCTATCTAAACCATGGCAGATCGGGCAGATACTTCAGTGCTTTGTCCTAGCAACATCTATTGGATTTCATGAGTTGCCTCCCTTAGTATGTAATTCCAACTAATCAACAGCGTGTAACAGCCGGGCATTATATATCGACCGAAAATGGAGGAGGCAATTTACTTAAAAAGGATTCACTGTAAGTTTAAAATCAAAAGTATTACTACATACCAGACAGAAGTCATTACATATGTATTTTCTTATGTAAGAGTCCATTCAAGGTATGTGCTCCGCTTGTCTCGATCATGTAGGAACAGTGTTCAAATTTGAATAACATAATTTTGATTGGATGCTTGCCACCATATCAAATGAAATTCACAGATCTGAATCACAGAAATATCTGCTCAATCTGCCAAGGAGTAGACAGCGTTAACGTATCGGAACCCTGGCTAGTGCATGACGAGAAGTGTTAACGTATCGGAACCCTGGCTAGTGCATGATGAGAAGTGTTAACGTATCGGAACCCTGGCTAGTGCATGACGAGAAGTGTTAACGTATCGGAACCCTGGCTAGTGCATGACGAGAAGTGTTAACGTATCGGAACCCTGGCTAGTGCATGACGAGAAGTGTTAACGTATCGGAACCCTGGCTAGTGCATGACGAGAAGTGTTAACGTATCGGAACCCTGGCTAGTGCATGACGAGAAGTGTTAACGTATCGGAACCCTGGCTAGTGCATGACGAGAAGTATTAACGTATCGGAACCCTGGCTAGTGCATGACGAGAAGTGTTAACGTATCGGAACCCTGGCTAGTGCATGACGAGAAGTGTTAACGTATCGGAACCCTGGCTAGTGCATGACGAGAAGTATTAACGTATCGGAACCCTGGCTAGTGCATGACGAGAAGTGTTAACGTATCGGAACCCTGGCTAGTGCATGACGAGAAGTGTTAACGTATCGGAACCCTGGCTAGTGCATGACGAGAAGTATTAACGTATCGGAACCCTGGCTAGTGCATGACGAGAAATGTTAACGTATCGGAACCCTGGCTAGTGCATGATGAGAAGGAGTGGTAAGGTTCTTTTCTGTTTCTAGTAACAGTAACCGTATCTGAAGCCAGACTGGAATCATTTGTTCAAATGTGAGACAGAGTCACACTTGGATGCCAATTGTGAGTTTCATTTTAATTTTTATGAGCTGGAGAAAACAATGAAAGTTTTGGCAGATGGCACACAATGTATGGATGCATAAATGACCATACCATTAGCTAATCTGACTTTATGGCCAGGTAAGCTCACAAAAGTAATGTATCACAATGCAAACCTATATAAGTTTCAAGATTTACATTATCAAACCTACTTTCTTGGCCAGCCTCTGCAGCACAGTGGATAGGAGTGGTTCCATCCTTCATTGGCAGGTTTACATCGGCATCCAGTTCCAAGATCAGTTTCCGTAGTGACTCCAGGTTTCCGCTCGCAGCATACTTGTGGATTGGGGATGATGGAAATTCAAATGATATGGACGTTGCAAGGGTTGACAATGATGATTGTAGAGAAGAGGAAGATGATGATAATAATGGTGATGATCCTACATGTGAAGCTTCTGTCTTTTGTTTCTTCATACTAGATGGATTACTCGAATCTAAAAAAAATAAAGCGGACAAAAATCAGGTTTTGAAACATGTTTAAAACCAAATGTATTAGCCATGTGAATTTGAAACATACCATATTATAAAATATATATCAATTTGGAATGTCAAAATTAGTTAGTAGTATTAATTTCCTAGTTTGGATCACACAGACTCTAAGGGAGAAATCATTTTCTGTAATCATTTTCATCAATCAAACAATTCATACTTATTTTTGTCCCCTAAGTTTTAGTACTGAATTTTGAAGTTTTATAAAAATTCTGCAAAGATTTATACATCGAATCTGCTGAAAATTATCATTACTTTTGTCATAATTATTTGCAAACAAAGAAAACAGTTAATTAAATGCCTATGAACTAAATGACTCTAATTGGAGGACTCATGAGCAATTTTCACATGTAAATATACTACTGCATCTGACCTCTACCTCCATCATGGAGATGAGTCTATAGTCCAAAAAGTGCACAACTCAACTGAAAAGGTGTTAACAGAGTTGCTGCATTATCATCTGATGATGACAATAATATGTACTAAGTTTCACAGAGTCTACTGCATGTAGAGAGTTCTCTCACATACTGCACTCAGCTATAGCTAAATAAAAGTAAGAAACTCTTATAACAAGAGTCCCTTGAAGGGACTGATGCTCCTCTGGATTAAAAGAATATCCATGAATTCAATACATCTCTGCCTAGTAACTTGTGAGTGTTGAAACCATCTCTGACATTCTTCAGTGTTAACTGCTGTGGTTGACAAATTAGATATCCGATTGACATCATTTTCATTTAGGACTAATTAGATATCCAATTGACATCATTTTCATTTAGGACTAATTAGATGTTGTAAGTCTTATAGTGAAAATCAGATGTTGAATTACCATCCACTAAGGAAGAATAGTCACAGAAAAAGTACCACCATTTTTATTTAGGTCTAACCAGACATTGTAATAAAAAACTCTTAAGTGAAAATCACTAGTCAATTGATTGCAGAGAAATAGCAATAACAAGATTTTCAAGACAGCCACAATGTCTTGCTATATTTCAAGTCAGATCAGCATTGTTTTCATTCAGGGCCAGCTAGACATCATAAGTCTTTTGGTGAAAACCCCAAGTTGATAAGACCTTACATTATGGAAGAGTCAACAAACTTTTTAAGACTAGAAGTCAGATCAGCTCCGTTTTCAATTAGGACCAACAAGACATTTTTGTGCGAAAAACCCTTGGACCGTAAATTCATACAAGGTAGCAATAAGATTTCCCAGATCCACAGTTGTGACAATGTTAAATGTTAACGCCATATGATCAATAGCAGAAGTGATACAAAATTTTCATTATGATCATTATGGTGGCCATATTGGATGTCTGATCTGCACCACTTTCATTAAGGACCAACTAGGCTTTGGGATGACAGCTCCAATGGCCTTAGTGGTTTCAGTGTCCACCTCAGATGCGGGAGGTTGCATGTTCAAACCCCTGCTAATACCAAAGACCTATAAACAAATAGTACTAGTGACTACCACCCCTTGTGCTCAGCATTAAGAGGTGTCAGGATAATGTGACTGAGTGGAACATGTTGCCACAGGTCTGCAGCAAGATGTCCCAGTGATAGACATCACTATAAACTGCCACAGTGCAGACATCATAGTGAAATGACTTGAACTGTAAAAGCTATGTTAAAAATTCAAAATACACACACATTTAGTAAGATATAAAAAGAATAGGCATCATAAACAACATATAAAAATATAAAGTGTCTTTGATCAAAATGGTAAGAAGGAAAAAGAAAAATCCATGCAGTAGTTGTCCAATGCAATAAATGAAAAAGATTCAATTTTAAATTAGCAATTCCATTAAATTAAGAATGACTGCTTGTTAAATTGTCAATAAATCATTATTCAAAAACATCAAATCAATTATGTATTAAATGAATTCACATACAAGAATTCAATGTCAAATAAAGATGTCATCTGATTTTAACAATGTTGCATGAAGATATTCCTACAGTCTTACCAGTCTTACAAGAAAATGAATATTGTTAAATTTGACACATGAAGATATGCACATAGTGTTACAAGAAAATGAATATTGTTAAATTTGACACATGAAGATATTCATAGTGTTACAAGAAAATGAATATTGTTAAATTTGACACATGAAGATATTCATAGTATTACAAGAAAATGAATATTGTTAAATTTGACACATGAAGATATTCATAGTGTTACAAGAAAATGAATATTGTTAAATCTGACACATGAAGATATTCATAGTGTTACAAGAAAATGAATATTGTTAAATTTGACACATGAAGATATTCATTGTCTTACAAGAAAATGAAGGTTGTTCATTTTTACACATGCACTGAATATCTATCAAGACAAAATTATAAACTAGAGTGAATACAATGGTTCAGCACCACAAATGCCTGTGCTTTTTATTGCCTATTCCAACCCCAACACCCATCAGATAATAACCATGGGGTCACAATGCATAATTCATAATATGTACATATAACCTTCCAGTTAGAATTGCACACATCAAGTTTTTGTCAGAAAATTTTGAAACTGTCACTGTGTTTGAAATTAGTGCACACCAGACCTTTCACCCTCTCTATGTCCTAGGGACAGGAGTTAAGGATGATGCCTCTCTCACAGATGGATGCCTGGGGCAACTATATTAAACACACAATTTTGTTAATTTCCATCCTGAAATTTAGATGGGGTTATGGCCAGATGATGGACATGATGATAAAAAAAAATCTTCATAAAACTTGTACACAGTCACACACAAATCTGAAACATAAAATATACATTGCAACTGACCATAACTGTGAAATCCCTTTAACACCCACCATTTATGGTATATCAACCAACCCATGTTAAGATTTTCATTTTTCATCATTTATCTACATTTTCAACCTCTCCACAACTGACATCTTATTACCCAGCCATTTATATATCACATCAGTAGCTGCTAAAGACACATGCTAGACAAAATTCTCCAACACTCTCATGCAAATCATGTTCCCTTGATTTCATCTATACCTACCATTCACATACGTACTCCTATAATGGTGAACATTAATTAAATTGACTGCCAATTATCATTACAAGTTTGGATATTTACTATTCTGTCAATGACGTTTGTCAATCATTCATCTGTTGCTACTGGGTGCACCAAGAATGCTAAACAAGTGTTATATTGCACAGGGAAAGCATGCACCATCAACTGATGCACTTTATTTTTCAATTTTATTGAAGTTTGTATACAAAGAATGATCTCATGAAAAGTAACCCTCTGGGTGACAAGTCATCCCTATGTGCAGTCTTACTCAAGTCAGTGCCAAAGATTCTAGCTGTGCTTCACAGCAAAGGATTATTTACAAAGAATCTCTAACCTGCAATGTAAATTGAACACTTTTCCTTCTAACAAAAAGATTACTAATTTATGAAACATTTAACTTGCTCTTAAGCCATTACCTGAGCTCAGCATGAGGGAAGGGTTCTTATGCATTGTACATGCCATGCCCAACATCAAATCATAAATTTATGAAAATTTTGAGGGGTCATTAAAAAGTTTGAATCGGCTCATGCAGCAAGTACGCAGTAAAAGCATGAGGTGTCATGTCCGTACTGAGCTTCGTAAGATACACTTATTCAAAATTCCTCAATATTCTATTCACATAATGCACAGTTTGGTCAATGATGTTTATTCCACTTAGCATATTATGTGCTTAGTATAGACCCTGGCTCCATATTCTTACAAGTTTCTGAACATGAAAACCAAGCTCAAAGCCTACAGATTCTCATGCTGTGTAATTGTGTTTAGAATGTGTTTAGAATGAAGATAGAATCAGTAAGCTTTCATTATGCTGTGTAACCGTTTAGAATGAAGATAGAATCAGTAAGCTTTCATTATGCTGTATAACAGTTTAGAATGAAGATAGAATCAGTAAGCTTTCATTATGCTGTGTAACTGTTTAGAATGAAGATAGAATCAGTAAGCTTCCATTATGCTGTGTAACTGTGTTTAGAACAAACATAGAATCAGTAAGTTTTCATTATGCTGTGTAACTGTGTTTAGAATGAAGATAGAATCAGTAAGCTTTCATTATGCTATTAACTGTTTAGAACGAACATAGAATCAGTAAGTTTTCATTATGCTGTGTAACTGTTTAGAATGAAGATAAAATCTGTAACCTTTAAACTTTCAGGATATTCTTATTTTGGTTCCTCTTTTATCATGATAAATTTCAACCACATATGCATGCTCTATGTTTCAAATCTGGTTTGGGGTTTTAATCTTTCGGGCTTATGATCTTTGGGTTTTGTTCTTTGGGGGTTTTGATCTTGAATTTCATGTTCCTGTATTCACAAACCTTTTGAACCTGAATGTTTGAAATTCAAAATTGCTTGTGATACAACTTGAATATTAGTGAAATTGCTGCAAAATAAACTATTTATGTTTAACAGACAGCTGGATCTATAACTGTTAACAGACAGCTGGATCTTTAACTGTTAACAGACAGCTGGATCTATAACTATTAACAGAGAGCTGGATATATAAGTGTTAACAGACAGCTGGATCTTTAACTGTTAATAGACAGCTGGATCTTTAACTGTTAACAGACAGCTGGATCTTTAACTGTTAATAGACAGTTGGATCTTTAACTGTTAACAGACAGCTGGATCTTTAACTGTTAACAGACAGCTGGATCTTTAACTGTTAACAGACAGCTGGATCTTTAACTGTTAACAGACAGCTGGATCTATAAATGTTAACAGACATCTGGATCTATAAGTGTTAACAGACAGCTAGATCTATAACTGTTAACAGACAGCTGTATCTATAACTGTTAACAGACAGGATCTGTATTGCTACCTTGTAATATCATGTATTTGTGTTAGTTTATTTACTGCATGCTATACAAAATTTTAGTCTGAGTGTGCTCTCAAGTTAAGGAGTTGTGCAGCTGGATCTGACAGCACATCATGCAATACAGATCTAGGTTGACACTCATTACACCGGATGTGCATTACACATAAGCAGATACAGTAAAGATATTCAAGTCAATGAAAATCAAACACATTTCATTTTTGCTCAGCACTGAACTCGATAATAAGAAATGTACAAAGCTCTATGGCAGCAACTGAACATTAAAAAAGTTACAGTGAAAGGAACTTTTTGGTTCGAATAGTTTACTCAATACAAACTTGGTCAATACAAAACACAAGCAGATGTCATGCATACAATTTCCTTAGGGACTTACCATTTCATTCAGATGAGGCTGGGATAATTTTAGCAAAATTTCCAGCCATTAAATAATTTCCTATCCTAAGAACTATCAACTAATTTATAGACATAGGAAGGGATCCATTCAAGATTTTATAAAATCATTAAAATAATCTAATTATGACAATGTAGTCAGCAACCTATTATATTTCACAAAAAACCTTAAGCTGTTCATGAAAACAACTTTACAAGATACCCCTGCTTTTCCATAAAATGAATTCAAACAAGAGTCCCTGAAAGGGACTTGCACTCCACTGGATGAAAAGAATTTCCAAGACTTTAAGATAAGATAATTTCTTCCTTTTACAAAATTTTTTTCTTTTACAATTTCTTTCTTTGAGCAATGAAACCATCTGGAATATTCTTCAGCCATAATAAAAATTTCAAATTAGCTGCTGTGTACATATTGGATGTCAGATTGCCAACATTTTCATTTAGGACCAATCAGGCATCACGTAAAGTCTTTTGGTGAAAACCTAATGTTGTAATGGATCCATTCATGGGGAGTAGTAGCAATAAGATTTTCAAGGCAGCTGTTGCATCACCCATAGATGGCTCTATGACTGGCACTATTTCCATTTATGACCAACTAGGTTTCATAATAAGTCTATTAGTAAAGACCCTATGCTGATATAGCCATTAATTAGGCAGGAGTAAAGATAACATTTTCAAGAAAGCCACCATGTTGGCTATATTGAGGGTAAGTCATTTTCATTTAGAACCAAACAGACATCATAGTAACTCTTCTAATTAAAACCCTTTGTCAAAATGTCTTTCCATTTAAGAGTAGTAAAAACAGTATTTTTACGATGGCCTTATAAAGGATGTCAAATCAGCACCATTTTAATTTAGAATCAGCGAAACATTATAAGAAGACTTTCAGTGTAAACCTCATGCTTATATGATCATTCATTCAGGAGCAGTGATCACAATATTTTCAAGATAATCCCTCTGGCAACCATATTAGACAACAAATCAGCACTATTTTCATTTACAACCAACAAGAAATCAAAGGAAATCTTTTCGTGAAAAGACCATGATGATGTAACAATCTCTTCAGGAGGTGTAACAATAAGATGGCTGTTATGATGGCCATGAAAAGAAGTCTGAAAAGTACCAGGAACTGTTGAGGGATGTAAAGCAAAAGGATGGAAACATACACAGCAAGTTTAATATCAAGGGGTACACAGTAGAAGTAGCACTGAAGTCAGCCTGGATATGGGACTAGATACAACAATATCTGTACATAAGTTTTGAATATTTCCTGACAAGCGTATCACAGGGACTGAGTTTTAGTGTATGACACTTTTGCACTTAATGCTCCCTCAATGTAAGTTTGAAGTTTGGTGGCAACGTGCAAACTGAATGTGTGGCACTGATACAATTTTTTGTGTAATCTGTTAAACAATCACCAAACGTAGGTCACAGTGACCCAGACTTGGAGCAAAACATATGTTCAACTCAACATGCATCCAAAGTGCAAGCTTGCTGTCAATTGGTATGTATAGGAGTTAAAGTTTGAAAAATGAGAACAGACATATGCGCAGACTGACAATATGAACTCTATTTAAGACCTTCTAAAAGCTTGAGGCATAATCAAACCTATATATATATATAACAATTAATCAAACCTTTATGTATATAACAATTATTTTGGGGCCCCGTGTGGCCGAGTGGTCTAAAGCACTTTCCGTTACAGATCACTGCCATCTCACCAGTCTGCGCCGGTTCGAATCTCAGATTCAGCCAGTGTGGGTATGTGAGAAAGCTTGCCAGTAGCTTCTTGTGGGTCGGTGGTTCTTTCCAGGTTTTTCCCGGGTTCTTCCGTCACCATCAATAATGGCCGCCATGTATAGCCTATCATGTGCTGAAAAATGGCATTAAACCCCATGACAACAACAACAACAATCATTTTAAAATTAAAACCCACAGAACTGTCAACACAATATATCCATTCATAAAGATCACAGATCTTCCAGTAAATAATTAGCTTTCACATTCTGGAATAAATATATACATCATAATAACTTGCCAATAAATGGACTCACTGCATACAACAAAGACCCAGATCTGTCCTTGTTTTATCAATCTGCAGAGATCTTGGTCTATGTAATAGAACAAGCAACACAGACCCTGATCTGCTGGCAAAATATGCAACAGAAGATCAAGGTCTATGTTATTCGCAATTAGATGTAATTATACACAGGTATATAATACAGTAACTTTGCACTATCAATCCAAAAATGTCATTCTAATTCTCCTTGATTTCTGAGCTAAAAATAGCTTAAAACAATGAATGCAGCAACATGAGAAAAAATTCTGCTATTACATCCATTGACTGCAAAAATGTACTAAATGTATGCTCACCATTCCAAACATCATTTCAAAATGCAAAGGTACATGACACTGAATTATCTGACAACAATTATCATGCATCGTGATGACAGCCATACAAGGGAACGTGTTAAAAGGGACTTGTACACATTGAAAGGTATTAAATGGCTGTGAGTGCATTTACCTTGGTTACAGCAACTACATTAATAGAACATTACTTCGCTATTGGCAGAGCAGAGATAGCTCCGTATTCTCATTAGCTTAGCAGCTTGGGTAAGAATCTGACTTCATTACAGAAATTTTTTTCCATTAAAAGTACACTGAAATATCAGTACATGTATATATTCAAAATTCAATAGTTATAACAATCTGAATTTGTATAATATTACATAGTGGCAATAACAAGAGTGTCTGGTAACAAACTTTTAACCATGCTGTTATTATATAACACTTATACCCCAGCCAGCAATAGCTGAAATGTGTAACAATTGAGTGATAGTTGGGTGGAGTTGGTGATTCATCAACTATACTCAAGTTCTTACTATTAAAGACAGGCTTTTCAAACACACCAGCTAGACCCATATAAGATGTCAGGCCTGCCTTTAACTCGAGTCCTTCCAATTAGACCCATATAAAATGTCAGGCCTGCCTTTAACTAGAGTCCCTCCAATTAGACCCATATAAAATGTCAGGCCCGCCTTTAACTAGAGTCCCTCTAATTAGACCCATATAAAATGTCAGGCCTGCCTTTAACTAGAGTCCCTCCAATTAGACCCATATAAGATGTCAAACCTGCCTTTAACAAGAGTCCCTCCAATTAGACCCATATAAAATGTCAGGCCTGCCTTTAACTAGAGTCCCTCCGAGGGACTGATGCTCTACGGGCTGAAAAGAGTTCTCAGTAATCCAAGATAAGATCATTTCATCTCCTGACATGAGATAGACACCGTTATCATTTAGAACAAGAGTCCTTTGGTCAAAAGCTCATGTCAGTATGACCATCCATTCTGGAGCAGTAGAGATTACCAGATATTTGTTATGGTGGCTACCACAGTGGCAATATTGGATGCTAGATTGGCACTATTTTCATTTCAGTTTCATATGATCATCAATTCAGGAGGAATAATGTTAACAAAATTTCCAAGATGGCCAACATAGTGTCCATATGAGATGCCAGATCAGCATCATTTGCATGTAGGACCAACAACCATCTAGACACCATAAAAAGACTTCTTCTGGTAAAACTACCATATCAATATGACTTTCCATTTATGAGGAGTAACATTTAGATGTTCAAGATGGCTACCTGGTGGCCATAATGGATTCAGATAGGCACTGTTTTCATTTAAGGCCAACAAAACAAGATCCCTTTTGGTAAAAAAAAAAAACATACTGATATGACCAGCCAGCCAGGTGGAGTAGAAATTTTTTTCAAGATTGCTGCCATGGTGACCATATTGGATATCATATCAGCACCATTTTCATTAGGACCAAGTAGACATCATAAAAAGTCTTTAGTGTAAACTCCATGTTGATATGATCATCCATTCTGAAGTAGAAGAGATAACATGATTTTCATGATGGTCATTGTTATGACCATTCTGGGACCAATTAGACCTTGGGACGAATGTGTATTTGTAAAGTTTCACTGTAAACCTCCAAATGGTTTAGGATGTGTAGCAATAATAAAACTTTCCTAACAGACATCAGATGACAGACAAAAGCCAGACAGAAGGCAGACATTTGATGATCTCATAAACATGAAATAATTTAAATCCTTTTGAACCATATTATTTTGCATGCAATAATGGTGGCCTTTTGAACACCTGAGCTATAATCTGTTCATGTGTAGATGCAATTACAATGAATGTCGAGGTCCATAATGGATCAAGCAGACATCATAAAAAGTCTTTTAGTGAAAGCCAAATCTTGATATGATATGACCATAGCCGTCATATTAGATGTCTGTGTGAAATCATTTTCATTAGATAACATATTAAGTCTTCTGAAGAAAACTAGGTGTCAATAAAGGTATAACTTTTCCTTCAGTATTTGAAAGGGTAACACAATTTTCAAGATGGCTAATGTGGTGGCCATTTTGGACTTCAGATTAGCACAATTTTCACTTAGAAAATCATATGACATCATTAAATGACTTTTAGTGAAACCCCTGAGTTGACTGGACCATCCATTCAGAAGAAGCAGCAATAACAAGATCTTCAACATTACCACCATGGTTGTCATATTGAGTGTCTAAGCAGAACCATTTTCATGTGGAATCAACAAGACATGATGGAAACCCCATAAAAAACATTGCACTGGAGGAGTAGCACTAACAAAATCTGTCGCAGTAGCCATATTGGCCATCAGACCAGCACCATTTTATTTAAGACCAACGAAACATTGTAATAGTCTTTCAGTTTAAACCTAATGTTGCTGTAACCATCCATTCTGGAGGAGTAATGATAACATGTTTCTCATGGCGACCACTGTGGCAGCCATAATGGATGTCAGAGCAATACATGTACCATATGCATTTAGGACCAACTAGATCCTGGATGAATGTGTGTGTAAAGTTTCATGATGTTCCTCCAGGAAGTTTAGACGGAGTAGCATTGGAAGACATGTCAGATGATAGACAATGGATAACATACAACAGACAACACACCATCCCATAAGCTCTTCTGACCTATGACAACAGAGCTTAAAAAAAGATGATGCAATTTAATTCCATGAAATGAAACTTAATCCTTTTGAAATGCCTCAGCAAAGATTAATAACCCTAATGGATAACTAATGCACTCACAGCCAAAAATAAAAGTATAATGCAGCTTCACTATTTCAGACAATGCATGTTACATTAATAGAGCTACATCAAGTACTACATTCTGACAGTGTCTAAACTACAGATAATTATGGGTTCACTGTGACAACCATTGACAGACAGGATGTTATGGTGTCTATTACAACTTTACCTGTTATACCATCCAGAAATCCTTGTCAACTTGAAAAAAATGTATTTTAATATAACTGAATAATAAGCTTTTAAAATGTACAATTAAACAATATTCCATATTATTTAAAGGAAAATAATGCACTAACATCTTCTGCACACTTGAATAAGCATATGTTAAATTATTGGTTGGGATGAAAAACTTAATGATTGATTACTAGTTCAATTGGTATTGAGAGAGAGAGAGAGAGAGAGAGTGTGTGTGTGTGTGTGTGTGTGTGTGTGTGTGTGTAGACACATAATATGACAGATATGAATATGCAAAAAGAGAGAAAGAAAACATATGCCCAAGTATTATCATTAAGCTTGAGTTTTTCTGGCATAGAAAGCAGCATTAATATTTTATCCCATAATTTCAGTTCATTGAAAATAATTCATTTTACTAGTCAAATAGTGCTTACTATAGTTCCGCATCCTAGAATTATATGGGTGATCAAGCCTGATTGATAAAGTGTAAGTCACCTGGAATGGATAAAAAAAAAAAATACACATGTACTTAATAAAGCATGAAAAAACATCAGGCATCAGTGAATGTTCATCCTGTGCAACATTTTTCTAAGGGGGCCCCAAGTGGCCAAGTGGTCTGAAGTGCTGTCCGTTACAGATCACTGCCATCTCCCCTCTGTCTGCGTGGATTCGAGTCTCGGATTCGGCTAATGTGGGTACATGAGAAAGCTCACCAGTAGCTTCTCGTGGGTCGGTATTTCTGTCCGGGGTTTTCCCAGGTTCTTCCTCCACCATTAATACTGGCCGTGTGCTAAAATATGGCATTAAACCCTACAACAACAACAACAACATTTTTCTAAAGCTAAGCCTACTGGGAAATAGGCCCATTGACTTCATGAACTGTTGTTATTTCTTATTTTGTACAAGATTGAACTGTATTGTCCATCTATTCTGCCGTGACCTTTAACCTCTTCAACTAGACCTTTGTACAATTACTGTATGTAATCACTTATAAGCTGAGATCAACTACAAACTACACAGACCCAGATCTGCCAGCTCATAATGTGGCAGCAGATCTTGGTCTATGCAGTCTGTTCAGAGTATTCATTTGAATAAACAATAGAGATCATAATCTGCCAACACATAATACAATAACAGATCAGGTTCTCTTTTTGCAACTGGATTTGACTTACAAGCAAGCAGAGATGTGAAGTAAAGGCTTTGATTATAATGTTCAAATACCTGAGATAAAATAGCAAACTAAAAAGCTTAATGGACAAAACAAGGAGGACACCTGAGCAATACAATGACTGTTACTTGTCACCTTCTGTGACATGTTTTAAGATGGACTCTTACTTTTCCAAAAGGAGGCAGTATGACTTAGTGGTTGATACTGTGGACTCAGGATTGGGAGGTCATGTGTTCCAATCCTGATATTGCTAGGTTGAGCCCCTTAAAAGACACTCAAATATGACTGATCCAATAATATCGGTTGTCAAAGGATATCAGCATAAACTGAAATGGTGAGGGGGTGGTTACCTGCAATGAATCAACATGTTGTCCAAGTGTCCATGGATAGCAAAATATTTTCCAGTGATACATACTGTTAAAAAAAAACACAAAAATTATTGCCTCAAGATCCACCAGCATTTTTGAAGTTCAACACAAATATTATGCATAGATTTGTAAATATTTAAATAGTAGTTTTGTATTCTTAGCTATTAAGATAATGCAGAGAAAAACATTTCTGTCCCTTTACCTGTAACCATGGAAACAAGCAGTTGCTGAAGGTCTGCCATCTCTGGGCCAAGGAAGTCGAAAGAATCAGGAAGAGAAGCAGAGAGCTGCGAGGTGGAGAAAGGGGTTTCTTTGTCAGTCTGTGACTCAGGCTGCAGAGCATCAAGGCTATTATTAGTGGCAGAAAACTGAAAAGAAGAAGCATGCACATGCTGAACAGAAAAAAATGCACACATATGCAGGGAGAGGAAATCAAATGTGTCACAATTCTAGAGCTATATGAATGGAAAATGATATTAAAACTAGCGATTTATTTAAAACTCCTCTTGTGGAATCTTTAACATACATTCTAGCAAAAGCTCAGAAAATTAAATTTTATTATAAATTTGAGATAAATACATTTACAAAAGTGCAAGTTCATCACCAACATCAACTCAAAAGTTTTGTGCTTTTCAGACATGAAGTTATTTTCAGCAAGAACTTCTGTAACAAAAACTGTTATGCATCCATTCTTGCATATGCAACCAATGAAACGAGATAGTCTGCAAATTACCATGTGATAAATGTCTGCAAATTGCCATGTGATAAATGTCTGCAAATTGCCATGTGATAAATGTCTGCAAATTACCATGTGATAAATGTCTGCAAATTGCCATGTGATAAATATCTGAAACTGTTATGTGATAAATGTCGTACTGAAAAAATTCCAGAATCATATTCATTTTAATTGAAAATGATAAATTCTTTGAATCATACAATACACCATTTGCTGAAATCAGTTCATGTCGTATAAATTATTTAATTTGATAAATATCAAACAAAAATTATTCCAAGCTGCTGTGTATGAGTCTTAATAATTACAATAATCGATAAATGCCACAAACTTTTGTCCATATTTAAAAGATTGTCCTGTTATATATTAATTAAATACTCATGTGTTTCATATCAATGTGAGGAATAAACAAAAATCTATGATACATGTACTATAGGCAATACATACATCAAAACATACACAGTATGCTCAAGACAGGAATACATTTCAAGAAAACCAATTTATTATTATTACTTTTTATTATTAATAGTAGTACAGGAGTAGTAGTAGTATTAGTAGTAGTAGTAGTAGAATTGATGAAACTGCTCCTGGATGATAATTTGAAAGACTGATGACAACTAACAGTAATCATTAAAGGACAAATAAACAGAAATTGTAGAGTAAGTAATTTTTTAATATTCATGCTTTTCATACTAAAATATACGTGGATTGTAAATCTGCTTCTTCTATAATGCACTCTACAAAATTTCAGAAATTTAGCAACAAAATTAAAAATAGTGTGTTCTGAATTACCAAATGGATCACCTTCCTTGACTTGGGCTTTTTGCTCTTATGTGCAATGTCATTCCAGAACAAACTGACTATCCATTACAGTAGAGGTGTATTGATGAAATCATCAATTTAAGTGAGCACAATGCATTTTTTTAATGCAGCATAACATTTATCAACTTATAATGCAAAGCATGCAATGCACAAGCATTTTCTGTTTTTGAAGGAAGCAGTTTATTGTGCATCCTTTATAATTTAATCAACAAGTTCTCTCCCCTGATGCATCACTTCTTCCTATGTATCAAGCAGGCTGAGATAATGCATGCTCCAACTTTAGTGAGGATAACTCTTTAAACCAATGGAACCCTATATACTCGCTTTTAAGACAAGTCCAACTGCAAGCTCTGATCAAACAGCAAACACCAAAGACCCTGATCTGCTGTCACATAATGCATCTGCAGATCTGGGTCTGTGCAGTTTGTTAGGAGTAATCAGCAGAACAAACAATATAGACCCTGATCTGCAGGTGGATTATGCTACAGCAGATCAGGGTCTTTGGTGTCTGCTGTTTGACTCAACCTATAAGTGAGTACATACTGTACTCTATGCTGCATAATTTTTGAAGATCAATGAATATGGGGTTCAGTCATGCAATATTCCAATTCAAGTTGAAACAGACCCCATACTAGGCCTTTAAAGAAAGAATGAAAATTGGCATGACCCGATTTTAAAATTAGTTTTTACTACATGCAGTACACTCAGCTTTAGTAAAACACAAACTACGATGTATTTGCAATAATAAGTGACCATAGTCTGGATATTAACTGTATCTCTCACTGATGACATTCTGAGTTAAAAGTATAAAAGCTATTTATTTCCAGGACAATATAATACAGTTTTGGAATGGATCAAGAAATAAAATTGATTATCATATTTGACATAATAAATGCCTTTTTGGTAAACACTTGCATAACAATTTTCCAGTTAGTGCATGGTTCCCAATCATGATTAGCTTTGTGGGATGGAAGTGATCATTAAAACCAACAAATGAACATCATAATGTGCCTAACTGATGTCTTGTATTTCATGCTTAATTTAGTGCCACTATATTGGGAATAACAGTGAACTCCAAAATGGAGACTTTGGGAGCTAACTGTTTTAGCATGTACTTACATATGATGGAAATGCTGCTTACAATGTCATCTGTGCATGCTTATTAAGTTAAACCTCCTTAAATTTGCCCAAACAATAATTTTTATAAGTGCACAACATGTATTGTGTAATATGCTATTTCAATATACATGTAGGATGATATTTCACATTTTATATATGTTTATGTGTTCACAGATGCCTGTGCATATGTTCTAGATATGATAATTTGACTTTTAGAATCACTTAATTGTTTCATGTCAAGCAAAATGTATCACACTGTGTTGTATATACTGTATATATTGTACATAAAAAGCTAGAAGGCCTCAAAGTAAATTAGTTCTGTAACCAAGTTACCTTCTCTAAATAAAGTCTTTATTATTATTATTTTTATTATTATTATTATTATTATTATTATTATTATAGCTCCAGAACATTGTACAATGTTCAACTTGCATCAAAATAAAATAACTGAGTGCTTTGCGTAAGTATTATACAATGCTATAGGGGGTTTCACGGTTGCAACAGAGTTAGTGATCATAGCACCTAAAATTACCTCCCTTAGCTCCAATGCACATGCCCACAAAAAGTTTCCAGTTCGGATAGTTCACCGTTCTACACTTGGTTAGCGAAACATAAAAGTCAACAAAGAAAAGTATCTTAGCTGTATTACCAGATCATTATGGTTAAACCAATGAATCAATTATATATGCCAAACATCTTTTGTTCATACTAGGAGAATAATTATAGACATTAAAGCTGATAATTAGATTCAGTGACCATACTTACATTATATCAGATAATTAAATAATATTTACTTTCCATACTGAAATGATATCAAATAATTAAATTAAATACACTGTCCATGCATGATAATATAAATTCATTATCCATAATTTCAGATACAATTGTAGGATCATTTCACTCTGCTCTCCGATTTTAAAAATTTATTGCACATTTTTGGTTATATAACTTTAACGAAAACAATCTCAATAATTTGCATTTTTCATATGTTGATATATCTTTCTTTCTCAGTTATTTTCACAAGGCTAATAGTTCTTTTATAACACGAGTGAAGAAAGTTATAACACAAGTTCGAAGAGAAAATTATAACACAAATTCGATACGTCAGCTGATTTGTAATCCTGAATATTTTAAACCAGGAGTTTTTTTATATAAATGGAACACAGTATTTTAATGCATTCAGAGTTACTTAACAAAGCAATAATTACAATAGCTATCATAACAATAAATGAGTGTAATTAATGCAGATGGAATATTTATTCATATTTGGGTGTAAATATCGTACAATATTCAGATTAAATAACATGCCCAATGATGTTTTGTTTGTTGTTTCATTTTTTTTTTGACTTCTGAAACATCAGATATCGGATGGTACATGCAATAACTTTCAGCATGATTTTTCTTTCAAGGATATACAGACCCATATACATAATCATCAAGGAGACTCATACGTGCACCTGTCTGTTCAAGCGTGGTTGACATTTGTGCATTTTGAAAAAACTCAGGTTATTTCATGAAAAATATAATGAACATTAATAGAAGCAACAGTCTAAATCAATAATATAAAAAAACCATAACAAGTTAGAATTTTTTCTCGTCGTTCAACCTCCATTAACTGCTATGATTTAAGCTGTACAAAATAAACATATCTTCATTATTCTTCAAGCGAGATAAATTGCAAGAACTTTTTATGCAGCGATAAACTTTCACACAATCAAATAATACAAACTAAAGCATAAGGTAGTAATGGAAAGATAATGAAGTTCTGAAACGGGCAGATAATATTTATTTGAAAGCTGGAAGCAGTGCAAGTTAGTGAAAAAAAATAAAAGATGTAAAAATAATTGATCAAATATTGAAAGAATTTCTTTTTAAGATAGTGAGATAATGATCCTGCTTGCATAATGTGAGTGGTGAAACCCCTTATTGGAGGCATACTGATCAAAGGTTAGCTTGTTTACCATATACATGCTGACAACAGGCTGCTGACCATAAACAGTAGAAACCCATATCTACTCTTGCATAATGATATGGTGGATCGAGGTCTACACTGCTACTCTATTATTATTCTAAGTGAACAACAAAGACCCTAGTCTTGTTCAACCAGACTGTCACATGGCTTTGTTAAACCTCTGGCATACAAAGGTGTGGCAAAATGCTATACTGGTCTCTGCTACAAATAGAAGGTGCTTCTGGCAAACCTTGAAAAACAAACTGGATATTCTTCCATTCCACAAAATTTATTTAAATATACTTTCTGCAATTAATAAAGCCCAAACTCTATATAAGCTTAAAAGGATATCATTAAATATAATTTTAAAAAAAGATGTAAGTGCAGGACTTGTTTCAATAAATGAAACTGTCAATGTTTGTGTGAAACATGACATCATCTCAATATCGCAATGACATATTACATTACTTGTCTCATCAGCCAATCAAATCCCTTCTCCAAATTTTGGGAAAACCTTGTTTCAGAATGACAAGGAAAACAGGTTTTGTAGTTGTTTTTGTTCATGTAGACCTCATGATGCCACAGGAGAGGTTTGGTTGAACAATACTAGATAGACCTTAACTTACAACACGTTATATAATGGCAGATCAAGGTCTTTGTTGTCTAGTTATACACAAATTTGGTACTCTCTGCTTTGAAGCAATCAAGTGTATATTACCATGGGTGTATACTGCGGAAGAGAATGGATGCAGAGATGAGCATGGATATTCAACCCAGTCTAAATGAAGCATGTATATGAAATATGCTATTTATGACTGCCCTGGTCATGTCTAATTGCACTGTATACCTTAGGTAAAATTCTGTGCCAATTTCTTAAGGATTACCAGTTGCCAAATTGAAATATTTTTATATAAAGGGTCTTGAATATCCATCCCAATGCAAGGGTTATTACATAGAAAAGTATGGGGAAAAAGCATTCCAAACATAATAACTAATTCATAAAATTTGCAGTTGAAAGATCATTGAATTCTTTGATCACATACACATAGAAAAGTCTATGCTGGTGAGTTAGTTTTTTCTGCTGGACACACTGTTTCTTGTAACAGAGTATGTGGCCAATTTATGGCAGGTGGTAAATCACTATTTATTTCCCAAGACCTCATATAGCTTTTGTTCACTTTATCATCTTTTTTATAGAACTGTTATTACAATTATTAAAACTTTATAAGCTTTTTCTTTTTGATTACTTTATAAGACACTGAAGTCACAACCATGTCACTTTATTTCCAGTCTCTGGGTTTAGCCTTACAATACACTTAGGAAACAAGTGATTTTGATTTCAGTGATGTCATAATATAACAATCACATCATTTCAAGCTCTGCAGTAAATGTTGATAGTCCATTAACAAATATTCTTTAAAAAAAAACATTTTTTAAGTTTTTAATGCCTATTTTTATCACAATGCCTGGCACATACATAATACATACATATATCAATATCTTATTTTAGACCTTGTGAACATAACAAGACAACCTATATGAACTGATTAATTTAACCTGGTTGACTCATAACTATCATATTGGAAAAAAATGTCTTTAAAAGATATGCAAATATTAATTTTTGTCCCATATTTACAGAGAGAGAAAATATGAGAGCTAGATACAGAGAGAGCTAACAAACTATCTGGCTACTCTAAGCTCCCACCAGTTCATCAATCTTTAACACTTAACAGGCATTTAAAATGGTTTTCTTTTCTTCTTCAAACTATAACAGGCTAACCAAGGAGTTGTACATGTAACTTTCTGTCTAAGCAGGAAAGACAGGAAGTTCTTGCATACTCAGGTACAATCTTTAGACATATTAACATTATTCTATACTTCCTACTTATGAAAAACAGAAGTGACTTTATCCAAATAAATTTTCAGTGCCCTAAAATTACAATTTCATTCAGGTAATACAACTTAATATTAAATATTAGTATCAAGATGTGACAAAAACAAAGAACTAAATGATACAATCAAATTGCTTATAATGTATACATAAATAATATTTCAAACAGACTGATGAGTCAAGATGGCTTGGTCCTGTATGTTGAACACAAGCTCAAGGTTTTCTTGTAAACATGGTGACCTTGACCCCAATGTAAAACAAGCGTGAGTGTGTTATAGAATGGTCTGTCTTTACATCACAACAAAAATGCCAGGTAAGAACATAATTGATACAGATTTAGGAAATATATGCAAAAAAAACCCCCAAAACTTGAACCAAAATCTAAATGCAAATCTTCCATGACTGTGAGCTTAATATGAAGGTCAAAAAGCCAAGTGTGTCACAGAATGAAATGTCTTGGCTTCAAAATGACTCACTCCAAGCATGAACAGAAACCATACCAGAAAGCAAATGAAAATTTTAACCAAAACCTTATCCCCAAGTCTTCTGTTACTATAATTTTGACTCCAAAGTCAAATGGGTAGATTAATGCACTGCAGATTTTTTGTCTTTGCTTCATAACAATTCATCATAAGTGCAATCAAAGGTTTTGATAATACAAGAACTAATATGAGCTCAAGAAAACAGTGCAGCATTCAGAAATAAGATAAAATGATACGTAACCAAAATGCTTGTCATACATGTAGAACCTGCAGGCAGAAACAGAAAAGAAGGGATATTCAGAACAAAAGTCCCTCAAAAGGACTGAAGCTTTAATGTCCAAAAAGTATTTCAAGGAATCCAAAAGATCATTCCTTCTTTTAACTAACGAGTGTTAAAACCATCTCTGATATTCTTGAGTGATGACATGATTTTCGATTGGCCACTGTGGCAGCCATACTGGATGTTAGAGCGGTCACAATTTCATTTAGGACTAACTAAACACCACTTGAAGGCTTTTGGTATCAGATCAGCATCATTTTCATATTTGAACAACCAGACACCTGCAAGAAATCTTCTAGTAAAAAACCCACTTCAATATGTCTTTTCATTTTAAAGTAACAGTAACAAGGTTTTCAGGACCAAGTTTACACTAGAAGTCTTTCATGAAAAGCTCCATGTCAACAGGACTTTTCATTCAAAAGGCTAAATGGCAAGAACCAAAGTTTAAATGATAGTTGCCATGGTCACCATACTGAATGTCAAATCAACACAATTTTAAAACAAAGTAGCCATCATCAAAAGACTTTTAGTCCAAACCGCATGTAGATATGGTCATCCATTCAGGAGACGTAATGATAACAAGATTGTCAAGATATCCAGTGTGGATGAGATATTGGCACTATTTTCATTTAGAACCAACTAGACCTTGGGATGAATGTGTGTGAGAAGTTTCAGGGCAATCCTCCAAATAGCTTAAGAGTAGTGATAAAATGTTTGTACTAATGGACAGATGATGGACAACAGGCCATCCCATAAGCTCTTTTGTTTTTGACTAAGACAGCTAAAAACAGAAGTAAACCCTGAATCACAGAAGTGCTAGATGCACAGAATAATCACTTCAAAGGCATATACAGTAATGTGACTTCACAGATCTTGCAAGAATTATCAAGAAGGTGGACAAATGCTTATATTAAATTGGTATATTGTAGCACTGAATTTTGCCAATTTTTCCACCTGCTCTTCACAAATTTAATAAACATTTCTTGCCTTTATAAATGTATATTTTGTTACAACTGGTAACAAAGTGGATAATATAATGGTGTCCATAAATATAAGACAAACGACACTGAAGGCAAATTAATCTCATATTAAGGTCTTCCTTGCCTGTTTCTAAATCTCAATTGGCAAGCTCTTCTGAGAGTGAATGCAAATTTTTCCATGCATTGCTTAGGTAAGTTAAGCTTCTTCTAATGACTGTTAGCTTTTGTTGCCTAGCGCCATGAAGTGGAAGCCCACATAGGAAGACTGTGAGCCTAGAGCTACCTAATAATACAGCTCTGGTCATATGTAAAGGTAATGTAGCAATTCATTACTTCCTTATGGTTCACAATCATACATACCCAGTATTTATAAATGAAATGACAGCAGACATTTTTACTTTGATTAATCAAATTACAATTTGCAAAGTCATTTCTTGGTAGTTTAATTTTCTGGAATTGAAACTAATACTGTTTACTTGGAGGGGCAGATGCAAGACATTAACTGCTATCCTTGGTAAAGTAATGCTAGATAAATCAAATACAGGAGGCGCACCAACTCCAGGAAATAATGTGCAATGCTAGAAGTGGAACCAGTTCAACAGGGGTCAAAGCTACCTGTTGAAAACAGTGAAATGGTCACATTAACCTACACAAGTTCACCTTGAACTATGAACAAGGGTGACAACGAAGTTTGTCTTGGATAATTAGTTCATTGTAACAGTTGAGTTTGTTGTATGATTTGAAGTAGATTTTCATAAATTTTTGTTTCATGTACATAGATCATTCATATTTTTTTGATACTCAAATCTTCAACAGAAATATTTTTAATGTTTGAGGAAAAAAAATTGTTGGTCTAAAATATTAAGCTTTACATCTTTAAGAATTAAAAAATATGTGAACATTGTACAAAAACACCAGAAATAAAAATTGTTCACTAAAAGTGTGTTCTATACTTCATTTAAACAAAACAGACCCAGAATTCTTCTTGACAACAGTACACATCTGAGAGATCAAGATTCCTGCTATAAATACCTTAGGTCTCATAAAAATTAAATGATTTTGCAATAGACAGCTGCATTCTATCCCCAATGTATCCCCATTCTACCCTCTCCTTTTTCCCCAGGTATACCCCATAAGACAATTACCATCATTTACTTATCAATATATTTATTCTGCATTAATATTTTTATACAAGTACTGCTTGGCACATAAAACTGCAAACAACATAGATCCTGATCTGATATAGCACAATGTCCCTGAAGATCAGGGTCTGTGTTCTTTGTTCTATTAATTACTCCAAACTAACACAGACCCAGATCTTAGTTTCAATTTAGCTGTGTATGTTTGTGTTAATGTATATACAGTACTGTATTAAATTTTATAACAAACCAGCCACCACCTTGTACTCAGTGATTATACCTAGCAATTACACCTTGGGGTGAGTCCAGATCCAATGCTGCCCAAATACAGAACATGTATATGCACTTATTAAGTTGTGTTCATACTTCTTTGGTATGAATATAGACATCATTTCATTGGCAGAGAAAACAACACAGCATATTAAATGTTATGATTACTGATTGTTTTGGTGTTCATGAACCTTCCTTTGGATTTAAACTGAATGGATATAAAGAGTATTTCAATCCAAAATATATCTCTCTGCTGCTGAACATGTATGTATTTCTATCATAATTTCCATCAGAGTGGAAACAAATATCAAGTTTTCCCATTGTAATTTTTCTTGAATATATCTGGGTGGAATTTGAATATTCGCACATGTTCATGCAGCTATCTAATCTCTCCTTTTCATGTTTTTCTCCCAGCTCCCCCCCCCCAATCAAGCTGCACTTAAAGAATAGGAACTCAGTGACCCAAATCTTAATACATGGTCTTCATGGGATCTGGAGTATATTTTATGGGTATTCACACTAAAAGTAAATGTAGGCGCTATTTTTTGTTAATCTTAAAATGCAGCATGATCAAAAAATCCTTTTTTATTGTTGAATATAATCTAATCATAAAAAGACATTGCAACTATTAATTACCTAGTTAAATGGGGGGACTGACTTAAAGTTTCCATAAAGTGTCTGTTTCACAATGAAAATCACAAAGATATGTCGCCAATTTAATTAAATCTGGATACCTTCATCTGTAAGGCTTTGTTGACTTTGACATGACCCCAGCTCCATTTTCTTTTTAATTTATGTTTTTTTAAGATCAACTTACCATATTACAGGTTATCTTTTATAAGCACCTGAATGGCAATGAATAGAAATGTTATAAGTAATGACTTGTATCCTTGACCCTGATGACTGTGTTGTTGCTCTAAGTATTCTTCAGTGGTGGGTTCTTTATTTTTCAAACCTGATCACCGAATTTGAAAAATTTGAATAGTGTCAATTATGTCAAACAACCACTGATCAAAAAATTACATCAGATTATTATTATTATTATTATTATTATTATTATTATTATTATTATTATTATTATTATTTTGGGAGAAAACTCCAATAAAATTATTTCATCTTATAATCAAAGTTACCTATATTCTGTGTTATTATTATACTGCAGAATTTTACTACGTACAACTGAATGTTAATGCTGACTTCTGAATGAACTTAAAAAGAAACTAAATGTCCATAATGTAAATTTGGAATACATGCACAATGTTGTAATTATGTTTATACTTGACAACTGGTGAAAGCATAGCTAACACATTACATTTGTTTGTGATACAGTTATGAACTTGTTTCTACAAAAAGGATAAACTCTGGAAAGCCAGAAACAATTTGGAAGAAGCCTTTATATTGCATCTTACAAAAGAAAAACAATATTTCAAGGGATTTAAGTATGGATACTTGAAAATGGTTTAATGGCATGTCGCCACAATCCTGCCAATATATTTAGTCGATTACAAGTTAAATTTTAAAAACACAAGGTAACAAGAGGTCAAAGTGGGCCTAAGACTGCTCACCAGTTGATGCCTAAATAAATGTCAAATGCAAGAGCAGATGGCCAAGAAATATGGGCAAGTTGGATAATTTCTGTTTTCTTCCAATGCTGTTGACTGCATATGTTATAAAAACAACCATTTCAGTGTTTTTCAAATCTTTGTATCTTCTTCTATGTCTGATGGTGTGTGTGTGTGTGTGAGTGATTTGGATTTTAACGTAGCTTTAAAAAAAAATTCAGTCATATCGCTACATTGTCTGCAGTGTGACAATTAATAGTGATGTCTAGCACTGGGGCATCGTGCCACAGACATATAGCATGATGTCCCACCCAGTCACATTATCCTGACACCAGGCTGACCAGTCCTAGCACTAACCTTTTAATGCTGAGCACCAAGTGAGGCAGCTGTTAGTACCATTTTTTAATAAATCCTTGGTTGTTGTTGTTGTTGTTGTTGTAGGGTTTAATGCCATTTTTCAGCACATGATAGGCTATACATGGCGGCCAGTATTAATGGTGGAGGAAGAACCCGGGAAAACCCCGGAGAGAACCACCGACCCACGAGAAGCTACTGGCAAGCTTTCTTACATACCCACATTGGCTGAATCCGAGACTCGAACCCATGCAGATAGAGGTGAGATGGCTGTGATCCTTAACGGACAGCGCTTTAGACCACTCGGCCACTCGGGGCCCCAATAAATCCTTGGTATGACTTGGCTGGAGATCAAACCCACAACCTCCCGCATCCGAGGCATATGCTCTAACCATTAGGCCACCGGAGCAGTCTCCATAATATTGAAAGGTTTACATAATGGAATACTTTATGTAAAAGTTGGCCAAACTCTTTTCAATGATTGTTTTTTTTTATAATGGTTAACTTGTGTGTGTTTTTTTCTATTCTAGTTATGGTTGCCATAAGATGGCAAATTGGTATAATATTCACTAAATATGAAAGGCTACAAGGCAGTATACTTTGTTTAAAATTTAAATAAAATCTGAAGGCATTTTTTTAGGAAGACATTATTAAAGGCTTTTAATTTTTAGTACCAGGTAACAGCAGCCATATTTGATGGCAGTCTGGAATAATTTTGGTAAATATTAAAAGCCTTTCATACCAGAATGTTTTCTGTCAAATTTTGGTCAAACTCCGTTGGGACGTGTTTGAAAAGAAGTCATTTAAAGGATTTTCTATATTTAATAATGGCAGCTGTACTCTTCTAAATGATTGTATAGAAGGCTGAAAATGTAATCGTTCTGAGTTCAATTCAATTTTAAACTGAACACCAAGTTTGGTTTGATTGAAAATATTTCCCATAAAGTTATCTTGTGAAAATCAAACTTATGACGGACACAATTGCCATAGTACACCACCAACAGGGGGTCCCCGAGTGGCCATGTGGTCTAAAGCGCTTACCGTTATGGATCACTGCCATCTCACCTCTGTCTGTGTGGGTTTGAGTTTCAGGCTTGGCCAATGTGGGTATGTGAGAAAGCTTGCCAGTAGCTTCTTGTGGGTCAGTGGTTCTTTCCAGGTTTTCCCCGGGTTCTTCCTCCACCATTTATACTGGCCACCATGTATAGCCTATCTTGTGCTGAAAAAATGGCATCAAATCTTATAACAACAACAACACCACCACCATCAACAGCAACTGGACATTCAATTTCAACCCAAAAAATCAATGGGCTTCTTCCTTATTCCAAAAACAAGCTATGCACAAAGTTTACTTCATGTCTATGGAGTATAATAAAATTTATTATGAGGACAACCTGGATAAAAGAACAGGCCACTGACTTGCAATATTTTTTGTTGTGACCTTGAATACATGAGAAACTGTCAAGATAAGCAAGTAGCTCAAGTTTCATTAAAATATCTCCATTGGTTCAGAAATGAAACTTACATCAACTGAGGTCACTAGTTTATATCCCTCCTTGCTGTGAGCTTGACCTTGAGCTGGGAGCATGGTTGTGTTATACTACCATATCATGATATATAACTATGTCAAGCCTCATTAACACATTTTGTGGTTCAAAAGTAATGTTTTGGTCAAGGATACAACTTGGTTCAATGTTCTTAGTCATGACATAACTAAATCTCATTAAAAGATCTATTGTGGTCCAAAGTTATACTGTTGACAAAATTACCAGTCACAGAAATAAGTTGTCCTTGCTGTAACTTTGAACTTTAGGCAATATTGTGGCTATGGTGTATGCCTACCAGTCACAGACGTTGGAGGCAGTAAGTGTGGCTATGGTATGTACCGTACCATTTAATAACTGGGTGAAGTTTACCACACATCTCTCCAACTGTTACAACGTTATGGGCTGGGCAAGCAAATGGTATGGACACACAATGTCATAACTTGTACACCTCAAGAAGTGTGTATAAAAGCTTCTGTCAAGGCCTAAAAATCTAAGGATGGCTTTATGAAAGCAGCACATTTGCATACTTTACACTGACAAATTGACTAACAATTAATCAAGAAATTTTTAAAGCATTCTTATTATGCAAAATAATTTTATTTTAAGCATTTTAAAGCATACTGTCATTGTTCCCACATTATGCACAGTGCAAGCACAATGCATCTTTTACAATGGTATATTTGATCAATATGAACAATTATAATGGCACAAGATCAAGATGCTTGTGCGCATATGAAATAATACCAACTGATCATTGTATGAACATTGAACATATAACTGAATGCACATGGAATTAATCTTAATCACTAATAATCTGGCTCTTTGGAAAGGCATCATTAATGTCTTGATGATTAAGACTCAGTCTGGAAAAGTAATCTTGTGTACAGCAGTTCACAAACTCCAACGAATTTTGAAAAATGCATTTTAATGTGAATCCATAAAGTAAAATACCCTTATCTACTGTTATAAATCATCTTGATTTGGATAAAAAAATATGCCATCCAGATTTAACCTTAATTCAAAAAGTGTTTTTTATGCAATCTTGCTCAAAATCTGGACAGGACCAAGTCAAAATACTGTTGCTGCAAGGGGAATAACTTGAGCAATCAAACATAAACACTGTTCTGTTACAAGTACTTTCCACATAAATGATACTGAAAAGAAATTTTCACTGCTGATTCTTTATACAGTAACAGGTACCGAAAACCATGCATAAACACACTTCAAGTGAGACAGAAGACAGATTCAATGAGCAGAACAAACAGTGAGAAGGTAACCAGACAAAATCAAAAGCAAGAAGAGGAAATGAAACAAAAATGAAGGGAGTGTTGGCAATATAAAATGGGAATCAGATACAAGCCTGAGACCAATATGTTATTAATACAGGTGTTTTATTGAGGAACACAATTTTTGGTAGTGTCTATAAAACAACATGTATATTGCAGCTTGGCCCAATTTTGTATGGCACCTGGTAGATCAATAAATGGTATGCAATTAAAGTCACATTTACATTTATCAAATGATCCATTCTTATAAAGAAATGATAAATATGAACAGTAACTTTGGAAAATCTTTATATAAGGTATATTGAAATTAAAAAAATCTGTGTGTAAATAGTCAATTTACCTGAAACAATTATGAATATGACACAAGTTTAATTCTTTGTGGCAAAGTATCTTTTTATTGGACTCTGTGAAAGAGGAATTATTAAATACATGTGTTGCCAATAGAGGCAATGGTATAAAATACTGTGTCTGTACAGAACACAATTTAATTCACAACACAAATTGACAAATCAAAAGATTTACAGATCTGCTTGATGAAAGAGATTCTCTGACTTAAATAATATTCATAACCATGAAAACTGTGTATATAGTTTTGCAACCTGTTTAAAATCCATCATGAAACCAAATTTTTGAAAGTCTAGTGGAGAGCAAGTATGAAAGTGGTTTCAGGGTTACATACATAAATAATAAAGATTACAATGAAGAGTATATTATACACCTGCCCATGTTTGAAGACACAAGTAGGGTGTGGTCAACTGGAAAATAATAGCTAATGGATTTCAATGATCTGAACCTGTGATCAGTCCGTGAAGAAACCATTATTATCTTATCAGACTTGCCACAACTTTAAAAATATGGCCTTTGGACCTAGAAATCTAAATGTTTCTTTATTATCCTAAGTGCCAACCACAATATTTGGTCAAGGAATTTATTCTACAACAAAATGTATTTTCTTTCGAGTCAAAATGACCATGGCCTTTCACTTTTTAATCAGAATATCAACAGGTATCGTTCATACCTTAAATGCAAGCCCTCTGCAAGCTTTGGTCAAAGTACATAGTCTCAGACTAAAGTGATTATGTGAAAACCATCTTTTTTATTTTAGTCAGTGACCTTGACCTTTGGCCTTTCAGGAGAGAAAGTATCAAGTTTCATTGTTACTGAAAGTGTAAGCCATGTACAAACATTGGTAAAGGTATACCGTCAAAAACAAATTTTCATTTTCACCTTAACATGGTACACAAAAATCAATAGGCTTCTTCCTTACAAGTGCAAGCATATCACAAGTTTGGTCCAGGTCTGTGATAAAGAAACTAAAGTTACTGCATGGAAACCGTTTTCATCTTTTCTGTCAGTGACCTTGACATCTGATCACCAAATCAATGTGCTTTTTTTCATTACCCCAAATGCATGTCATCTACAACATCTGGTCCAGGTCTGTGATATACAACCGATGTTATTGTGTGCATGCCATTTTTATTCTTCCTGTCATAGTGAACATGAACTTGGACTATTTAATCCCAAACTTGATAGGTTTGCTTCCTTATGCAAGTGCACACCATCTACAATAACTGGTAAAAGTAAACTATATAGAATTAAAGTTAATGTGCTAGACTGATGTCATAAAATTACAATTTTATAAAATTTGACTGGCATGATATAGAAAGGTATAAATGGGGTTATTTGTCTTCTTTTTACATTAGAAAAGGTTATTAGTTTCTGGGGTTATTTTTCTCTATTTTACATTTAAAATGGTTGTTATTTTCTGGGGTTATTTTTCTACATTTTACATGATAACAGTGTTGTCTTAAGAGACTCTCAGAATTTGTTTCTCTTTTTATCATTTATCATTTGTTCAGTTGTTGCAATTTTCTAAAACTGTGCTACTACAAGTCAATCTTAAAAAAACCTTTTCAAGTTTTTTTTTATATGGCGGCAATTAAATAACTTCAATAGATCCCTAATTGACTAGAATTGGTCTCTTAAACTGGCCTACTTGTTATTACAAAAGGCATGATATACATTTTCCCTACACTTGGTATTCAATGCAGGCTATACAGAAAAATTTTCATAATGATTGGTCTATCCTAAAATGAACACTAAGAATGAATGTATGACCAAGGTATGACACTTAAGAACCTTCACAGATCCTGATTAAATAGACAACAGACAGACCCTCTTTAGACACTGAAAAAAATGTTATGTTATAGTTCTGGAAACTTCTAAAAGGTACTACTATTCAGTGTCTTATCATGAAAATAAAACAAAAAATGACCTCACTGCAAAGCTCAAGGTCAATAGTACTGATGATAAGAAGAAGAAAAAATTACTAAGTCAGAATAGATTCAGTTTTAGAAATGAATATAAAATGAGATGATTGTGAACTTTTTGCTTCATATAATAAGACTAATTTATACATCTGCAATCATTTGTCAATTACACAAGTCTATAAAATCTAGACTTACAAATTAATGATAGTACAAAAGTCATTCAAAAACATTCTATATCATTATACACAACCTAGTGGCAAACTGTGAAAGCCTGGTTTGCTCCTCCTGTACATATTTCCATTTCCTACCTTTTATATCTAAAAGAAAATTCCTTTATATGGATGAAAAATTTTCCACAGGTGATGAAAGAATAATTGTCTGTTGTCAATTTGTTCTTCAACACAAGGTTACAAAGCTGTACTGAAGGAACAAGAATCACTTGGTGACCGCAGCTGGGTGAGAAAAAAAAATAGTCAAATCTGTTAACAGTGGCCGCTCATGGGAAAAGGCAAAATCTGCTGTTGCACACAGATGATTGCTGTAAACAGGTTCACCTTTTAAAACTGATTTTTGAACAAATACCATGTATTAAATATTGTTGTCATTATTATTACTTTCTCAAGATTGTTTGATGTGCACTGTACAACAAAATCATAATTACTAGTATATACTGTTTTTTCCCATATTTATGTTTAATGCAAGATTACTCACTTAATCCTTCCTATAAAAAAACCATCGCCAGCTTCAAAATTTACACAAATCCTAGTTTGTTCACACAATAAAACCAATATCTGGGTCAGTTGCTAAACATGCGAAGATCAAAAGAGACAGTCGGTTTATGTAATAAGCAAGTGATGAAAAGAAAAATCAAAAGAAGTCATATATGGCTATTCAATGTGACCCATGCACCAAAACTTCACCTGCCTTCACAGACACACTTTTAATAAAGAATCACCTCCGACTCCAATGAAAAGGGATGTAACTGATCTCTCTTCTAAGAGACTAACATTTTTTCTTCAGAGACAGCTTTAATTCACAGGCAAATAGATGAAGATATGTAACTATACCTGTCACATTAGCACAAAAGGGGACTCCATTTCTCCTCTGATAATACAGCTCTAGTTCCCGCCATCCAGCCAATGAATTGTTTTAACCCTCTATCCTAATGATAAAAACTGCCTCGCTTTAGAATCTGACAGATTGATACCTTCAAGTTGCACTGTCAACATGACTGGGGTTACAAATATAAGTGAGATAAGAAACGTTTGCACGTTGATTTACATAATAATCCTTTATCTAAATAATGTCACCTTCATGAAGCAAAAATTCAGTTTACATAGACAAAATGGCCAATGTAGATGTGCTCAACCATTGCTTGGTTAGGAAACACCAAACACCTAGCCGCTGAACGTGAAAGGCAGATGACCATTACAGAATGGACACTGATATATACAATTTGATTGGGGGGAGCAGAATAGCCATTGTGAACAGGTGACTGATGAAGAAAGATGACTGTTAAGGCAGGTTTGTTTTCCAAAATAAATGGTTAAACATGCTACTGCAACTGTTCTTAAGTAGGTTTTTATACAGTTCAAACTGACAAGTTGACAGTCGTTGATATTATTACTGAGGACCATATGTTATAATAATCATTTAAATATGAGAGCAAATGATCTTTGCAAGATGATAATGGGATGGAAATGTTTTTATGTCCACATGGGCCAAAAATATAAACTAATGTAAATGGACTACTATCCCTATGAAAATGGGATCCAATAAAATATATTTCAGACTTTTGTAAAATCTGCAAAATCAGTAATTTAATCCTGAAATTTTTATTCCCTATTGATATAATTTTCCCCCAAAATGATAGAGCTTTGGTCCCATTCCTATTTACCCAAGAAAAATCGGTGAGTGTGTGAATTCAAACAGTTGTTCAAACAGAAAAAGTTCTGCAGTAACCATTCTTGATGATATCAAGAAATAACGAATATCATAAAATGTTGGATACCAATTTCATTCTCTTTAAACTGAGTGTACAATTGTTTGAAAGCAAAAGTTTGTAAAATAGCATTTGAGATTTTTTAAATGACCATGACAAACGATGTTAACAATTTCAGAAAAGGTATAGCTTCAATTTAGTGTCTTTTTTGGGGGTCAGAATTAACATAGGGTATTTCAGACAAGTCAGAATGATTACTTGTTAGGTTGCGATATTCCTAATTCAAAGTGTTTTTTTAAATTATTCCATTTCATCTTGTGTTTAGAAAATCCTCAGGACTGATATGACTAAAGATAAAGTCGAGCTGCCAATGCTCTAAACTGAAATTTTGAATGCCTCAATCTGGCATCACGTTGAAGTTGCAATAAGAAACAATACATATACATTTCATACAAGCAGTAAGTCCAGGGCTAAAAATGTTTCCAACGTATGAAACACCTTGTGAAAATTTCAACAATATGTATCTATTACATGGTAAAAAGTCAATGTAAGTCATATATTTATGTGATCATGGAAGTATCAAGTGTCTTTTCCTTCAAATTTCCTAAGGCTGAAATGATGAGTCAGTAAATGCTAAAGGTTTTGTAAAAGGAACATGATAAGGTGTACGAATATATATATATATATATATATATATGTTGTCACTCCCTTCATTTTGCATTGACACAAACCTGAGTTGGTTTCCGAATCGGAGAACCATCTTGCTTTGGTGTCCGACTCCCAGCTGCTGACCCTGCACTTGTAGCGTGTACAACATTTATTGGTATTTGCACAGCTTTCGACCCTGGCTGTGAAGTGGGTGATCCAACTTCGAAACTTCCACCACCACCACCACGATCCTTCATAATAGTGGCCACAGCCTTAGGTGGAGTTGCAGGTTTTGAAAGAGAAGTTGGTGACGAAGCTAAAACAGGTTTGTTAGGTGGCAAGGGGGGAGGTACTCCTCTCCCTACCGTAACAACTTTTCGTGGGGAGGATTGCACATTTGTGGATACTGTTTGCCCACCACCACCACCACTTCCAACATGCACTGATATCCTGCCACCAGAAGTTACAACTGAAGCCATACTCCCAGAAGAAACACTAACCTTTGGGCTCTGATACATTTCATTCACATTTTTTTCTGAGGACACTGCCCCAACTGGGGCTACCCGTGTTTCTAATTTGCCATGACTATCACTTGCCCCTTGCGGTGTTATTACTGTTCTGTCAAGTGAAGCTTGTGGACTCCCATGTCGTACAGATCTCCAGGCACTTCCCTCTACAGGAGACAAGCTCTGCCTAGGAGATAAATTGGTCTCCCTCTCAGCTGGTTCAGTCATTATTCTGATGTTATTTTCTGAAACCACTGGCTTAGTAGATTTGACTGTAGATTTTACCAATCCAGGATTTCCTGGCACACTGATGTGTAAGGGACTAGACATTAACTGATTTCCAGTTTTTTCTGATGAAGTTTTACTGGGCAAGCCAGAAGTCTGAACATCCATGCTCTGGAACACATCTCGTGACCCAGATCTTTCCATTAATTGTTTTTTTATAGAGTCTAATTGTGCTCTAAGAGATTCAATTTGTACTTGTAACTCACCATTACGATTTTCCTCCTGAGCCAGTTTCTTTCTAAACTGCTCACGTTCCATGTCAAATTCACTCAACTGTTTCTCCATTGCAGCCTCCATCTGCAGGGACTTTTTGCTCTCCTGCATGAGGCCATCAGCCATGTTCATTGTCTTATTTTTCTCATCTTTTAACAACTGATCCATCTGAGAATGCTTCTTACGTTCCAACAACATTTTTTCAATCAGATTTTTGCGCTCTTTAATCAACAGGAGAGCAACCTGTTTGTGTTTTGCTGAGTTGGCACGCTCCTCCTCAAGACTAGCCAGAGTTTTCTTCAGGTCCTTCTCCATCTTTTTGGTTTGGCTCTTCTCAAACTCAATCTGCAAAAGAAAGTTATGCAGTCATAGAAACTGTATGTACTCTATCAAAACAATGTGAATTCAATATTTTTTGTGGGTCACCAATTTTTGGAGTAATCTTTATTGCTACAAACCCTGAATGTAATAAGCAAATAAACACCCTTGTTTAAAAGATGTAAGAACCAACAAATTTTAATTTAATTGCAAAACCACAATAATTAATACCCAAGAAAAGAAATTAATTCACAGTACAAAGCATGCTATGATCTTCGATGTCAAACACACCCAGAGTTTTGATAATAAGGGCATTTATTTAACATGGAAAGATGTGCATTATACTAGTACCCTGAGTTCTGACAATAAGGGCATTTATTTAACATGGAAAGATGTGCATTATACTAGTACCCAGAGTTCTGACAATAAGGGCATTTATTTAGCATGGAAAGATGTGCATTATACTAGTACCCAGAGTTCTGACAATAAGGGCATTTATTTAGCATGGAAAGATGTGCATTATACTAGTACCCAGAGTTCTGACAATAAGGGCATTTATTTAGCATGGAAAGATGTGCATTATACTAGTACCCAGAGTTCTGACAATAAGGGCATTTATTTAGCATGGAAAGATGTGCATTATACTAGTACCCAGAGTTCTGACAATAAGGGCATTTATTTAGCATGGAAAGATGTGCATTATACTAGTACCCTGAGTTCTGACAATAAGGGCATTTATTTAACATGGAAAGATATTCATTATACTAGTACCCTGAGTTCTGACAATAAGGGCATTTATTTAACATGGAAAGATGTGCATTATATTAGTACCCAGAGTTCTGACAATAAGGGCATTTATTTAACATGGAAAGATATTCATTATACTAGTACCCAGAGTTCTGACAATAAGGGCATTTATTTAGCATGGAAAGATGTGCATTATACTAGTACCCAGAGTTCTGACAATAAGGGCATTTATTTAGCATGGAAAGATGTGCATTATACTAGTACCCTGAGTTCTGACAATAAGGGCATTTATTTAACATGGAAAGATATTCATTATACTAGTACCCTGAGTTCTGACAATAAGGGCATTTATTTAACATGGAAAGATGTGCATTATATTAGTACCCAGAGTTCTGACAATAAGGGCATTTATTTAACATGGAAAGACGTGCATTATATTAGTACCCAGAGTTCTGACAATAAGGGCATTTATTTAACATGGAAAGATATTCATTATACTAGTACCCAGAGTTCTGACAATAAGGGCATTTATTTAACATGGAAAGATGTGCATCATATTAGTACCCAGAGTTCTGACAATAAGGGCATTTATTTAACATGGAAAGATGTGCATTATACTAGTACCCAGAGTTCTGACAATAAGGGCATTTATTTAGCATGGAAAGATATGCATTATACTAGTACCCTGAGTTCTGACAATAAGGGCATTTATTTAACATGGAAAGATGTGCATTATACTAGTACCCAGAGTTCTGACAATAAAGGCATTTATTTAACATGGAAAGATATTCATTATACTAGTACCCAGAGTTCTGACAATAAGGGCATTTATTTAACATGGAAAGATGTGCATTATATTAGTACCCAGAGTTCTGACAATAAGGGCATTTATTTAGCATGGAAAGATGTGCATTATACTAGTACCCAGAGTTCTGACAATAAGGGCATTTATTTAGCATGGAAAGATGTGCATTATACTAGTACCCAGAGTTCTGACAATAAGGGCATTTATTTAACATGGAAAGATGTGCATTATACTAGTACACAGAGTTCTGACAATAAAGGCATTTATTTAACATGGAAAGATATTCATTATACTAGTACCCAGAGTTCTGACAATAAGGGCATTTATTTAACATGGAAAGATGTGCATTATATTAGTACCCAGAGTTCTGACAATAAGGGCATTTATTTAACATGGAAAGACGTGCATTATATTAGTACCCAGAGTTCTGACAATAAGGGCATTTATTTAACATGGAAAGATATTCATTATACTAGTACCCAGAGTTCTGACAATAAGGGCATTTATTTAACATGGAAAGATGTGCATTATACTAGTACCCCGAGTTCTGACAATAAGGGCATTTATTTAGCATGGAAAGATGTGCATTATACTAGTACCCTGAGTTCTGACAATAAGGGCATTTATTTAACATGGAAAGATGTGCATTATACTAGTACCCGGAGTTCTGACAATAAAGGCATTTATTTAACATGGAAAGATATTCATTATACTAGTACCCAGAGTTCTGATAATAGGGGCATTTATTTAACATGGAAAGATGTGCATTATATTAGTACCCCGAGTTCTGACAATAAGGGCATTTAACATGGAAAGACATGCATTATATTAGTACCCAGAGTTCTGACAATAAGGGCATTTATTTAACATGGAAAGATGTGCATTATATTAGTACCCCGAGTTCTGACAATAAGGGCATTTATTTAACATGGAAAGATGTGCATTATATTAGTACCGAGAGTTCATACATGCATTTCATCAGGAAGATCAAGCAGCTTCCAAGGACTTTTCAACAATGAAAATTTCATTCTTATACAACAACTCTGAAACACTTGTTTATGAATAAGGACATGATGAAAATAGTGCAAGTACAGGAAGAGCTTGGGCCCTGAGTAGTCTAAGGCATTCACCTTTACAGATCACTGACATTACACCTCTGTCCACATGGGTCCAACCAATGTGGGTTTGTGAGAAAGCTTGCCAGCAGTTTCCCATTGGTCAGTGGTTCTACCCATGTACTTCTAGCACCAAATATACTAGCTGCCATGTATAGCCTATCAATGCTGAAAAATGGTTTTAAAATCATAATATCAACAGCAGCAGCTAGAGGGGGCTTTTGTAAATGTATAATCATCTCATCTTCATCAGTTTTGGAATTAGCACTTTTATTTGCTTGAATTTCCGACTCCTTAAGAATTGTTTCGCTTAAACCAAATATATATAATCATTCCTAAGGTCAAAGTTTTGTTCTTTTTGTGCTTTCAACTCTTGTCGTGAGATTTCAAGCACTTTCACCTATAGACCCCTTCAAAAAACACAATAGCTCTTTATTGATTGGCTGACCCCTTACTCATATATAGTGCTTGATGTCTCAGCTTCATAATGATTCATGCCAAACATAACGAAAAACTATCAAGGTGTGTAGAAGAAAAAAATATATATATATAAATGATGAACTTTAACAATCTTTGGTCACAGCAATCTGTCACCAGTGCCATTAACACCTATTGCTCAAAGGTGAATGCTATGTTTTGCTTCCCACTAACATGGACTCATTAAAAATATTTAGAGTAATTAACTGAATGGCAAAAGACATGTCTGGACCACAAGTCCAGTATGTAGAGATACCATAAACAGTTCCACAAATGTGCTCCACAAAACAAAAATGTGAATACTCAAACGTTGGATTTACAGAAATAAAGATAAAAACTAACAGAAATGCAGAAGAATTATACATAGTAAAAAGCACATCTGTACCACTTGTTCAATTTGAGTACCATGTGAAGAGTTTGTGTGAGTTTGTGTGTGTGAGATATGGATTTTTAACGTAGCTTTAAAAAAAATCACTCATATCGCTACGATGTCTGCAGTGTGGCAGTTTATAGTGATGTCTAGCACTGGGGCATCATGTCGCATACATGTAGCATGATGTCTCACCCAGTCACATTATCCTGACACCATGCCGATCAGTCCTAACACTAACCTTGAAATGCTGAGCGCCAAGCGAGGAACCTGTCAGTACCATTTTTGTAAGTCTTTGGTATGACTCAGCTGGGGATCAAACCATGACCACATGCATCCGAGGCAGAAGCTCTAACCACTAGGCCACTGGAGCAGTGTTTAGAGTTTGAAAGGTTTTATCCAGAAATAAAATACTTAGGACAGTCAGTCCTTAACTGACGGGATTGACCCATTAACCATGATGATACACTATAAATGGAAGTGAACCATGAAGGTATATTGCACATTCAAAAAGGATGCCATTAAACAACACTGAGAAAAAAAATGAAACTAAAAATTTTAACACTGAAGTTAATCTAAGGTGTAGATGAATCAATGGTCAGACATACACTTAAATGTCAGGCTGATCACATGTCAATATTCCCCCTAAGCACGTTTGACAAAGTAATTTTTTTTACAGGCATTGTCCATACTTCTTGCATAGCCTGAATCTTCTGTATGTTTAGAAGCACAGTGCACAGATATAGTCTTCCAGACCTATCTCCATACTCACAATGATACTATGTCTATTACCTAATCAAGATCCTTGCCACACACCATTCGATGGAAAGGCCAAGAGGAATCTCATACCAAGCAAATCAAGTCCAAACTGACAACACTACATCTCAGAAAATAAAGTGTTTTGATGGATTTTTCTAACTATTATTATTAAATATTAATGTTCTTAGAAATTTCTTAAGTACCGATGAAACTTTATTTAAATGGACTTCAAATCCATGTCAAAAAATATGATTCTACTTGTGCATGTACATGTTTGTGTGGCTGTGTGATCATATTTGTAAACATGCATGCCTAAATAATTTTGTGCAATCCCCTGAATTTACATTAGTCTCAAAAATGGCCATGACGGCTACAATAAAACTGGAATTATGCCAATCAGCAGAAAATTCTCATCGTTGTTTATTATATGTCTTCTGAAATAAGCTCTCATAAAATATCCTTGACTATGACTGTACCTCTTGTCGTAAACGTTCTCGTTCCTTCTCCAACATATATGTGACATCATCCCCCTGTGCTGTGTCCTGTGCATGCTTTCGCTTCTCCTCCTCCAGTTCAGCACATACCTAGAACAGAGTTGTCAAATGATGTCCATGGTATAAAGCAGTTTAATCAAAGTTTGCCTTTTAAAGAACATATTAAATTGAAACTAATACACCAGACACTTGTCAATACCAATAAACCCTAACAGATATGGATAATGGGATGGAGGCTCCACTAAGGTATATCCCAGGATACTATAGGTTGGAATTCCCCTGTGGGACACTGCCATCTGGTGAGTATGGATGTCAATGTGGCTTCCAAAACTTCTGCCCTTATGCCCAAATGAACCAAGTCAGAAATTCCTATTAATATGTACCAAATGGTAAAACTTGCTTTCCTCCCAATTTTCAAGGTGTTAAAAAACAATTATAAATAGCTGTTAACATGTTGCAGGCCTGTCAGTATTATACATATATCATAAAGGCCATATGAAAAGTTTGACTACTTAAGCGTAACTAAGCTAATGTCAGATTTTCAAGCTGTTGACAAGTTAATTGTCCACTGCAAAGTTTTAACAATAAACTGCTTTAACATCTGAACCTAAGTTGAAAGTGGCAAGTACACATTTTAAATATCTTACTGGGTACATCAGTTTACACAATCATGGATTAATCTAGTTTGAGTGACTTTATCAATATAAATTTTCCCAAAGCAAAATAAGTGGGTAATGAATGAATATTTAGTCAATGCAAATTCTAAATACAATCTCTTATACATTTTAGGAGCAGATATTTTCAAAGCAAATGGTTAGAATACTTTAGCTGAAAACTGATAATGACTCAAATAAGGTATTTTGAAACGTTTGCCTCAAAAATATTAAATGCTTTTGCTAAAGATGGCACAAATTTTTTATTTTCAAGTTTTCTTGTATTAGCATCATGGCAAGAAAACATAGTAAATCCATATTATAGCCTGGCATAATACTTCTAGAACCTGGTGAAATTGTTAAATTTCAGAAGCCAAGCCACAATCGTATTATATTCGAATTCATACTCGAACTCTTCCCCAAAATAATAATAAATGTTTTACACACTATTTCTCTACTTTTAAAAAGTATTTTTCCGGGTACGAGAAAAATACACGTACATGTATTTAAAATTTCAGGAACCACACCACAGTCATATTATATATTGTATTCATACACGATCTCTTCCCCAAAATGATATATAAAAAAATTTTTGCGCAAAGTGCAGAGAACGAATTGCGTTTGTAAAATTGCATTACCATAATGGTAAAATATTTTTAGAAAAAAATAGGAAATTAATAACGAGTTCATAAGTAAACCCGATACACATGTAAAACCCGAGAAATAAGTGCAGTAGGCCTGCAATGGTCACGAGTCACATTTATAAAAAAAAGTTTTTTTAAAGCTGAACGCATGTACAATTTCAAACCATTTCAATTTCCAGCTAATAAAGCGGACATTACTTACTGGTAACATGTCCGATAATATTTATTTTGGCATAACACTTCAAGAACCTGGTGAAATTGTTAATTTTTAGAAACAACGCCATGATCATATTATATTAAAATTCATACGTGAAGTTTTCCCCAAAATGATATTAAAGGCTTTACACACTGATTCTCATACTTAAAAAAAAAAAAAATTTCCCAGTACGAGAAATATACACATATATCTAAAATTTCAGGAACACACCACGATTATTTTTAATTCGAATTCGTACACGATCATTCCCCCATAATCATAACAAATTTGCTCTTCACTATTTCATGTACTTTGAACAAAAAATATTTTTTCATGTACGAACATATCCAAATATGAAATTTCAGGAGCCACGCCACAACTGCGTTATATCCGAATTCGCGTTATAACGGGGTTACGCTGTATCAAAAATAATGTGTAAAAAGTTCACTATCATTTGGAGGATGGGACTGTGTAGGAATTCAAATATAATATGTCATGACACGGCTCACAAAATTTTACAAATTTCTCGAAGCTTTGTGCCAAAATAAAGAAGGGTTTAATAATTTGGCAAGATGTGTTGTTTTCTTGAACAAACAAGTGTCTTATGATTTAATCTTTCTTTATATGAATAGTTTTTAAACATTTCTATTTGCAATGTTCAAATAGTTAATCACTGCACTCTGATCTTAGTTTATTTCTGAAAGATGTCAGCTCCTAAGTGTTAACCTTATAATTACTGATTCATGAACAATAAAGCCATTAAGTATTCTTTGTGCTTGTCTTCAATGCAGTCTGTGTAGTCACTGCTCAAAAAACAGCTGACATATTTGCTCATTTAATTGCATACACAACCAAGCACAAAACAATACATAGGTTAATAAAATATTATCTCCTTAATTTATAAATCAATGGATAACAGTACATAGAAACAAAGCTGTTACTGTTAGAGAAGCTTGATGCCCTGGACCCTGACAAAGTCATGTGTTAAACATAATTAGCTGAAGAATTAGGTGTTTATGAGTCAACAATTCAAGGATGAAAGGGGGAACAAGATAATTCTTCAGCTGAGGAATATGATTGACTCTGATAAGAGCCAAGGTGATAGCAGCAGGAAACAGCTGAAAATTAATCAGTTTAACTGTTCTGAGATCACCCACTCCATCTTTCCCTTTGTTAACTGACTATCAGGCATTGGAGAAAACTGAAAAGAAGATACCTAACAAAACCTTATCAGCCACGTTCTCAGAAATAAATAAGAAATGAGCAAAAGAATAAAAGAAAAAGGAAGGATTTTGTGATCTGTTTTTAGTAAATCACCCCACTTTTTGACCTGGCCAATGGGTCACACTTTCCCATTTCTGGAATGAACTATGCTATAAGAACAACAATAACAATGCCATCTGAAAAGCAATACCTATGTCATACATATGGTTCTTGGGCAGGAAAATATTAGTGGGGTCAGCACAAATGTATAAAAGATTCTTTTCACACACCTTTGTCTTTAATAAATAATCCATTAATCGTTGTTTCACGTGGGATGATGTCACTGCTTCCTTAGTAACACACTACACATTATGCCTACTCCATATTTAGCAGTCCTGTCTGTAAATACTTGTAAAGCATAGCCAACTGCATACATTATTTATCATCGATAAAACTGATCTACAGTACCTTGTGATAGCGTTTTTCTGCTGCTGTGAGTTGTTCCCTCATCTTGAGTTGAGCCTTACGCTGGGTGGCAATCAGGTTCTCAAGCTGGGCAAGCTGATTGTCATACATGGACTTAATGGCTGACTCATCGAAGGTGTTGTCTTTCAGGTTGTCAGAATCTCGCTGAAGAGCAGTGAAAGGATCACCTAGTCCCACGCGACCATACTTTGCCTGGTACAGGAGTTGCTTTGCTTTCTCAGCCTGTGAATTTACATTAGCTTTATAATACTAACATTTCATAAAGATGAGAATGAAAATACAAAGATCTTAAGAATGCTCCTATTTGTACTTTTAAAAATAATGACTACAAGTTTTATACAAGTTTGTGCTCAAAGATCATTCATTATGAATTCTAAGCTGTACTTTTGTACTTTAAATTAAATTTTAAAAATGGGCCAAGTATATAATCAAATATCACCTGTCATGAATGCTAGAATTCTGGTATGCTTTGAAACATGTAACAATACTGGAAAATCATTACTCATTTCAAAGTACTTTGTACTGATACAAATGAAGTCATGAGCACACATAAAGGTACATCAATTCCTTATGTCCAATAGCAGGGTTGCACACAGGATCCAGTATGCTGGAACAATATGTTCCCCATCCCTCCAAATATGGGAAGACACATCAAATTTAAAAGGGGCAAATAATGGTTTGCATAAGAAGTAATGGCAACAACAAAAATTTTTTTCAAGGGCACACAGGAATCAAGATAGGGGGGACATGGGGCATGTGCTATGCTGTGCTCTAGGTGCAACACTACAACAGTATTGGAATGTACTTCAAATCATTTTATTATCTGATCAACAACTTAAAATATCTACTTGCTTGTAAGATGGATCCAACTGCAAACGGCTTAGACCCAGATCTGATGTTGCATAGTGCATCTCAGAACTGGGTCTATGCACTCTGTTAGAAGAGATCAGAAGAATAACATGCAATGGCTGAGCAGTCATCCAGAATATACTTTATCACCGTAACTTTCCTATCAGATTACAAATAAATGTGCAAAAGTGTATCTTGAACTGATAATTATTACATTAATTGTTTTAATTGTCAACTTAACAGATGATCATTTACTGTTTGAATAGACCAAACACACATATTTTTAGTCTCTGTGAATGATGTCCCAATGAGAAGAACAATAAATAATTTATGCCCTGACTGATCTAGATTGGAATAAACTATTCTTTAAAAGTATTTCTCCTGGGAGAATATAAGCAGACTTGAAAAAGAACAGCATTGATAAACTAATCGCATGCATTAGGTTACCAGCAGCTAAATCAGTGGTAATGGATTTTATTTGTAGTACAAACATATGCTACAAAATTAACTGTTCTTTGTTTTGGCCAGTGGTTCTCTGAAGATACTCTGCTTCTACAACTTCAAAGACCATTATATATCAGCCATGAACCTTCAGATGCACTCAGCGATATGATTTAAATGCCTATGCAAACCCCTGGCTGTTGTTAAATAAAGTTGCTCATAATAGGGTTCTGATAGGCTGCTTGGTACAAGATAATCAAGATGATACCTGACAATGTGATTGATAAGTCAAGCCTGACACCTGTTTAATTACCTAACAATTCCAAATGTGTGTATGTGTGTTGAAGAAGTGGGGGTAGGGTTATTTAGCATTACAAGATCAGCCAATATGTATGTTTCACCTTGCTGGTTGACACAAACAGATAACAAATATCTACCTTCTTGACCAATCACAGCTTTCTGTAATATATTAATATGTACAGTAGTGTCAACACTTTCTCGATTTAAAAGTTGGTTTGCATCTTGGTCTTAAATTTCACTTATTCGGACAATGATTTAAAACTTTAATTGCAAAATATCTGCAAGAATATGATGCAATACTGGTTCCTTACATATTGTCCATCAGTTCTTACTTCCCCAATACATGTACATGTATTCCAATTAACTGTTATGACATTTACTTAAGTACAATACTTCTGATCACTTAATTAAAATGTTTTGAATTCCGTGCCACTTGTTCTCTGTGATTCAAATGGACTGTGAAAAAGTTGAAATGCAACAACTGTCTGGATGAGTACACATTGCCAAGTTTATGCTAGATTCATTTTATTTCATTCTCATAAACTTGGTTTGATCATAAATAAATCAAAACAAGATCAATGATTTTTGCATCAGTACCAAGATGATACTGCTACTGACAACAAATGCCACAGCAATAATAACATTATTTACAGCCATAGTATCCATAGCAGCTTGATTGGTTTCTCAGCTGGATACACAACTGTGATATACGACTTGAAACCTGTTGAGATTAGCAAACACCTGTTTTTATTTGTAAACTACAAATTCCACTGTGACCTACCTAACAAGGCAAAGCCTTCTACATACATGTATTTATTTTCTGAACATCTTTTAACACAAACAACACACCTGTTTTTATTTGTAAACTACAAATTCCACTGTGACCTACCTAACAAGGCAAAGCCTTAAACATACACGTATTTATTTTCTGAACCTCTTTTAACACAAACAACACGCCCATTTTTATTTGTAAACTACAAATTCCACTGTGACCTACCTAACAAGACAAAGCCTTAAACATACAGTACATGTATTTATTTTTTGAACCACTTCTTAACACCAACAACAAACCTGTTTTTATTTGCAAACTACAAATTCCACTGTGACCTACCTAACAAGGCAAAGCCTTAAACATACATCTATTTATTTTCTAAACCACCTTTTAACACCAATAACACGCCTGTTTTTATCTGTAAACTACAAATTCCACTGTGACCTATCTAACAAGGCAAAGCCTTAAACATAACATGTATTTATTTTCTGAACCACTTTTTAACACCAACAACACACCATCAATATCTTTGCACCATTTGTTAAAACCATCATCTTTGCACAACTTTTCATCATCAACAAGGGGTATGACAGGTGACTGAAGGGAAAATATTACAGCAATTACTGTACATCACCTATACAGTTATAATGTACATGTCTACTTAAAGTAGGTCAAGGTTAATGCTGCATCCCCTTGCAAAATACCCAATTTCAAAATACAAATATAAATTATTGAGCAAAAATGTGCGTGACTTTTAGGATATAAAAAACTTTGTTATTAAAAAGGAAAACATCCCAGTTATGGTGACAGACATGTCTGATGCTTTTGACTTGCCATACAGATGTCACTGTGAGGCAGTTTTGTTAAGACAAGCATCAATTTCTCCTTCCCAAAACCATGTAGCACATCACTGGGAGTCTGATGTAGCTAGTTTTACAATTTGAACTGTTTACCTTCACATGTTACTCGAGTTTATTTCATCAACACGGGTTAAAGATTAATGGGCAATCAACCACATAATGAACTAAAATCCAAACGATAATTTTCTAGACAATTTTCAAATTACAATTAAACTGCATATTTTTCACTTCAGTAGTTCTTAAACAGTTGTGAAAATTTATGTTGCAAAAACGCTTTATAAGTTAGTATTGCATATTGATAGTGGGTTCACAGGGGGTCCTCAGTATGGTCGTTAAAGGTCATAAAAAGTAAATTTTTAAATTATGAGGGTTGGGAGATCCTGTTGGTGACCCCTTTAGGGATGCAGCCAAAAACAACAAAAAAAGGGTTGGGAACCAATGATTAAGAAAAAACGTGACACCATTAGAAGATTTTTGATGAAATATTAGAGTTCAGAAAGCCACTATTTTCATTCAGGACCAACCAACTATACTTAGTCTTATGGTTAATATCACTCTCCATTTAGGAATAGCAATGAAAAGATATTTAAGATTGTATTTGGGACAGTTGATGTTATTTAACTTCTTCCATTTTTCTGGTCATGTACATAGTCTCACTGAAGAGAATCCACATTTCAAGAAATGTTCTGCTTCTGCAGCCTACAAATACAAGCTGAATTCTTACAGCACACTCCTCCCATAGCCTTAAGGACATTAATCATTTGCTTTCAGCTCTACCTCTTGCCTGTAAAGCAGGGAAAACAGGCCAAAAAACCGAGTTTATATAAAATTTAGACCTTGAAAATACTAATGATATCAGAGACAAGATAGTTTATCATGTGGCTCTAATTAGCAACAGTAACTTGTATATTTTTTAAAGGAAATATATATTTTATACTTGAACTCTGACAATTGTTGCCAGCCCTCGATACCTTAATTTAACATTTTATTTTCTACTGCAGAGGTTGAAAGTGAGTGTGATCAGATATGTAGTAATTCTGCACATGTTAACAAATCAACTTCTGGAAAACTCATTATTGGGACATCAAAGGTTTAAATTAACATAGAAAACACAGATTTGTGTATCAGAAACAATCAAGCCAGTTAGAGAAATATGATATCAGGATGTCTCAGTGAAGTCTGCCAGGTTGATATACATAATATATAGAGGCAGCAAAGGGCATTAACACATTAACACCTGGAGGTTTTTGTTGTCCTGAAATTGGAGTAGGAAACACATTTTGAAAGCTTTTTCTAAATACATCCTAATAAATCAACTTCCAGGTAATCTTCCAATAACATAATGCCTAATTGTGTTAGAAACATCGTTTTTCATTGGCTATTTGGCTCGCGTATGAGCAGAAGGGTAAAAGATGGATTTTTTTGTTTGCTTAACGGACCATTATTTTCGTATCGAGACCACTCTTTATTCCAAATGCCCGCCTTATCCTACTTTTTGCAAAGGTTCATCTGTCTATTTGCAGTTCATACTTGTGTGCCTTAGATCTGATACCAAAAAGTCTAAAATCAGATTCCAACCACGGGTGAATTTTGTGTGGAAAAAAATTAGGTCCAAAATTTGAGGTTCTTACCTCTGTATTTTTAAGTGCAACTAGATATTCCAGATTATTTGGTATCATTGTAGAGCTACATCTGTCTACCTTTCTATAATACCACCCACTTTAGATGACCTTGACGCTACAGAGCTCAGCAGTAGGCTACTACCTCCTGCCGTATAAACTCCTCACCAGGGATTAATGTGTTAACGAAGTTTTTAAATTTGAATTTAGTGCAGTGTATAGAAACCATTAAATATGTAGCTTTAAAAAAAAAAAAAAAAATGTGAGGTCGGGGGATACATAAATCACAAACCATGACCTTTAGAAAAGAAAAACAGGGTGACACCAACTCTTTACCAGCATCTGCTGGAATGGAGTCATAGGGTGCCAACATAACTAAATATGTAGCTTAAAAGTCTGTGCTGTTTGCTCCATCTGCTAATTCCTCGTGTAGCTGCCACCACCCAAGACAGCTACAACACTATTATGGTAGTATGTCAGATTGGTAACATTTTCATTTAGTACCAATTACTGTATTCACATACTTTTACATTTGTTTGTACCACTAACCAAGTTCAAAGACATATGGCATCAAAGGTTTAAAAATGTACCGAACTAAAACATTATATTCCTTCAATTTATAATTTCTAAACTGTCCATTGCCAAGAGATCCGAAACAGTCAGTTTGGTGTTTCGAATCTAGTGGGAGATTCTTTAGTAATACAGTTACCATATCTGCATAGGCGGGTCTCTGTTTTCAAGCAAAAGATGTGATTTAGTTCACCGTCTTTGATAATCTCAATAATTTCATTCATTTTGGAATTAGATCTCTTTGAACACCTGTATACAAGAGTTTTTCTTTTTCTTTGTTCAATTTGTTTTAGAAATATTAAAACTAGACATTGCAAATACTGTACACAGACGACTTTTATTGAAACTGACTATAATATAAACCAGAAAAGGACAATGAGCAGACTTTCTGTTTACATTTTGAGTTGCCATTTGCTGTAAAAATAAGTTGAAATGTTAAGGGCCTCATGGTGACAAGTTAAAAAGTATAAACTGATGAACAAAATGAGCACGTTTTGTGTATTTTTTATATCCTTGATGCATTTTATTTGTAAAATTGGTAGTGGGGTACAAAAAAATGGGAGAGCACAAATACTAGAGAAATCATTTGAAGTCTTCTGGCGAAAACTTAAAGGTCGGTATGACTTTTCATCAAAGAGCAGTTGTAATAAGATTTTAAAGATGAGCCACAACAGATGTAAAATTGGCACAGTTTTTATTCAAGAGCAAATAAACACCTTAAGAAGCATTCCAGCGACAACTGTATAATGATATGACTTTCCATTCAGGTTCAGGAATAACAAGACTTTCAAGATGGCTGCTGAGGTAGACATACTGGATGTCAGATCAGTAAAATTGTGTTATGGACCAACAAAACATCATATGAAGTCTTTGAGAGAAAACCTCATGCTGACATGACCATCCATTCTGGAAGAGTATCAATGACAAGATTTTTATGGATGTGGTGGCCATATCAGATTTCCAAGTGGCACTAGATTCCTGTAGGACAAACTGGACTTCATAACAAGTCTTCTGGTGAAGATAACATGCCAGTATGACTTTCTGTTTAGGAATAACAACAATGACAAGACTTTCAACATAGATGCTTGGCACCATTTTCTTTTTGGACCAAATATACACAGTATAATAAAATGTTGCTTAGTCAAAACCCTATACTGAAACAAGTATGGCCATCCATTCTGAAGGAATATTTGTTGTTGTTGTTCTAGGGTTTAACGCCATTTTTCAGCACAAGATAGGCTATACATGGCGGCCAGTATAACTGGTGAAGAAAAACCCAGGGAAGAACCACCGACCCACGAGAAGCTACTGGCAGTCTTTCCCACGTACCCATGCTAGCCGAGCCCTGGACTCGAACCCTCTGAAGGAATAGCTAACACAACATTTTCAAGATGTCTGCTGTGGCATCCATTTAGGACTAACCAGATTTTTGGGATGAATGTGTACATACATACATTTTTATGGTAATCTTCCAGGTACTTTCAGAGGAGGGCAATAACAAATTTGTGCTAATGGATGAACAGACACTGGATCATGAACATTATACCATTTCATAAGCTCTTCTGGTCTGTGACACATTTCTACACTGCTATACTTCTATGTCAATTTGTGTTGTTTTTGGTCTACATAATAAATTAAATTTATGAAAATCTAGGTACAACAATATATGGGATGGAAAATTTAATTCTTGCTTTAGCATTAAGGAAATGAGTCACTCCAAATTACATAATACACTAGTCCTGATCAGGTTTCCTGACACATGACCAGCCTCCCAAAAATGTTTTCTATTGCAATGGTTTAAAAATCGGGGAAGGAAGGCAGAGGATTTAAAAAAAAACAAACAACCATTTTATATATTGTTATGATTAGTATATATAATTTAACATTCATTCAAGTACTGACCTAAACCTCGCTCGATTAAATGCTCAAATTTATTATGGGAATTGTTTTAAAAATTACTTTTTAATATTTAAAAAAAAATACCATATTATAATGATCAGTATATATAATGTATTAAGCGCTCTTCAAGTACGGAGCTAAACCATTCCAGTTAGATGCACAAATCAATTTCAGGATTTTTGGAGGTGGGGTTGATTTTTTTCTCTTCCCTCCCAAGGTAAAAATGTATTATGGTTGGCAAAGAAAAACGGGGATGGTCTGCCAGCCGGAAACACATTTTTAAAAAATATCTAATGATTGTTGTTAGGTTAAAAAAAGTGGAAGTTTAGGCAAACACGTAAATAGTGCCATCAAGTGATATCAAATATTCTGGAAAACAACTGTATTCATTTACACATTTAATTATGATATTTACTTTAATATTGTTAATAAAAAAAAACTCATGTGCATCAAATTGCCAGTTCTTGCATCAAAGTGGATTTATCATGTCTTGACAGAATCATTTTCTCACCTCATGGTTGTGTAAAAGTTAAAATTGTTTGTAAACTTTAGTCTTATGTCCAAGTGTTGCTATACATGGTTTGTGTCTAACCTGCCCAACCTAAAAGAAAGTAATAAAAAACTAATCACTGGGCAGCATCTGTTAACAGTGAAACCCTTTTATAAAGTTCCACTAATTTTAGTCAAGAATACTGGGTTTTCCAAACTAAAGAATTTAAATTGGGTTTGGGAGGATATGTGTTCAACTTATGCATACAAATACCTTACAAACATACCTATTTCCATGCCTTAAGTAATTGCCTGCACAATGCACAATTTTGATTTTTTTTTTTACATTGTTATCATAGGAATCCCAAAAGAAATCTCTGCATTGAAGTCTTAAATCCAATTTTTTTACTACAGCTAGTCTACCAGACAAATGTTGTAAGAAATAATCATTAGATTCAGTCTACACTCAAAAAAGCATTATCAACACTACCTACATATCATGAGAGTTTCTGAGAAACAAAAGTCAACAGGTAACCAACCACTTGCTATTCTCTCTACACTTCTGGGTTTGGGCTGCAAGGCAATTATTAGAACCTGCAGATGTTCCATGTCTATGGTTCATAGAGCTTGTCAATATAAATCCAGTCTTCTGCACCTGTGCTTAATCTCATTAATCCCTTTTGTGCCCGATGATTTGTGGTCAATGCTTTTCCTTGTGGCTTCTAGCCATGAAAACTTGTCAAAACTACAACGAATAGTTACAAATACTGATACAAATGCATATCCAATACTGTGAATTCTTTTATTTTTGCATTCATTTTGTGGTTTTGAAAAAAAAATAATGCTTTTATCAACAGTTTATTTACATTTATGGTATGTGATAGAGTAATCTGTCTTCTACATAAAAACCAGTTTATTGGGTTTGCAAGGAGCCATAGTGGTTCGGTGCTTTGCATTCCAAACTGGACAAAATGGATGCATTTTTAAAACCTACCATTGCTATCCATAATCCTAGTAGATCACAATGAAATACAAGAGAAAGAAAGAAAGGGAGAGTGAAAGATAGAGGGACAAAGGGAGAGAGTAAGAGTAAATTGTCAAAACTGATTAACTTTGCAAAATAAAATTAAAAGATATTTATCACGCCATCCATATGTGAACAATGAAAGAACACCTAAAATTTAAAAAGAAAAGGGGCCCTGAGTGGCCAAAAGCGCTCTCCATTACGGATCACTGTCTTCGTGGGTTCGAGTCTAGGAATCGGTTAACGTATGTGAGAAAGCTCGCCAGTAGCTTCTCATGGGTCGGTGGTTCTTCCCAGGGTTTTCCAGGGTTCTTCCTCCACCAATAATACTGGCTGCCATGCATAGCCTATCGTGTGCTGAAAAATGGCATTAAACCCCACAACAACAACAACAAAATAAAAAGAAAAAACAAAATGGGCCAGAGAATGCTCAACTCAATGACATCTGCCTCACTGCCAAATGCAAGAGTACTTGGCCAAATCTGGGTCTGAAAGATGTTTTCTATTGAAATTTCTCCATTGCTTTTGATTCTACTACATCTTATGACAACAAATGTTTTCAGGTTTCTCTAGTTTGACATCTGCATCCATATTTGATTAACATTTGTCAATAATTAAAGGCAACCATCTCAGGATGATGGTCAGTGGTTTTGGATTAGCTGCTGTTCAAAGGTTGTGCTATTTTTAGTAACAGTGGCCACAAGTGATGGTGGATCAGAACAATTTGTATAAACCTGAAATATCTTCCACCCAAAAAATCTTTTTGTCAAGTTTGCTCAAACTTGATTTAATGCCTTTGGAGAATAAGTCATAAGACTTTTCAAGCTTTATTAATAGCAATATCTAATGGCAGAAATGATTTGAAACTCAACTTTTACCCAATCCACCTGCTATGCTTACAGACTAGCTAGCTAATGCATGCTGTACTTCACTCAACTTGCCGTATGTTCTGTATCTCTTGTTATGACAGGATTAAGTCCTTAGTGGAATATATCTCAAACATGTATACAATTGTAACGAGAATGCTTCTTAACGTTACATATGTCAGGGCTTGTGTTCTAAGGGGCGTGATTGTTCGCGCATGATGTCACACTCCTACAACTGCTTCCAGGATAGCAACCAATTGCTCTCCCAATGTTATTGTTCACAACAAAGATTTCCAGATGTTTTCTGAGCTATCTTCTCAATATCTGTCCTAGATTTGATGGCAGTTGCCTCCTTTCACAAATACTGATATGTGTACAGGTTTTGCCATTTTGATATATGATGCCTTGTGTCGTACACGTTGATGTCATAAATATTTGAGGAGAGTCAATAACCCTCCTCAACACCACAGAAGAGCTGTCTGCAGCTCTCCTGCATTTTATAAAACACAAGCCCTGATTTGTGTGCATGATGAAAAAAATCAACATTGACCAAGAAACTATGAAGTGACTTAAAACTTGAGATGGTGTTTCTTTAAACTAAAATGATACTAACCGAAGGTTATATTACCAATCATATCATTTATAATGAATTCTCCATAACTTCTATTTTCCAACCAATGCCACATTTGATGAGAAAACCAGACATACCCTCAGAAAAGAAATTTTAAAAATGTACTAAATAATCCTCTTAAGCAAGGATTTGTAAATACATGTATGTCATATATAATTTATATGGGATTAGTAGTTTCTGCATCAATGTCAGTCACATGCTTGTGTGCTTATACGTTTACTAATTTTATAAACATTTCCAAACAGTAAACCAACCCAAGCCATTAGTGATTAAGTAATTCCATTTTTTTTTAAAGAATAAAATTGAAAAACTGATCTATGGAATAGGTTTCCTAAGTCTGGAACAGGACAAAAGAACCTGGCTGGGTTGGAATAAATCACTTGAACCAAAAATGAGACAGGTGGGACATCATGGTATATGTCTATGGCATTATACCCCAATGCTAGATGTCACTATAAACTGCCACACTGCAGACATCATAGTGATATGACTAAATGTTTTAAAGCTACGTTAAAAATCCAACACACACACAAGTAGGAAATCTGTCAGGATCAGTCATTTGTTCAAAGTCATTTGTTTTGGAAAAGTGGTCCCAAAAAATATTTTGTACAGCCCTGGTCCCAAACAACTGTCTGATTCAAAGCAAGGCCATCGTTTACTGTCTCTGTACATACATGTACACACTGTGAGACACTTTCAAACAAGCAAGTAAAAAGTAATAAAAAGCCTACTCATCAGGAAGTATACCAAAACAAACCTTGCTATTAAACTTATGGCTTTTGCAGTCCAAAACAAGACAAGCAGAATCTTTACAGCACACTCACCTCATGGCCTTATTATGGACATCAATCATTTGGTTTAACAGGTCTAGCTCTATGGACTATGTAAGTGAGAACAGGCATTTGTGTTTATACAAATTAATTAAATGATTATTTACAGGACTTAAAATTAGTTTTAGATTATGAAAATGCTGATGATATTAGAGACAAGATAGTAGATTAAGTTTTTCTAATTAGCAAGAGTATCTTATATATAGATTTTAAAGAAATAGATATTTCATACTTGAACTCTGACAATATATGCCGACCCTTACACATAAACTACATTTATTTAACATTTATATTTGGAGGGAGAGGTTGAAAGTGAGTGTGAGTGACCAAATATACCATAATCATTTTATGTTTTCAAATCAACTTCTAGACAGCTCATTAGTGAAATATCAAATGTTTAGTTTAATGTAGGAAACACAGATCTATGTACCAGAAACAATCAAGCCAGTTATAGAAATATATCAGGACGTCTCCTGTGAAGTTCGCTAGGCTGATATATATACAGAGGCAGAAATGGTTTGGCAGTTTAATACTTTGGTCAATTTCTTCAGTTAATAACTTGTTCGTGTCAGTTATGTAAAGTCAAACCTGAATGGGAGTTGAAATCTTTGGTTCGTCTCAAATTTGTTAGTATCAGTTATGTAAAGACGAATCTGATTGGGAGTTGATAACTTTGATTCATTTATAGCTTGTTGGTGTCTGTTATGTAAAGTCAAATCTGATTGGGAGTTGGATCCTTTGGTTCATTTCAAACTTGTTAGTATCAGTTATGTAAAGTCAAATCTGATTAGGAGTTGAAAACTTTGGTTTGTTTCTAGCTTGTTGTTATCTGTTATGTAAAGTCAAATTTGATTGGAAGCTGGATTCTTTGGTTGGTTTTCTAACTTGTTCATGTTTGTTAGGTTAAACTTACTGCAAGTTGAATTCTCTGGAATGTTTTGTATTAACTTGGATTGAAAATGCTGACTGAGTTCAACAAAACACTCCTTATTAGTTGGCGGATTGGAAATTGTTTGGGTTTGCGTGTCGATCTTGGGTACCTTTCCACCTTGCCTTGTCCAGACAGACTAATTAAGAGGGGCCCCAAGTGACCGAGTGGTCTAAAGCGCTCACCATTCCGGATCACTGCCATCTCACCTCTGTCTGCGTGGGTTCGAGTCCAATGCTCGGCTAGCGAGGGTACGTGCAAAAGCCTGCCAGTAGCTTCTTGTGGGTCGGTGGTTCTTCCCTGGGTTTTCCAGGGTTCTTCCTCCACCAGTTATACTGGCTGCCATGTATAGCCTATCTTGTGCTGAAAAATGGCGTTAAACCCTAGAACAACAACAACAGACTAATTAAGAAGTGTGACATTCACAAATAAACACAGAACTGTAGTGGCTCCATTCCTACAGTAGCGATCAATTAAAAATCTCGACATTCGAGACTTAACCAGTCGCAAAGGCACTCGAAAGCACAAGGCGACAAGGATTGGTCATGTATAAATAAACACCAAAAAGATTCAGGTCCCCATTAGAATTAAGACTATAAGGTGACAAAAGCCCAGTCATCAGGCCTGCCACACAAGGCAGAAATAAAATAAATAACATACACCAGACCCCAAATTATTAAACATAAAATTCCAAACATCATCCCTCAGACCAATATATTTATAAATAACAAAATTAAGAGGTACAATGCACTCGCAAAAATTCCAACAAGTAAATAAGAAATGACAGCCCATGGACCAGTCACAAACATCATGGCCAGCCTACAACAATAAAAGTCTAGTCGGAACCAAAACACCATACTCAAACATCTAACAACAGAAAGAAGAAATAAGAGGAGAAAAGAAAACAAAGAAGAAAAACAAAACTGATATGACCTTTCAAATTGCCTTCTTATATGAGGTTCTTCCTTTGGCTTATGAAGTCCTCTTGATAAAAGCTCCATCCCCAAAATCCTGATCTGATCCCTTGATTACCGCCATCAAAATTCAAGACCAAAGAAAACATAACATGACATAAACAAGTACATAGGCTGCCAGACACCCAGCTGATTGGTACCATTTAGAAAACTGAAGGTATGCCATGTACACAAAATTCTAACTTTTGTCAAAATAGTAAAGGAAATTATACAACTCAATGAAATTGGAAAATTGCACAGGTGGCTCACATACTATTGGAAAAGTAAGTGTCCACTAGCAAAACTGGACTAAAATGTGATCATATGTGCTTCCGCGTTTTAGGGCATACCACTCTCCTGTGGCTTTTTGCGTCCCCAGGATGCCTCTCCTCCTTGCCTTGCCTAGACATGTCCAAAATTAAGGAGTGCGACATTTGCACATATGAATGGGGCTGTGGTGGCAGAACTTAACCGGCTGTGAAAGCACTAGTTGCATAGGCGACCTAAATTTTATTATCATCATCATCATCATCGTTAGAGGGAGCTTTTGAATTTGAATTTGGTACAATGAAAAGAAACCATTAAAGATATATAGCCTAGATATTTGTTTGTTTGCTTAAAAATGTATTTAATTTTGGAACATTACATTTATGACACCGATGTCACTTCTAAACATGGCTAAGAGTAATTTATTTCAGAGGATCTCGGCATGATTTCAGGTATATAGTTATGCTGTCTCAGTAAACTTGATGCCACTGACTGCTCTCTTAACAAACAGCTTTGCATTATGATAACATATGCACACAACAGAACCTGGCAATGTCCTTAACATTTTGCTTAAAAATTTTCTAAATCACTTCTATTTCTCTATTGTTTATTACAAATGACATAATGCCAGTTTTACGTTTTGCTGACACCTTCAGGAAATAATGCCTTTTAATTTACTTTTTTATATAGATGTAATCCTTATTTTATGTTTGCTTCTGTATCTTACCAAGGAAATACTACTTATTGATGTTTTTGTTAACCCTACTTTTTTCAAAAGGTGCTATGTATATTGTTAACACATTAACCCCAAGCGACGACTTAACAGGGCAGGAGGTAGTAGCCTACTGCCGAGCTCTGTAGTGGCATGGTCATGCATGATACACTAAAGCGGGTGGTATTATAGAAAGGTAGACAGATGTAGCTCTACAACGATACCATATAATCTGGAATATCTAGTTGCACTACAAAATATAGATTAAAAAATCATTTTTTGTTTCTGACTTTTTTCTACCCAAAATTTGCCCATGGTCGGAATCCGATTTTGTGTCCGGATTTTATACTTTTTGGTCTCAGATCTAAGGCAAACCAGTATGAACTGCAAACTGACAGATGAGCCTTTGCAAAAAGTAGGATAAGATGGGCATTTGGAATAAAGAGTGGTCTCCATAACAAAAATAATGGCTCCGTTTAGCACCAAAAAAAGAAAAGAACTCCAACTTCGACTCTTCTGCTCATGCGTGAGTCAAATAGCCAATGAAAAACGATGTTTCTAACACAACCAGGCAGTATGTTATTGAAACATGACTGGGGGTTTGGTGTTTTCGAGTCTATTCAGAAATAGCTTTCAAAATGTGTTTCCTACTCGATTTTCAGACGAAAATGACAAAAAGCTCCAGGGGTTAATGTGTTAAACTCATCAATTCATCTCTGCATCCATGAACATAAATGTATCTTCTTTTAAACTGCTAAGCAGAATTACAACAGACTTGGTATCTGCATTTCGTGTGCAGGTGGCATTTACATTCAGGTGGGATTTTTTTTATACTCTCCTTTCTATCACCGTGTTCTTTTGATCTTTTGTCCTCTATCATGTGTCCTCTCAGAGAAGGGGTACTTGCATTTTGCTCAAAAATGTGCTCTGACTATGCATACAAGTCATTTGTAAATATTATGAATAGCATTGTGTAAATTAGTAAAAAGTCAACACACAGAGCTTCCTCTGACATCTTCCATCCTGTGTTAGATATCTGGACAGTTATGTTGGGCTGGAAGGTCACTGTGTATACATATAAAAAACATGAAATCTGCCTGAAGACACATGGTACATGTATTTGCATTATGAAGGTGATAGGAAAATTATGCAGCCTTGTGTCAAAACCTACTTACATGAAACTGAGATATGGGTAATTTAGATTCTCACTGAATCAGCTGATACAAGAGCCAAAACAGACAATTTCCCAAAATGCCCAAAACTATTGTCGTCTGGTCATGAATCCAATTTTTGGATGTTACAAAATAATTACTCTTCTCAGTGTGTCCATATTTCATGTGCAAGTGAAAATAGCATTTTCCCAGAATATCTTGTCAGTAAAATATCGCAATTTGGTTTGTTCTGATGCACCTGTCCAGTTCAATGCCAGTCAGAAGTGAGCAATATCTAGGTAAACCACATTTCATTATATACTAGCTTGAATAAAAAAAGAACATTTGTAAGATAAAATTTAATGTTTTCTTTTCCAAATAAAGTGGTCAGAGCATTTGAACGCCAGCCAAGTCATACCAAAGACATAAAAAACAGTACTGACAGCTGCCTCGCTAGGCGCTTAGCATTAAGAGGATAGTGTTAGGACTGGGTGGCCTGGTGTCGCCCAGTCCTAACTGACCGGGTGGGACATCATGCAATATGTTTGCGGCATCACTATAAACTGCCACATAGCAGACATTGTAGCGATATGACTATAAAATTGTTAAAGCTATGTTAAAAATCCAAATCACACTCACACTCCAAATAAAGAATATTGGTTGAAGTTTTAATATTTGGTTTCTTTTTGTTCATGCAGATATACTGCCAGTGTGCATGAAGGTAAAATTATGTTAAATGAATATTTCCAACAGAGTTATCTTTCTTAGTATGAATGACATCTCCTTTTACCCATGACCATTAAAATAAAGAACACGTAAAGATAATGAGCATTTTATGCGAGACATCTTTTCCATTACCTATTTCTTAGTTCACATTCGAACATGAATTTATTTATTCCATTGGCTTAAATATTTTGTGTTGAGAAATTGTATACACATACCATTCACTGACAATAACTTAAAAGTTCTGAAAAAAATGTGACAGGAAACTGATGGATCCTGGTATTTAAATTAATGATAGAATGTAAGAAAATGACCAATGATATTCAGTTGCATTCAAACAAGCAGATGAAAGATTTGCCAATCATGTTATTAAGTAATGCTGCATCGCAAAGTATAATGTTTTGATAAATACTGGGCATGCTTATTGTCATTAATATCTCTTTGGAAATGCAACAAAAAAATTATGTTGTCTTAACAATCTATTCATTTTACAATAAAATATACTGTTTATTTTAAAAAATCTGGCTAACTTTTAGATATTCTTGTTTAAGCTAGGCAAAAATTTAACTGGGGAAAATGTGGAAATTTGAAAGAAAATAGATTAAAAGTTTTTCTCATCACTCATTGGTAGAGTTCCAAATTTTCACATGCTTATTATTCCAGAAACGGTCACAAAGGGACACATTTCAAACTTTCTAGTTTTATCCTCAAGAACCCACCCACCCAAAAAAAACCCCAAGAAATGTGTCCATGCAAAATTTATATTCCCACCAATATAATGAAATTGATGTGCAAAGTTCTAAGTCAATAAGAAGTGTAACTATGAAACAGCATAATGAACAACCATAACAATGAACAATTCCTGCTTGCATAAATTAACTTCTATTATACGGTTTCTTGGTATTTTTCTACCTTCATTCTGAATCGATCAGGAACAAATATTCAGATTTTCAAAACAACCGAGAAAAAAGTCCATAGAAAATATTACCAAAAAATTGGAAATTCAGTCTGCATTAAATAAAAAAGAAAGATTTCTGACTAAACCAGAAAATGTCCATCTCTTTAGATTAAAATCTAAACATGACATATTTCCAACTGCACATTCAATATCATGGACATAGACATGTGGCAAGTTATTGAGTGTCCACTATGGATGGTGGTTATCCATTCAAGCAAGTGGAAACTCCATCACAAATTGTATTGCAGCCATGGTGGGTATTAAAGGAGACCAGAAACCAATGGAAATATAGAACAAAAATAAAAGTACTATAGCAGAAAACCTTATTCTGAAGTATCATCTGCGACCGTAATGCCAATATTTAAATACTGGCCTATCTTCTAGGAGCTGAATTTCCGTGACCTTGTATGCAAAATTTCCGCGCCTATTCGGTTACTTTCGGGACGTGACATCATAGTAGCGACTCCAGCAGCCCAAGTGGGAGTTGCCAGAGTAAAAGAAAATACCGTTTTGTGTTGCTTATGGGTGTAATAGAACATTAAGAAAAGCCTGTGGACAACATTTTTTTCTTTTTCTTTTCCAAAAGAAGAGGGCATAATGAAAGAATAGATACGTTATTACAAACGAGTCGAAATCAAAGCAACACCATACAGCACTCTGTGCTTGTTACATTTCTCAAAAGAATGTTACTAGAGGGATCATGAAAAAATGGCAGTTCAAGGATATGCAAATGCTAGGCCTGGACTAAATTTTGGTGCTGTTCCAGACATACCTTTGGACATTTTAAATCCTCGGAAAAGTGTTAAACATGTGAGTTACAAAAATAGGCAGAAGGCAGAGTAAGTGACCACAAAATGCAAGAATCTATTCACAGATATTTTATCTACACCAGCAGTGGTAAAAACCAATCTGATAACCCGGCACCCTGGGCCCCTCTGCTTTTAGTTCCGGCCCATCCTGTATTTAAAGTGAGGTGCCCGCCAGGCTTGTCGAAACAAAAATTGTTTGCTTGAGGAAACTTTGATCGCGCTGGTGAAATGAGTAAATGTATTTTCAAGATGTTGACATACGTGCCTTAACACGGCACAATCTAAATCAAATCACCACTGTCCTGGGTGAAATTTAGATTTGATTTTAATCAAATGGAAGCTTTGCTACAGATAACATTCTAAACCTGTCGTGTTTCGAGAAAAACTGATATAAAACTATTCCTTGGGCAGTTTAAATAGCAGCGATTAAAAGAAAAGCGGTCAAAGTTTCACATTAACTGGCTGACAATATAAACGGCGGGGGGGGGGGGGACTATTGACCCAGACCCCCCTTGCCCCAATGTGCGAGCGCCCATAGGATGTGCCTTTTCTCCCTGTGATATGCCTTATTATTCCCCCCGGACAAGCACCTTTTGCATATTCTGATCAGCTCTAGCTAAATTGCAAAATAGCTAACGTTTTTATTTAAGTACACAAACAATAAAGCTGGTGTGACTAATGAACATAATCCTTATCCTTGCATTGATCTTGTGAAAAGGACTGCCTTTCGGACATACTTCAAAGAAACCATTTTCGACAGTGTGTGTATGTGTAAGCACCAGCAATTGACTGCCAAATAAATGATGCCTATTTTGTTGTTACTTTCGATGCCATGGACTTCATTTTAACAGTTCAAATCTGCAGTCACAAGTTACCATACATGTGGCAACTGTTTTTCCCACATTTTATGCCCCACCTTATTTCCTTAGGTTTAAGTCTTAATGCATGTAACCCTGTTTGCTGAATAAAATATTTATTCAGAATTAGTCTTTAGGGCCACATATACTGCATGGTATATTTTGTTTTATTCCTTGTAATTTAATCATGATAATTAAACTTTACATATACGGTAGAGGAATGTCAGGTGTCAACTGGCAGAGTTTCTTTGGCGGAAATGGAGCTGCGATTTTGTCTGCAGAGAAAATTTCACAGTGATCATTTATTTAAGCTAATTGGTGACAGTTTTATTCTTTTAATTTTTTTTACTATGGTACTGTTGTAGTTGTTTAAAAGCATCTGAAATTTACTTGAATGATGTTTAATCTTCGTGTTATATTTACTGAAGAAGAAAATAAAATTGTTGTGTGATATTAATTATTTCATCCAGTGCCGGATTTAGACGTGTGTGAGTGTGATTTGAATTTTTAACGTAGCTTTAACAATTTTTCAGTCATATCGCTATGATGTCTCCAGTGTGGCAGTTTAGACTGTGGATTAAATACATTATATCTATTTATAAATGGTTTGGGGTTGGGGGGTTTTCTTCTGACAAATGAAAATTGACAGACATAATGTAATAATTGGGACTTCTTTGCTGCGTAAAATTGAGAGATAATACGAGATCGGGAGGAAGATGAGGAAATACCCCCAAAATCGGGAGGTTTATCTCCCGGCTTGAGAGTTGTCAGGTATGAACTGTCAGGGCTTGTGGAATTTCAGTCAGGGCTTGAGTTTATTTAAGTCACCAGTCCGGGGCCTGTGCCTAAAAAAAATTAATTTAGCACTGACCAGATTCAACTTTTGAATGTGCAACACAAATGTGGTCTCCTCCTGTCTGCCTCGCTCGCCAATGTTTATGTTTGTATATGAGGACTGGCTAGTATTGCGTCACAGTACCACGTGATCTGTCATCTCATCAAAACTCGGAAAAACTCAGCAATTTACGGTATCGTGGTATCTTCCACGCAATATAATCACTACCCGCTTAAGATATTTAATTTATAAACATTGGAGTCGAATTACAATCTGTAGAGAATTACATGCGTAAAAGGAAAAGTTTGATTTCTAGTCTCCTTTAAGGCACACTCACTTGTTTTAATTGCATTCACCTTGCAAGCTGACCCACTAATCAGATATATGCGAGAAACCCCATATGCCATAAAACTTACCATTGCAGGCATCAATGTCATACTCTATCCTGTACAAACTATACAGCAGTAATATTGCCTGTGGTATTTATCAGTAGCCAAACAAGGGATAAGCACAGACAAATCTGCATAACATAGAAAAATACAAGGTTAAATGTCTTGGATATTTATCTGTCCCTGCCGTTGATAGAGCATATTTCAGAAAAAATTTCATGCTATAATGTACATCCCTGTTGATCAGCTACATCTACATGTACCTTTAAAGGAATTCTGGGTCCACGAACTGGATGTTCTACCTAGGCATAACACAATCTTGTGCTGCCAAGATTGCTTCAAAGGAACGTAAGCCTTTGATTATCTTTGATTATTGCCGTGGGCAAGGTCAGCCCTATACACCCCCTAACCCACACCCCTATGTTAAAGCTGCCAAGTGTGAGAAGGTTGGCACTGACATAAATTTAAATGATTGGAGCGGATCAATCAAATATAATCAACTTATGGGTTCAAACCAAATAGAGGCATGGTCTAGAATTTAAGTGGGGAACATGCACCATTCGTAAGGAAAAACTAAACTAAGATTTTCAGTCTGGAGAGGACCGCTATGGCGGCCTAGTGGTTAGAACGTCTGCCTCGGATGTCAGAGGTCGTAGGTTCAATCCTCGGCAGAGTCATACCAAAGACTTACAAAAATTGTACTAACAGCTGCCTCGCTTGGTGCTCAGCATTATGAGGTTAGTGTTAGGACTGGTCGGCCAGTTGTCAGGATAATGTGACTGAGTGGGACATCATGCTACATGTCTGCAGCATGATGTCCCAGTGCTAGGCATCACTATAAACTGTCACACTGCAGAAATCATAGTGATATGGCTGAAATACTGTTAAAGCTATGTTAAAAATCAAGAATACACACACACACACAGAGTCTGGAGAGAATTCCGTAAGTGTACAAAAGTGTGTCTGAGGTAAATCAGTGTTCTAGGAAAGTGACACTCATCTCATACAAGGGGATTGGAATTCGAAATTAAGAGCTTCAAAAGGTAAGATGATATCTTGGCTGAATTTTGCAATGATTTGAGTTAATTAGATTGTGTTACCAATGTGGATTTGAATTTATTAGAATGTAACAAGCTTAGATTGATGGTTATGCGAAGCTAGACTCCAAGTTAGATATATATTTCTTACATTCTTATGATTACTTCATTAATAATGTTGAAGTTTACCGTATAGGAATATATCAATATTAAACTGGCATAAATTCATAAAGTAATATTCTTTGCATGTTGTAGCATAAGGCATGTACAATTTATGTCAGCAGAGATTTGTGGTTGTACATAGGACCTTCTAAGTTGATCACCCATTAATCAGACAGAAGGTCTGAGAAAGAGGGATAAATATCCTGTAAGATAGGGCAGGGATGAAAGAAACTATGTCCCTTAAATTCCTTCAGACAGCTTCCTGGATGTATTCATGAGTTGGCACAAGAGAGGAAGAGGACGAAAAAGCTTGGAGTATATGGAAGGCAGGAGTAAAGGAGGCAGAGGCGGAAAGCAAAAGGCGGAATAGGGAAGGAATGAGGAAAAAGAATGCAGCAGATAAGTAGAGGGAACACCACAAAGAATAGTGATTCTCTCACAAATAGATCGTGAAATTTCGAATGATAAACTGTTTTATATGGGAATTAGATTAATCAGGCTGATTAATGTCAACTGTATAAAGCAGAAATTCAAGACTTTATGTTGAATATATCTATTAATCTGATTCTTTATATTTTATCAGACCTGTATCTACTGATTCTAGAGTTGTTATATATATTTAGGGTGGGGACTCGAAATTTGTTAATGCTACTTTCTGCAGTATTATTTATAATATAGTAACTGGAACATGACATATGCATTGTACGAAAAACTAAACATGATTATTTTTTTCCGAATAGGAGACTAACCATTGAACATAAATTCAGCAAAAAGTCCAATGGCCCTGATGCATGAGTAAACTGAGTTTTTTCTCTCTACAAAACTGAACAAGTGTATTTGCTTCCATTTATACCCCATTCCCCTTTCTCTCAAGGCCTATAATCCCATTTCTCACATTTTTATTTTAATAATTATTTATCATTACTTAATAATAATAAATTTTTATAAATATTTTAATAAAAATAAAACCAGCTAATGCTTACTTCTGACTTTTCCCTTTGTTTCTCTAAAAGCAGAATCTCATACAAATACACATTAAACTTGTTACAGCTTGTAAGACTCTTAAATTTTATAAATTCAGAAATACATATTTCATCTCTCACAATACACATACATACTGTATGGGAATGGTTCTAGGTAAGCGTGTCTTTCAATATTTACATGTACAGTAGTCCCCCTCTTGAATGCCCCACCCACCCACCAGCGACCACCGCTTCTTACGGCCAGAATCCCTTGGCACAGACAAGTTTGTATTCAAAAGTACCCCTCAAGAATGGCCACCCCTCTAACACGGCCAGCATATCAGTACAAAAATGTAAAATGTTCCCCTCATGAGCAGCCACATTTTTCACAAATGTATCCAGAACCAATAATTAATTCATATTGTGATATAAAGAAAATAATCAGATTATCTCTATCATCGATACATGTTTCCCAATGTCCATTAATGAAAGAAGTGTTGACTAAAGTACATGTAACAGTAACATTAAAATTATATCATTGTCTATAAAAAGCCGACGTTTACAGGAAATGGGTTCAACAATGTTATGATAAAGTTTTGGGCTTCATACAACTGTCGAGTTCTTCTCCTTGATGATTATAATCGGATGTAATTGTCCAGATTATAACAGGGCTAAATTTGTAGGCTAAAAATAGATTTTGTGCATTAACACACACACACAAAAATTAACCTTGAACAAAACAGTGTACCAAAGACCGAAAAATCATGTGAAAACACATTTATTGCTTCCTTTATGAAGAAGGCATTTCATCCACTCGACAAAGGCTTCATCTGCATAATTATATTGCATACAGTTAGCAACATCTGAATAAATCATTACCAAATATTAACATGTCATCACGTAAACAAGAGACGTATAATTTTAGAAGAAAGTCGGTTATTATACTCATTGGAATCGGGTGAGTTGGGGAAGGGGGGACTTACCAAACAATTTTAGGTCGAAAAGATTCAAATAAAACAATTTTATTTTGAAAAAACTCCAACAAACAACATTGAAAGCAATAAGGAGGTTATTCAGCATCAGTGGGAAAATGAAGCAAATGGAAAGAGCATTATGTATGTACAGTGGAACCCCGCTATAACGCGATGATCGCGTTAATGCGGGGTTTTACAATATTTAACTTTTTTTCCGAGAACATATACGTGTATACATGTACAATGATCAAAAGTCGGCTTATCATCAGATGAATATTAACTGGAATGCAATAATTAAGATATATTCAAAATAATCGAAGGCTAATATATTTATAGGTTATTACTGTGCATTAAAAACATTTACTAATTTTTATTTGTTTGAACGATAATACAGATTGACCGATAATACCAGACTATCGCTATATCATGAAAAGTGTATCAACACCGTATGCTACCGTGCCGTCGTGGCATGCAGTTCATCCATAATGGATGTAATTTCATTGAAAATCGTACAGATTTAAAATATTCAATAATTTTGTAATAGTCTGAATTCGTCGTGTAAAATATAAGATGAACAAAATATTGAAACCATTTACTTGCCGTCTGATATCGTACGGTCATTGCATGCAGCTATTCCCGGGTCTACATACGGTGTCTGTACAAATTTCATACCGCTAAAATTTTATCATATGCGACAACTGCAAGAATAATTAACAATCAACGCATGATTTCAGCATGCAAATAACTTTTATTTCAGATTTTGTGAACATCAAAAGAAACATGTGAAAACTGCTAAATTAATACTTCTTTTAAGTTGAGTAATGCCAATGATGTGTCGACGGATGCGTTATTATCTGCTACCATTCCCTTTATCATTTCACGGCGATAATTTTGTTTAAATACGGAAATTATGCCTTGGTCAAGTGGCTGGATTTCTGACGTAGTGTTTTTCGGGAGGTACAAAACTTTGATCTTGCCATCACTGCTGACAAGATTTTCCGCTGGGGGGTGGGCAGGGCAATTATCCAGCAGGAGGAGGGCTTTTTCCTCCAGCTTGAGTTTTCGTAAATGAGCCCGAACATCTGGAACGAATGTTTTGTGAAACCAGTCGTCAAATATGGAGCTATTCATCCAAGCATTCTTGCTGTTAGTGTACTGAAATGGATGTGCCTTCATATTTACATGATGAAAACATCTGGGAGCTTTCGATTTTCCAATCATCAGAGGTCTGACTTTGTGGCTGCCAGACTTGTTAACACAAAATAAGAGAGTCACTCTGTCCTTCCTCTTCTTGAAACCTTCTCGTTTGTGACTGTCAGTCTTGGTTGCAAGGGTGCGATCGGGTAACATTTTATAACATAAACCAGTCTCATCGCAGTTGTAAACTTGGTCGGCTGTGTAGCAACCGTCCTCCAGCAACTTTTTAAGCCCAATCGGGTAGGAATTGGCAGCCTCTTTGTCAGCGGAGCGGATTTCCCCAGACACAAGAACTTGGCTGATAGCGTGCCTTTTCTTGAATCTGTCTAGCCAGCCATTACTCGCCTTAAATTTGGAATCATCTCCATTGATACGGCGATCAAATTTCTCTGCTTGGGCTTTCAGAATTGGGCCAGAAATTGGAACACCTTCTGAGCGAGCTTGTACAAACCATTGGTACAAAGCTGAATCTAGGACATTGTCATTAGCTAACTTAACCCTTTTACGCTGTAAACCAGTTTCCTCTTCAAGAATGTTGGGTAGACTACGGAGCTTTCCTTCATCTGTTTTCCACCCTCGCAAAGTGGACTCGCTGATTCCTAGATCTCTGGCAAGCTGAGTTTGTTGTTTGCCCTTCTTTAGTTGATCTAGGGCATACAGTTTCTCTTTAGCAGAAAACGATTTGCGTTTTTGAACTTGCTTTTCCATAACAGTAAAATATTTTTTTATATAAGCAAACAACGTACACAGATAAAGCTCAATAACTAAGTAATGAAGGCCTGCAATGGTTACGAATCACTTTTTATATAAAACAAAATTAAGCTGAACGGATGTACAATTTCATACCCTTTTAATTTACAGATAATAAAGTGGATATTATTTACTTTCAACTGTTTGTTGTTTGATCACACCGCCAAGCACAGCATACATGTTGGCGGCTTTCGTCCTTTGATGTTTATTAAATTGTGCGACTCTTGTATCAACCACAGCTTTGTCTGCTGCTTGGCTGTGATTGCAGTTAAATAAGAAGCCCATGTCGGCTATTGTTTGAGCAACGACTGTATACAGAATTCATGGAAGACAATCACAAAGACGATTTACTGGCTTTACTCATGGATCCGTAATAAGTAACACTTCCGATAATGTTTACTTCGGTTTAACAATTCAAAAACCTAATGAAACCAGTTTTCTCTTCTAGAGTAGAATACGGAGCTTCACCACAACCTGTTCAAATTGATAAATTTCAGAAGCCAAGCGTTGTACACACTATTTCTCGTACGTTATATATATATCGTATTATTTTAGAATTCATACACGATCACTTCTCAAAAATCACTTAAAGAACCTGGATAAATTGTTAAGTTCCGATCGTTTATTATTAAAAGTCATACGCGAATTCTTCCACCAAATTA